>PTEX01000317.1:0-173925 GCA_003342815.1 Eudromia elegans
CATGTTCATGCAGCAGCCAACAGCCCGAGCTGTCTGGGACACAGAAACGCACAAATGCAGAGTGCGGTCCCAACAGAGCCAGTCAGAGCAAGAGGAACCTTCTGTAACACATTATGATGTCCTTCTCCCAAGGGGAAAGGCAATGCGTTTTGGGATTTCTCCTCTCTCTGCATGAAGAGATGGGCCACAAGAGTCTACTTTGCCCAAGGAAGACGATCTTGACTCCTGACAACCTTCATGTCAGTTGTGCTTGTACTGTATGAATYACAGTACAAGGTTATCGGCAAGGAGGTTGTGTTCGGGCTCCTCTTCCCGCAGCTCCACACAGGCCAGCAGCTGAAATGSACAGAACAYGGCAACGATGCCAATGTGCATGGCGTTGAGTGTTAGCCCAGCACAACCGGAGTAGATGCCGTTGTGTTATAGGCTGTTGGTACAACAAACTTTAATGATTCAGTTGGTGGGAATTAATTAAWTAAATAAATAAATAATCCTCTCATTTCTTAGTCTGCTTGCTAAATCCCACTATAGATAAATAACATCTGGCTTTCTATAAATACAGCAAGTCAGTCGTTAACAGTGGGACTATTCACTATTTGCAGAGCCACATTTGAAAAGAACTGAAATGCAAAGTATTCACTGAAGGCTGCAGAGCATCTGCCTGTGATAGACTTTTGATAATCCAAGCCTTATACTCCAGTCATCTCCATATTCCAGTGTTTAGATATCTTGTGTATGAMTAGCTGTCTTATTTTATAGTGTCACAGACGTATTGCTGATTAAAGCAATGTAGGTGTTTCTAATGTGCACAGAGAAGTTCTTGTGTGCAGAACAGGAACCTTTGGACCTGTTTAGCTCATATTTAGATATGCATAGATGGTCCATCAGACTTGATCAGCTCCTTTTTCCTTTTGCTATATCAGGGCAAATAAGCATAATTTGTGAATTAAATTGTACTGCTTAGAAACATTGTCATTATACTGCAAATCCTGGTCTTAGAGCATTGCATGGTGAATGGTATGAGAAGGGCCCTTGGCAGAAGCAAGGATTTCTATCCAGCAAGGTAGAGTGCCTTTAACTGCTCGTAGACCTCATCCTGAGACCTGTGATAGAGGCTGGCCCAACTGGACCATTGCAATATGCTTTTCAAGTCTTTTCACACATAGTGGAAGTAATGAGGCCTAGTTTCCAATGTTTCCCTTGTTTAGATATTCCGATGCTTAATAAAGCTTATTAGGCATTTCTCCAGGAAATGAAAAGTAGAATTTATCCACCTAAAACTGTCCTGTCACATGTGCTTAGGATCTAAATGTCTTTGAGAGATTGCTCTGTGGTACTAGGATAAAAAATGACCAGAAAGGTTAAAAAATGGCCTTCAGGTTGGGGAAAAAAAAAAGGGTGGGGGAAAAAGGGGGTAACCATAGTGAGATGACATAGGCATCCTTTCCACAGAAAATCAGATCAGAAGGGAATGTTTACAGGTGACTATAGAAGTGCTTGGCACCAAAACACTGTTTCTGTGTGGTGAATTGGAACTGGTTCCGCTCTCAGCAAGGCTGCTACATTAGTGGTATTTCCCAGCAGGATGCTCTGCATGAGGCAGCACAGGAGGTCTGGAGCAATTTCTTTTGCTGCTAGATACCCTCGAGCTGGTGCGTTTCTAGCTGCTCTTGCAAAGGTAAATTCACCCATGTCAGGATGGGCAGCCTTGGGCACATGTTGTAATTATGCCTAGAAAATTGCATTTAAGGCACTTTAAAAGTTGTTTTCTCCTCATTATAAATAGCTGCATTACACTGATTACACCARTCTGAACATCTTTGCTGTAGTATACATCGCAGTAGTGAAGGTGGGATGCCTCCTAAGAAGAGGAGGTGTAGCCTTCCTCCCTGGGGCACCCAACTTTGGAAACAGTCCCTGCAGGTCATGGACACTAGGGTATAACTTGCAGCAATCATAAACTAGCTCCTAGCTAATTGCATGCTCTGAGGATTGCTGCTATTCATGCTCCTCTGAACTGATTTCAAAGCACAAAAATCTACTCGGGAGGATATTGATACTGCTGTGTGAAGGTTTCAAGAAAATGTCCCTTAAGTACATGAATTACTCTGCAAGGCTTCAAGGAAGGAAATATGTGAGCTCTGCTCCACCAAACTGCCAAAGCACAGACGGAATCAAGCTGAAGTTCCCTTTTAGCTTGGAGTCTCAATACTGCTATCCGTGGTTTCTGAACTTCTTCCATATCACAACAGTTACTAATTATGAAATGCCTAGTGAGCTATATGGAATCTGTTAATTAAATATCCTTCAGGAACTTGCAGTCTCATGGCCATCGTTTTCAGAATGATGAAGGTAGAGCAAGGCAGGAAAAGTGCTTCTTTTGTGGGGGAAAATGTTAGTGATTTGTTTTGTGATGGTATTTATGGTCCATATGAACAATCCAGGGAGGTATTTGATCATGAAATACTCTCCTGGGTGCTGTTGTGACAGGTTTTCCAAGGTACTACCTACCCCCTCTACCACTAAACAATAWACACATCCCTGAAAACTTTGTAGGCTTTCAAAAAAGAGAAAGTTAGAAAGTCGCCCTGACAGAAATAAAATCAGTTTCAAAACAAAATTAACACTGATTTTTCCCAACCATAGAATCTGCATGATAGAGGAACTGAGTGCAGGATTTTCATGGGGTGGGAATGGAAGAGATTATGCTGTTTGAAACACTGGTTTTGCTACTTTTCCTTAATCACTGCATCTCTTCTGTATTGTAGCTTGATAGAGATTTCACTGAAGAAGMAAAAAATGTTACTGATTTCAGTGATCCGCAGATCAGGACATCAGCCATCAAACTGTCCCCAGCAAGGACATCCCACCTTACGTAAATCTGTAGAACTTTACTGCTACTTCCCTGTGGAGTGGTAGAGGGGAGGTCCCATACATTACTTTCTTCAGGAAATCCTTGAAGAAGTCTCCCTGACAAGAGTCTCCTCCATAAAAATCTGAAAGAGACTCCCTAAAGGGAGCAAATCTTTGTGAGTTGTGTTTCAGTCCAGACCAGAGAAGGGTAAATTTTATTTACCTGTGTTTGCCCTCAGCTACACCATRGGCCATGAATCTTATGAGCGTTCTGACAGAAAAGATGCTCAGAGAGTGTCAGCCTGAGCCTATTAAGACTCTATTCAGAAGGAGAAACAGGCAGGCAGATGTGGTGGGGGCTGAACATTTTGAAACTAAGTGCTATAAATTATGCACTTCTTAAATATTGTCAGTACATCAAGGGAAACTGTCTGAAACTGGTGCAACTTTTGATGTTTAAAACAGCAATGGTAGAAGTTATTGCAGTTTTATGCATTTTAAATGATGTTTATCCTTTATTCTAATTCTTTTATTGATTTATTTCACTGTCAGGTCTCTCTATAATAGGAAGTTTGTCATCTTTAAAGTAAAACACACTAAGGAAGATATATTTTATATTAAATAGCAAATGCAATAGGAAATTGGCATATAGTGTTAAAAAGTGGCAACTGAGGATGTTTATGATAAGCTGCCTTCAGTTTTTTGGGTTATGTATGTACAGCGCGCAAATCAAAGCATCATGTTGAAACCTTTATGCAATACAACTAGACTAGAGGGCGACAGATAAGATATCACCAAACTTCGAAGGAAGCAATTAGGTGAAGGAATAATAATCTGAATTTGAGTTCAGCAAATCATATTCTTTAAAGAAGTAGACATAAGCACAAGGTGAGTTTCTAATGTATTTTAAGTATGGAAGAGACCCTCATACCCACAGAAGTTCAGCTTTCAACCTAACACAGATCAAGAAGAACCACACAGACTTCCCCATCAAGAGTGTATTTTGTGATTTTCAAAAGTCCTTGAAGGATTTAGGGAGCACAAGTCTTATCTGAAGACAACAGGACCTTGTATTCATCTGACATCTAAATGTGCACAGAGAACCAAAGCTACAGTCGTACGCCCGTGCCGCCTTCACCAGCAAAAATGCACTGCTAAAGTCCAAGTAGCAGCCTTTCCATTAACTGACTTTCAATACCAGGCAAAATATGCTCCCTAAAGAGCCATTTATAGCCACTGCTCTCCTTCCTAAGCACCTGCATGGTAAACCCCCAGGAAACGATGTTATTTATTTTGCAGAGGTCAGTGGGATGCTCCCAGCCCTGACTGATTTAAAACTTTGTGCGAGATATTGAAACAGAGCAAGAAAGAACTGTAAAAAAGGGTGCAGGAAAGAAGAACACCACACCAACCCTCCTCTGCATTGTGATAGTGTCTGTTGCCGGCGAGTTTGATGTGTGAAAGTCTAGTACATTTATAGTAGAAGGTTGACATTTTTCCCTGCTGCTGAAAGCCTCTTCCGCTCCAAAAGTGTATGACTGCTGTGTCACCCTTGCATGACCCGCTGTGCAGAGGGATATAGCCATTTCTTGGCCTGAAAATATAGCCAGTGTGGTAATATACTGCAGGAAATACTCTTCAGTCTGAGTTTAAAATGTGATCTAGAAGAAATACTTTTATTTCATTGATGGCATAGCTCTGGAATGACTTTAAAGTGCATTTCATCTGGTCTTTCTATGGTATAAACTTTTAATCAGTAATAATCAATTCAAGTGGGGAGAACTGTGGCAGGGCACTAGCACATGAAATGAGGGGAGCATCCCGTGGACTGTGCCAGCCTTGGGCAGGAGATGAGAGTGGCTGGTGAATGTTGCTCTTGTAACATGAAACATCAGATTAATTGATTGGTAATTACTATTGTTAGATTAAATATGCCCTAAAATTGGTGTTTTACTCTGTCATAAATCTTTTCACTAGCTTTCCTAGGTAAACGTTAGCTTTATGTGTTGAGAGGGTTTTCCAGCCATACCAGGCAGGCTGAACGCAAGATTGCATTCCAGTCTACAAGGCTTGATATAGAATTCCACTTTTTTTGAAATAGATGTCTTCATTTGGTTGAAATATGTGGAGCATGGCCAGCTTAAGCACATTGTTCTGTTTTGTGTTTCTTTTTCTCTTGCAATTGGAATGAAAGCAGATTGGACCACAGAATTATTTTCACAAAATTTTGAGAGAAAACATTCTCAGCAGCATGAGAAAGCATTGCTATTTTATTTAGCCAGACCMTTCTCTCTTCAAAACCATTAGACCCACATTCAAAAGAGCAGAATCTCGGTAAGAGAAACTCTAGTCTAAGCTATGTGCCTGGGTGTGCGTTTAAAAAGGAGTTTGGAGCAAAATGGGCCATAATTTCTTTTGCAGATGCTCTTGTTAATTTTGAAGAGGATAAAAGGTGCTTTTGCAAGAATTGCACAGGTTACAGATAACTCCTAAATAAAATTCTGTTTTTCTTTAGTAATAATGTCATTATGAAAGTCCCAGATACAGAGGTCTGCATTATGCACTGCCCAGACAGACTGTGAAGGACRAAGAGTAAAATAAGGAGTAAAATAAGGAATAAAGGTACTTGCCCTGCATTGTAGAGGAACCCACAGCAGAACCACAGGGGAAAATTGGGGCAGGATGGGGAGGAATAATAAGTTCCTTTAAACTTAGAACTACCTAGCATTTTATTAGGAGATTTTACAAAAATAAAATAAAATAAAATAAATACTGTTATGGAAAATCGCCTTTATGTATCTTTCTGTCTGAAGATAGTAGAATCTGTCTCTATTTATTGCCTCCCATGTTGATTCTTTACCTTAATTTGGTCTTATTATCTGAAGCAGTCGCCTGATGGCAATAATACTTTTTTCTCTTTCAAATTGCTGACAGCTTGCAATTAGCGTCACACTTTGCAATGCCAATGGAAAACATCAGGACCTAATTTTTTAAAATTTGGTGTATTCTTTCCTGAACAAGTGTTCTTGTGCAGTCCACTCAACAGCTTGTTTTCTAGAGTGTGATCTTTCTCACAAATTATTTTAATAATATGGTGTAGTGTAACCTGGATGGAACCAATGCAATTCACACTTGAGAGTGTTTACGTATAGTTAGTAGAGATTCCAGGTGCTACTTTGAATGTTTTCCTCATTTATGGAAAAGAAATGACCTTTACAATTGAATCAAAGTTTTCTTAATGCTTTTCTATCTGCCAGATATAAGCTACCGAATATTCATTGTTCATTATGAAGTACCTGATACTGACTTTGTCAGCAGCACACTGGTATGATATGGAGACAGACATATAAATAAATTGTGGAGAAGTCGACATTACTATCATCGGTGAACGAAGAGGATCAGAGTGTGTGGGGAAGCTCTTCTACCTGAGGAGGGCAAAGAAAAGGCCACCCAGAGGGGCTGCCCTCCTTCACCTTAGAAATCCTGCCTACCCTTTCCTGTGATGTGCATATATATGTTATAGGATTTGAGTCCTGGATGCCAAATCTTCTAGTTTCCTGATTTTGAATTCTGCTTTTCTGCCAGTTTCTAAATAGAAATGGGCATGGAAAGAGGGAGTCACTCATAGACAACTCCCCTGGAGAGGCCCTGCAGGATGCAGGGAAGCTGAGGGAAATCTCGGTGCTGCTCTGGAGAACGAGGAAAGAGTTTGTGGGAGCTCCAGCATGGGATGACAAAGAGGAGAGTGATTTAAATTGCTCAAGTGGGAAGATGGACATCAGAATTGATCCTCACCTTCAGTGTTGTCAGACCATTGTGTCACCCCTGGTAATTGCAGAAYATCAGCCAGATAGGGCAGATCCAACCTACGAGCTTCTCCTTTCCGTATGAATGATAGTTCTTCAAAAGCATTGAGTTTAAAATGGAGCTAAAAGACAATGGGTACCCATATGTTGGAAAGGAACAAACGTTGTCTGAAATAGGATCCTAACTTCTATGCAGCACTCTTTCGCTGTGCGAGAGATGACAGAAACAGACATGATTTCCCATTCAAATACATGGCAGTGGATTGAAACAAAATCTCTCTCAAGTTACTGAATGTCTGTGTTACTAATGCTGCCTGCTAAAAACAGATGCCTGCACTTGAAGAACACAGCCCGTGAAGGGAGTGTGACACATCTGCCACTTTCCTGCTTTATGTCTTCAACAAAAGCTGCAGTCATCCCTCTTTTTTTTTTGTAGTTAGAGGCCGACAGAACAAAGCACTGCCTCTGAACTCTCCTCGCAGCACAGGAACCCTCCCACAGCCTAACAGCAGCTACCCAGATCTGAAGTTAGACAAAAGTGACAGTGAGATAAATATCTTCACCCGAAGCAGGGGTGGAGAGCGCAGGCATCATCACAGCAAGTGGAGCATGCTTGATCTGGGAGTGATAGTAGACTTTCTACTGTGTTGTCCCTTGGTGAGGGAACCCTGCACACTTCAGACAAGAAGTTCTTCCATGCAGGTGACATGCTGGCTCTGCCATCTCCGACTGGTCCTCTCGGAGGCAGTCGCTCCCCTCTAGCTATTCTTCTAGTGTTCATCTCATTAGCCAGTACTGCTTCAGGGACTAACTGTATGCCAAGATGGGGATGATTGACTCTGCCAGGCCATGAAATCTACTCCCTTTGTCTCCAGCTTCCAGGCCTTTGGAGCTACAAAGTTGTGATTCCACAATTCCCTGTCTTAATTTCTGCTGAGGTTTCATCAGATTTTGGAAGAAAACTTTTTCATTTCCAGAAGTGTTCAGGATCAGCAAATGGGAAAAAGCCCTAGGATATGAAAAAGAGTCCAAGAACATGAATAAGAGTCCCAGAGTAAATGAACCACTCAGTCCTGGAAAAAAAAGTTACCCGACAGAGGTTTTCCCTCTTGCACCTGAATTTCCCCAGTTAGTAGTCAGCAGCTGTGAGAAAGGGCCTGAGTTTACATGCCTGGGCCATGACCCATTACTTAATAACACTTCACAAGACCAAATGCCATTTCTTTGGGGACTCAAATAGGGACAGCTCATGGGAAACTGTATGAACTTCTGTCAGGATTTGAATGCAAAGAGATCCTAATTTTTTATCATTCACCTTTAATAAGCAATATCAATGGCAACCTCTGTCCCTTTTATTCAAAGGAAGGAACCCTTTTGTGGTTTAAGAGTTTGAGAATAAGCTAGGAAGGGCCTGGTGGGCAGTGTGGTCCAGAACTACTCTACTCCAGGCAGTTCCATTTTACAGGTGCAGTTAATATAGTTATCTTCCCTATACTAAAACTAGCTTGGTTTCTTTCTCCTCTAGCGATCTTAGAAAAACATTCCAGGATTGGAGTGGAAAATCATTCCATTAGAAATCATTCCATTGAAAAGACTGCACATGTAGCATTGCTCCAGCGTTATAACAGCAGTATAAACAGTTATTCCTAAGCAACGTGGACCACATAGCCATTGTGTCATAGCAGCTGGATGGACTTCAGTGGGGCCTGATATGTAGACATGCCATAGCCTCCTTTCTCAAGTGCACTGTTGACACTATGAAAGTTTTACAGGTGATGAGTACCCAAAAAATGATTCTTAACACATGTAAAGGAAGAAAGAAGAAAATAGCTGCATCTATTGTGTCTCCGTTGAGGGCAAATACATTAAAGAGAAAAGCGGAGGTGCCATCCTTGAGACATTGGTTTCCTAAAGGAGAAAAAAAAGACTGCATAGGGTGATTCCTGTATGTTATTTTTAAGAATATTTTCCTCTGTGGCAAGGCTAGGGCTGTTGCAAGTAGTACCACACGGGTGTTTCCCAGCTAAATGTCATGCAGTGTGTATAATTAACAAGCAGAGACACCTGCTCCCGCACTTCAGTTGATCACTCTGTAATTATATGACACATTTATGTGGGCAAAAACACACTAAAACAACCACTTAAAGGTCAACTGGTTAAATTCATGTGGTTGGTTGGCTAATAAAATTGCTTTGAGCTGACTACATTGCAAAGGATCCTGAAGTTCCCCAGCAGTGAAACCAGTTCAGCACTGGCTTGCATGAAGCGGTGTTGTGCTCTGGCCTTGTTGGCACAGCTGAAGGTGTCTAAATGTTGGGTCTTCCTAGGCAAGCACTGCTGCATCACATCTGACTATGTGCAGGCTCTAACCCAGCTTAGCTGTGTTGTGAGGGGCACAGCACAAGGGAAGAACAAAGAAGTTTTTAAGCAAAACGACTTCAAAAACATTTTTGTGTTACCTGGCACGATGAGGTACTGTGCCTTTCTTTATGAGCCATGGAAACAAGATAAAAATAAACTATGAATGCAGCCCTCCAAAACTGTTGGAAGCTGCAGAATGAAAACAAACATGCAGAACTAGGAGAAATAAAAATATCACAGAGGTTTTGTGTGAGAGAATGGTTTCTAAGGCACCTTTGTTCTTGCCTGTGTGCAATGAATTGCTATCCTTTCCAAGAGAACAGACAAGGAGGAGAGAGCCTGAGATAAATCATTAAAGATACTGCAGATAGGGAGGCAGGAACACAGACTTTACAGCAGGAATTTACCATACTTCCCAGCAATTTGTTCAGTAGAAAAAAAAAATCGCAGTGTTCTGGAAAGTTTCATTGTGATTTCTACATGTGCTTCAATCTACGTTGTTGAGCATCCTGTTCTGCCAACTTATCTGCTCTGCCTTATGGCCCTTTATGAATCATATCGACACTAAACCAATTTTATATTTAGAAGAGCCATGCGATCTAATGAGAACTATGCCCATCTCCATCACAGCACAATTACTTGGAGGAGAAGCAGTTAGGTATGAAATGAATAAACGACATAAGTTGTTTTTCTTTTCTTTTCTCTTTTTTAATATGCTCTTTCAGCTCCTCTTTCCTTGCCACTGCACATTGTTCTCCGCTTGCTCCTCTCATTCATTCCATTGTATAAGAGTGGGTCACAATCTCACAAGAGAAAATACCATTTAGAAATGGTCCCTTTGAAACAGTCAGTGACTGACAGGGAGGCAGTCTAATAGTGGGAGGAACTGGGGCACTGGAGATAAGAAATTAGTCGGAGAGAGAGATATTCACATGCACAAAGCAGCATTGAGACAGGCAAATGTATAACAGCTCTTTGATTTCCCAGATAGTTTATTGGAATGCCTGTAAGGGACAAAACTTTTTCCATACGTCAGTTAGAATAAATCTATAACCACAGGCCACTGGTGACCACAAGCTAAGAATGCTTTGGCTTGAACACTGTATCATCTAGCTGTTTGCAACTGGATGGAAATAGTGCACAATTATACTTTTATGCCAACTGTAGACAACTCCAGTAAAATGAAGCTTGCAAGAGTACTCAGTACTGGAGGAAGATGAAATATATAAAAGGCCCATTTATTTAACACTAGAATTCCAGCAGTTTTACCATACTCTCTCATTTTAAAAATATTGCTGGCAGGAAACTTTTTTTTTGGTGTGGTCTTTGAGGGTGGTGGTACACATCAGTGGTTTTATTACAGTGTAAATGCAACAGCTGTACAGCTGTATGTACAGCTGTAAATGCAACATCTGGCTGCATATTTTAAACACAGCATTGCATGTTTTAAACAGTAGTTTCAAAGAAACAAAATAACTGCCAAATCAAAAGGTGAGATAGAGAACCTCTGAATCAGTTGTGTTTGTGCAAGGAAAGTTAGGACATCCCTGTTTCCTTTTTCTGGACTATTGTAGAGGGTAAGGTATTCCACATTGTTCCAGACTTCCAAATGCCTCAGATAACTGCTCAAGGAGTTCAAAATCATTGCTCAAAACACAGCGTTTCCCATATCCCACAGGAAGAGCTGTCCCATGGAGAACAAAGGCAGCCAGACCATGGTGGAATGAGCATGTGGTGTCTCCCTTGGGTGCTTGCAGCTATCTCCACCTCATCTCCCTCTTCCTGAAGCACAATATGACCTGCTGCTGATGTTATTTTATTTTCCATGGCAGAAAGTGGGGAAAAATGCTCTTGCTATGAACTCCATCCCTTGCTTKGCAGCAGGTGACTCCTTAATGCCCATATTCACCTAGTTATTTAGATGCCTAATTCCCATTAATTTAGAAAGACTTGGCAGTCTGCCTGTTTATCTCTTTAGGCATTAATTTCTCACCTATGTAAAGAGGGGTATTGATAGCTCTTAATTACTTTAGAGGAAATGATGTGAGGATAAACATAATAAAAGCTGTGAGGCTGTTAGTGGACTCAGGAAATAGCAGAGCTAATTCACTACATCTCAACAGGTGTGGGATTAGCATTTTTCATATGGTCAGTCAAGAGACCTATGGAAGCTGTGCCATAATATACAAATATATAGTTTATACAAATCCTCTAAACTTCCTCTTAAATGAACATTCTTGCTCTTTTTTTTTTCTCCATGCAGTTCTAACAGACAAACCAAACGCAAAATCAGTCCCGACTTGCCATATTTGCTGAAGCCCTTCTGCAGATCAGAAGCAAAACAGAAAAAAAAATCCAGTTTTCTTTTGCCTCTCCTATGTCCATACTGAGAAAAGGCACTTGCAGAAAATGCCAGGCAATATAAGAGATGTTTAGATAGTTTCTGCTGCCTTCAATATCTACTGATAAGAGYCCCCCTTCTGCTGGATACATAGGGTGCACATCTATTTGATTGCATTACACTCATCTAGAAATAAACCAAAAGCAAGGTGATGACCACCAAGGAGCTGTTACAATGACTTGCAAGAATCTACCAATATAGTTAAATATGTCTGTGGACTTTTTCCTCCCTGAATTAGGTACCGATAGTTTTTCTTTTTGTTATTTGTCTTTATTTTTTGACTGAGGTGAGGAAGGTTGAAGAACATTTTCACAGATCCTGGGTATTTTTGTTTGCCTCCAAAATGCTGTGCTTTGTTAAAGGCAGACTATTGGTGCTGCTGGAGCTTTGAATCATGCATGACAAATTTTGTGTGATATAAAAGCAAATTGCACTGGGGTAGGGAACAAGGTTATATTTGGTGTTCCCAGCTCTGCTTTTCTTTCTTCCACCATTTTTATTCCATTGACCCCTGCTAGAGCATGCTTAATACATATTATTTCAAGAAGAGAATTAGTCTCTCTCTCATGTGAGTTTTGTAATGCTAGGGAGTAACTCAGAGGGCTAATCTGGGAACGCTCAATATCATGTATACCTTTACTTCTAAACCACAGCTGTGTAGGAATAGTTTTGTTTTATTTTGGTTTTTTTCTACTAATAGGAAAAGAATCTCTTGTGGTTGTTAATTAACACTGCTCCAAACTTATTGTCATTTCAGCAAGATAGCCTAAGGATGAGTTTAACCCTTTGCTCTTCTGGAAGGAATTTAAATTACMCCGTCTTATTCAAGCGTGTAGGATGAGCTCTCGCTGAGACTTTCAAAGGACAGGTCTGTGCCCTAGTGCCACTGAAATCCAATAGTATTCTGCTATCTCCCATCCTTGGGGTCAGCCTCTGATTATCACAGTAATGAGTAGCAATTAACAGGCTTATAGCAAGCGGCAGGGTTTCTGTACTATGAGATTCTTGATTGCCCAGAGCAAGAATGAAGTGCATTTTTTGACCCATCAGTGATCTCCAAATTTATATCAAATAGTGCTGCTTAATTCACTTATTGAGGTTAATACTGAAAAGGTTTGAGTACTTTGAATACTTTTACTCTTACATTTGCAATTAACAACAGTGTAATGGTGAGAAATGAAAGATCAATAAAGCTTCTGCCATCTTTTAACATCCACGTTATCAGACAAGTTCCTGTTCTCTAAAAGGGCCACAATATTGGGTTCATTCTGGAGATGAATTTTTGAAGCTGTTTGGCAAATTTCTGTCACTCGTATGTCAGATTTGATCACTAATTCCTATCCGTGTCAGAGGTTAATGGAGGACTGCTGTGTGTGTAATTGGGCTGCATCGAGAAGAGAGGTCAGAGAGTTTTATAGGGATGAATCTCTATTGATTGGTAGGAATACTTAGAAGTATTTGACTCAGGCAATGAGAATATATTTACAATTCTGGGATGGGGCTATGTGTGGTAATTTATGTGGCTAACACAAAGATTGCATCTGATCCAAGTTACTTTTGTCTTTAATATGCTTTTTACTCATTTGCTTATTAAAGGTGAAAATACTTAGTTTTAGGTAGATAAAGTCAGCTAAAAATTCATGCAGTATTATGGCATTTGCTAATGATTGCAAGGATAAATAAATATGCCCTCACTTATGAAAGCACAAATGAACTGAGTTGTTGTGTTGCATGCTGAACACTTATGAAATTCGACTGTCACAACAAGAATGAAGAAATTCCTCCTCTGTGAGATACCCGAAAAAATATGTCATCCTCTTGTCCTCCTACCTGTTTATTAGAGAGAGTAAAAAAAAGCAATACGACTCATCTCAATCAGATGAAGCACTATGGAAGTAATATACCACTTAGAAAGCTGTATTATGCACTACAGTTAATCTTTAGAAATCTATATGCATGCATAGGGATCAAAATATATTTTTGCAATTATTAAGGCATATAGCAACTGTAGTTGGGAATTGAAAACACCAAAAGCTTCAGGTTCTTCCTGCCAGCTTTTCTCCATGGTGTTTTTTTTCATCTTTCCACAGGGAATAGGGTCTGTGGGTTCTCCTTCCTTAATAAATGAATTGTTTACTCTCACCTAGCTCAAAAAGAGGTTTAGTTATATTCTTTTCTGTTTGTTAAGATGGTAATATTTGAATTGTGTTATATGCAACCCACAGAGAGGATGTGGATTTACAGTCTGCCAGCAACACTATTATGCCCTCAGCTTTAGGAAGTGGCTGGGGTCACTCTCATCAGTACAGTAATGCATCTTGTGATATTCAATCCCTCCACTAAAGCTTCAACTCTTGGAGTCATATGGCTAAATAAAAGTTTCAGCCTTCCTTTAAAAAGAGGAGAAAAGCAGAAGAGGTTGAGCATTTTGACACTGCAGGAGGGCATGCCATAAAGGTGATTTCAAATTGATGACAATCAGAGAATCCAAAATACATCATTTTTAACACCGTGTCATTCTTGCATTGTTCTCCTGACTCCGTGAGGACCAGCTCAGCATTTTCAAACACCTGCAGATTGCAACAACAGATCCCATTTTGAAGTRTGCTGTGCTGCTGGGACATGCTCAGGGCTATGGTTCAGTGGAAGCAAATAAAACTCTTGCTCCACCTTAACAATATCATTATAAATTAATCTTGCAAAGACTTTCAGCCAAGCAGCTCCCTTGTTTGCTAACAAATATGTTTCTGTTTCAAATGCTCTTCCAACTGGTGAGTTCCCTCTACTTTGGAAGTTACACTATGTGAAACATTTATGTTTGTGCACATCTGCTAAGCTGCAGGCATTACTATGTAGAATGAAGTGATTGCATGTGCCATAACCCAAAACATCATGAATTGGAAACTCTGGTCAGTTAATTACAGGAAGGAGAGAATATCACTGAAGTACTTTTGGAAAAAAACATTCTGCAAACTCAGCTGTCCAATGATTCCTCTATGTCTTGTAGAGCATAAGAATGGTCCTATTGGGACAAAACAGAGGTCCATCCAGCCAAATATCCTATCCTAAAAGGAGATGGGGGAAGAAGTAGGAGAAGAAAGGCCAGCATACAGTAGTGTTCTTTCCAGCAAGCACAGTAAAAGTTAAGAGTAAGAACTGGAGGTTTTATCAAGAGCTCCAGGTTTAATAACTGTAATTCAATGGTAGTCAACACCATATGATAAAAGCTGGCTTGTTGTACACGTGTATTTCAGCAAGCTCCCTTCATTGCTGCATGAACTTTTCAAAAAATACAGAAAAACCCACAAGCCTGGCTATGAGCCAGGCTCCAAGTTGGTTGCTCTCAAAAGAAAGAGAGAATGAAGCAATGTGGGCTTTTGGGTCAAAAGGGGTGGGAAAAACAAGTTTCACGTTTTATTTTTAAATTGACATAACTGTAATCATCCCTGTTAGTCTAATTTGGAGGTGAATAGCTCACTTATCCCTGTCATCCAAGTCCTTTTTTCATAGCCCAGACACAGGGAGTTAATTGCAGCATGCCATCCTTTCAAATGAATGGTGCATCAAAGGATACTGAGGCAACCGCAGACTCCAAACACTGGAGTGGGATGTTCTGGTTCAGCGACTAGCACTGAAAAGGTTAAGGCTATTGACACTTTGGTGTTAATAATTGGGTTTTGAAAACCTTGCAGCCTATTATGCTGGAGGGGGGTGGAAAGTTCCCATCTCTCTTAGCATGGTTATTTCAGACCCCTGTGGACTTGTAAAGGGAGCAGTTTACATTATAAGAGTTATCTTGGCAGGCAGAAATGGTTTCCTTAAGTGAAAGTTTGGATGCTGCAACAAACAGGAGATCCGTGAGAGTCTCAGCAATATTGAGACTTTCAATGCACACTGATAGCTGCTGGTCTGGACACAACTTTTAAAATAATTGTAAAAGCTGCAAAAAGATAAGATACCCTTATAGGAAGAGGGTATAGGGTATATAGGATGGGGAAAATATTTTTTTTCTCTTTTAGCAACAGTTTCCAATTATCTYGTTCATACAGATGAAGATTTCAGTGTTAGTTTTAGTAAGCTTTCAGTTAATTTTCAGTGTTAGTTTGGTAAGCCAAAGCTTTCTGATCATGCTACCGCTCTCTGTGCTCAGAGAGAAGACATCTCTGGCAAGTACACAGGGCTTAGGTTTGTGAGGGAGTGAGTATTTCTTGATTAAACAGTGCTCCTTTACTCCAGAATGGCTCAGTAAGGCAGGATGAGGCCATATATTGCTTTATAACTGAATGAGGACTGTGAGATTTTTGCTGTTTTGTATTGCAAATATACTGATTTATAAGGCATATTGGATTATGCCATGGCCATTTGCTATATTACTTGCAGAGTTGGTCAAAGCTAACTGTCTTCTGGAGAAGCTATCTGGGGAAAAACTACTTTTTCGTAATACCAGTCTCAACAAAAGCTCCTTTTATAAAGATTTAGTGAAGTTGTAAGGAAAATAATCTAAAAATAGAGAAAAAATGATCATCAACGAGGGCAGGATGGCAAAATCTCTTTCCCTCTGAAATAAATGAAGGCTTTCAAAAAAAAGTTATTCAAATTATTTAGAAAGTTATCCCATCAAAAGGACTCAGTGTCTCTAAAACATCCACCAAGATTTCTCATGGACATGTGTTATCCATCRTTACTTGTGCCACCCTTTGAAGCATCAGTTGCAGGGCATCTATCCATCTGTAATTTTGTATCTAATAAGTGCTGTTCAAAGACTGAAAACACGAGCATACTTTTTGCACCCAGGAGTTTAAATCGCACCCATTTAGTCCTAGTCTTGATTGGTATTTTTCAGTTCTGCAGCAGGTTTCATGACACCAGCACTGCTGAGTTCCTTCCATTGAGAGATTTCTGCTGCGAGCAGGCTTTCATTCACAGCGCTGTATTAATTGCTAATATGTTTTTCTTTCTGGTTGCAGCATGTCAGTAATCTGCTTCTTATAAATAGCTGCTCCCTGGGGAGAAAATAAATCATATGTATTTTTTGGAAACGATGCTGATTCAATACTTGGAAAATGCATTTGGTAATAATACTGGCTGTAACCCTCCTGAGAGAAATTAATTATAAACATGTAGCAAGGTAATCAGGAAGCCGTTCTTGCTGTGACATTGAGCAAAAAATACCAAAAAGAAAGGAAGGGTGGATTGAATTAAAAGCAAAGCGCATGGTGTTTCCAGAGGCCAGATGGTCTACAACAGCGTGCTCAGGGAGCGTTGGTGCAGGGGAATGGGGACTGGGCTTGGACAAATGAGAAATTACAGCATTATGGTGGTGGATGCTGCTTTCGAGCTTGGGTGCCCAGCTCACACCAAAGAGCACACAGAGGCATGTCCATGTATGCATAAATCCACATATCTGCTTGTGAGAGGCCTCTCAGGTAGTAAAGGAGAGCAGAAATGCACTGAGGCTTAAGATAGTGTCATGGTCATCAATACTGTGATAATCCACTTCTCTTTCCCTACCGCACATCTACCTGCTTTCCGTCATCTTCTGTTCATTCTGGTTCCTCAAAGATCTCCCTCCTCTCTTATCCTCTTCTCTTTTACAGCTTTCCTCTTCCTTCCTACCGTAATTTTCTCTCTGCCACCCAGGAGGAAGAGACTGTTTAGTGCATGCCAGCCCTGAACCTTTTTGCAGCAATCATTGGTAGCAAATGCAACAGCAAATGCAAATGAAATGGGAGGGAGAGCTTGTGAGCCACATCGCAGCAGCATATGCTAAGCTTCCCAGCACATCAGCTCTCCACCTAGGAGGAGATGCTCTCTTTAATGCTCTCTTTAAAGATGGGATTAAAGCCTTGGAGAGATTTCAGTGCTCAGGCAGTTTACGGCTGCGTTGTTATTGGAACTCAAACAAATAGGACTGTTTCTTGCTCCTGCTCACAGCAAGCCCAGCTCCCTGGGTCGCGGGGATGGTTCCTGAAGATTGCAGCCACCTTCAGCTCAGTCCCCAGGTAGCTGCAAATGTTCTTCTGTGCCGAAAGCTGTCACAATTGGTTTTGAATGTTAAGCTTTACATAGTTTCCACAAGTGACCCAAGTTACTTCCTGCAATGTTCAAGCCCGTTCTTAAAGCTTCTGACGTTGTTTTTATTAAACACCAGGTGGTTTCTGTATTGGCTGGATGGTTATTCTTGCTCTGTTTTTATATAACTTTTGCCTTGTTCTCTTCCACCTCACCTTTGGTCAATTACAGCTATTTTAAAATATCTTTTGTTAAATTTGAAGCATATAGGAGAAAGAAACAGAGTTCAAAGTGAAACAAAGAACACTCAAATCAAGATACAGCCACTATCTTTTAAGTAATGACAGCATTACCTTTTTTTTATTTCTTTTTTTAGAGATTAAAGATGAAAGCACTGATGATGCAAAGACTTATGCACATGTTTAACTTTCCTAAGTAGTCACATCAATATAATTTGAATCATTTGCACTCAGCATATCTGTGTTGCCTTAAAATAGATCACTGTCCTTTGGAATAATCACTGCATCTTGTGTAGTTCAGTCTCTCAGCTATCTGCAGAGGAGGTCTCATTTTTCCTTTGAAATGCACTGTGGAATGAAAATTTGAGGCTGAAATCCTTCAAGAAATGTAATTTGCTATGGCTGAATGGCCAGCTTCTAATAAAATGGTTTCTTTCATGTCTAAGGTCAGTAATTTGGCAGCACATGCCTGCCCTGATCTCCAGAAAGTACCTGACGAGCATATTCCTTAAAGGCTGAAAAAGCCAAGGTCTGCGTCCCAGGTACAAAAGACTTGAAAATGATGTTGCAGGTGTTTCATCCTTTTTGCCCTGACACTGGTCTCGATGTTGTAATTTCATGGAGTTCAGAGCTTGCCAGGTCTCCCTGTGGATCTGACATAGTCCGTTCTCTCCAGTGGTTTTGGGATCATTCTTGAAGCTGCCTCTTCTCATTAAAAAACTTGGATCCAAGGTTTTGGATCCCCCTATGACAATGTATCCTCCTTATTTGCTTTAACTCTAAGTATTAGAGAAAGGGCTGAATTATCCTATGTAGCCTGATTCTGGTCCAGACTGAGCTGCTGTGCTGACAAGCATCTGGTACGGAAGCAGGGAGGCAATGTTACACATGGAGAACTGGAGCGTGCCGAATGCTGGAGCTGCCGGGATGCTGGTGATTTTGTTATTATTAGTTTTGTATCCCCGTGAGTCTACTCCCTATGAATATTTGATAAAGTTCGAGAAGGTCACTACAGCTTGTTTACTCTCCATATGGCATTTCTGCATGTCCCCGCTCCCTGTATGCGCATGTGATTTTTATCCTTTAGCCATGGCGCTCAGCCAGATCTACCTCCCCCCTACCCCCGACTCCTTTTTTATTCCTGCTTCATCAAGTCAGAAAAAAAAAAAAAAAAAAAGGAACAAAATAAAAGGAAGAAGTTTTTATTATTCGTTGTAGGTGAAAAGATATATGTACTCCAAGTAAATCTGAAGGAGATTGTTTCCCATAGTTTGTGAGTAATTATAGAAGCAAATTACACAGGAATGGGTTTCCAGGCACCCTGGATGGCTAGTTTGCAATTCAGAGGGTTCTGTTAGTATAGAGGTGTGAGTAGAGATGGAGCGGTAACCCGTTTGTGGAGAGGGAAGCTTATTCAGGAGGGAGTACCTGGCCTGTATAGATAAAAGCAGACCCCTGGATGGAGCAAGTTAAGCTTGCAAAAAGAGTTTTGCTGTAGCAATCGTCTCTGTGTTAGTTTGGGGCTGGAATACCTGGATCAGTCATGTGTTTTGCGCTGGAGCAAATGAGACCTGGTGGCTTGAGACGCTGCAGCTGAAATGGAAGGAAAGGACTGTGTGCCTGTGCTTCCATCACTCCATCCAGGGTTGGTATGCCAGTCAGCATCTCAGGAGAGGAGGATTTGTGCTAAGAAGGACCCTTAACAGCATCACTAATGAGCTAATGCATCTCCTCTTCTGCTGTCTCTCCTGAGTTTAGCTGGCTTTGGCAGGAGGGTTGCAAACAAAACAGTACAAATGATATTAACTTTAATGGCACGTGCTGTTTGTTTAGTGAGCTTGAGTCCAAGCCCTAAATTGCTTTGCAGTTCTGTCTTTGGCCATAGCACAGCAGCCCTTTGTATACATGAATTAATCTCCATTACTGATAGAGGAAAAAGGATTTTAGTATTCCTAGTATCTTAGTATTCCTTATGTAATAGAAGAAACTGAAGTAGGGAGTGCTGATTCAGCCAGGATAAATGAGTGATTCCTCAACCATAAAATCAGCTGCACCTTCTGGTGCAGCTGATGAGCGCAGCACAAATTGGATGAAAACTGTATCACGTTGTTTCCTTATGCAGCATCCAGAGACGAGCTGCTGAACTCCAGCTCCTGAACACCAAGTGTTTCTATCATGTGGCACATTGCGTGCTCCCTGGCTCCTTGTAGCACCAACCTTTCTGTTTTCCTCCATTGCCTTGCAAAGGGGCAATGCAGCCAGCACATCTGCTCTACTGTCTTGGGAGATGTCTTCTGGAGTTGACCACGCTACCTAGACGAATTGGTAAATCCATCTGTGCTAAAAATTAGGGACAGGCCTGTATATCTTGATACACAGTGGGAGGAGGTCTGGCAGAGAGCTGCCATGGACACTGTGCCTCCCTCATTATATCCTTGTTTTCCCTCTACTGCCTGTAATCACATTTGTGCCTTTTCTTAAGCTTCTGACACGAGCTCTCTGGAGAAACGTGACCTGTTGCTACAACGCTTGGAGTGTTACAGTGGGCATGTGCAACATTTCTCCTGCAACTAATAACACCAGGAGACGTAGTGATATAAGAAACCATTTTGAAATTGCTGTTGTCCTCTCTGCAGCATCAGGTGTGTAAGGCAGAAGATATTGGGTTTAGACTTTTAATAAACTGTGGTAGTTTTAATAAATTTAACCATGCTCAGTCGATTTCCTAAGGGAATTAATCACAGGGACTAAAAATGATTAATATGAGAATTTAGCTGGACAAAACAGATGGTGCAGCAAAAGGCTCTGCAAGTGTTTCTTGTGTTTTGAAACTGCTCTTGTGTGGTRCTGTTTGGAAGAGACTGTGAACCCTGTTTGCCAAAGCTCTCCCCTGATTCTGCACTTTCTTTCTGTGCCCTGTTCTCCCCACTCCCTTCCCTTCCCTAGGCACAAGTGCTGTCCCTAGAGCATTCTAACTAGTGTATAATAACTATTTGGGTGAAAAAAATAATAGTCTAGAGTTTTAATACAGTTTATCAATGTAATGATTGTCTGACATGCAGAAATCATGAGTTGCCTTGTSTGTGCTAAGCTATTTCTAGCACTTGGCAATAGCTGCACCTTTCTTATAGGAACATGTTTGTAGGTGGATGCACATCCCTGAATTTTGCTCTTATAAAATGTTTGCGCCTTTACCTACTATATAAACAGGCAAGACTGACCACATGGACTAGGCTGGTCAAAATGTTCTTTACAGCTCCACATCACTGTCCTGGAAAAATCAAGATGATACAAATTATCATTCACGGCATCTGGGAAGGGAGTAAAGGTTTAACCATCCTCTATTTACCAGGAATATAAGATAGAGCAGCAAGAAGTGCCTTTGAGAATCCCACCTTCTGCTTGCTTTTTAATACTATCATAGGAAA
This sequence comes from Eudromia elegans, assembly GCA_003342815.1. Taxonomy (NCBI): domain Eukaryota; kingdom Metazoa; phylum Chordata; class Aves; order Tinamiformes; family Tinamidae; genus Eudromia; species Eudromia elegans. The sequence continues at coordinate 21,101 of PTEX01000317.1, forward strand.
GATGTACCTCCTGTGTCAGCTAGAGCTTTGTAAAGGTTGATGGATGATATTGAGATCAGATGCTGGGCTTTACAAAGACTTTGGGTTGTTTTCTTTCTTCCTGCACAATTACTCACTGAGAACTGTCCTCTTTGGAGAGCAATTAATTATTTTTTTCCCCTCAAAAGTTCATGCTTTATTACTGAACTAAATAGAAAAAAAAAACCTATTAAGTACCAGATAACCGTGACAAGGCTAGATTTTTCTAACTAATATTTGAACACCAGAAGGAATCGTTAGAGAAAAGAATTATTCAATTCCAAGTGTCCTCATTTCTAGTATTTAATTAAGTGATGTTCCAAATGATATCGTATCTGTACAGAAGAATAGGGAGGAAAAAAAAAAAAAAACCTTCTCACTACTTGCTGCCTTGAATATTTCTGCTAATTAGTGGAATAACACTTTTATGTAACAAGTATTATCTTGTGCGGTAGAATCTTTCTTGTTTTATGTCTGGGAGTGGGAAAAAAAAAAAAAGCTGTTTGAGTAAACAGCCAAGATTTAATATAGAGGAACCACTGCAGGGTTTTGTTTTATTTTATGGTTTTGTTTGTTTGTTTGTTTTGKTTTTTTTTCTTTTGTATGGGGTCCCCCAACATACACAAGTATAGGTCTTCCGCTGGGGAAATCTCAAACAAGTTCCTGTTCAAGGCATCTTGAAAGTAGTGCCTACACAATAATGTAGATAAACTAGAGGTTCAGACCTTGCCAGGCACTTCACATATGTGATACCAAGTTCTCAGGTATTATTCTATTCTTTCCTCAAAACCTTTGACAAAGGCATCCAAAATTTCTGACAAATTAAAGCCTAAATAAATAACAATAATGAAAGGGATTATGCAGACAGTAATCATTCTTCAGTTGTACTTTATGAAAACTTTCTACTCTATGGTATAAGATTTTATTTGATTGTGCATGTGCATTTTTTTAAGTGTTAAGCAGATGCTCTTCTGTAATGATAGRAAACAGAAGTGGAAAATGAAGAGACTTAAACAAAATGAACAGACGCAGGCAGTGGAAAAACAACAAGGTAAACAAATGAATACTTTGAGTAAACAACCTAAAACAGATAGGAAAAAAACAGAGTCAGCCCATACCAGTATAGAGCTAGGAATTATCACCTCTCCAAATTTTCACTCTTTTTTTTTTGTTTGTTTTAACAGAAACTCAATATGATCTTTTTTTTTGGCTGTTTTGCATCATTATTTATTCTGAAGTATATGCAAGTGTAGAGGAGAGGGGCTGATCAGAAAGAGGGGAGGGAGGATGCATGATGAAGCAGAGCAGGCAGAGGCTGCCAAGAATTGCTCGGTCGCACTGAAGTAAAGGGAGAGAGATAGAAATGCTCATTAAAACTGAGCGGGAAAGGGTAGGTGCCCCTAGCTCTGCTTACTGCTAATTGCCTTTACTTCCTCTCTAACCTCTGCTCTGCCTTGCCTCCTTTCCCTGCTTAAATACTTGTCTGCAACGAAAGGATTTAGACCCGCTCCTTTTGTGGCTCTGCTTTTGTGCCCAGCCACCGCTTGGGATAACAGACGCTGTTCTGTTCTTCWCTATTAATGGGATTTGCATAGTACACAGACAGTATTTAGGGAAAACAAGCCATAGACACAGCTGCTGGCACATCTGAAAGGGGATCAATGCTCAGCATCATGCCACCAATTCTGATTTCTTCTTTCTCACTGTCTAGGGAGGCTGCTTCTATCTAACATCTATACATACAAACCTGATGGCCATTCCCCAGATGAACGAGCTGAACTTGAGCAATTGYTCGGCCATGTCCACCACTTGTTGGTAACTGTGGTAACAGCAAGGGGAGAGAAGGGAAACAGTAAGTTATAACCCACACCGAGGGGCGAGACCGGCTCTTGGCTAAACTGATGGCTATATGGCCTTTTCTGATAGAAAATCTTTGAGTAAAGAGCACATGTTGTAATTCGCTGATGAATTTCACTCCCTGACATTTTTGTGATAAGGAAAAAGGGAAGACAGTGCTTGATTTTTCTGAAAAACATTTAGACAATTTTGCAAGCTCTTACATATTTTTAACTCGGTACCTCATTACCTGCCTTGGAATAAGGTTATTATTCATTCTTTATAAGATATCCTCCCTTCTGCCTGTCATCATTTATCCTTCTTAATTAACAAATGGCATCAATTAAAATGTCAAACATACTCTGCACAAAACATGCCAAAGCTGTGCTCAGATATATATTGAAATAAGAACAGCCCCTTGCAGCTCAGTGGGGATGAGGATAGAAAATCTTGCCTGGGATGCAATTACCTGCAAACCTTGTCTGTTATTGACAATGGCATTTGTCTTATGCAGATAGGCCCACTTGATGACCACAGATTTTTCTCTGRGAGATTTGCCTGGTTTAGATGGCAGGCTCCTTGGGGCAGGAGCTGGCTGGCTTGCCTGTGTGGGACTTTTAAATTAAAAAAACTTTTAAAAATGTTTTAGCTATCTGGGGTTAATCAACCCTGGCRTTAATCATTACTAGGTGTCTGGACTCCCTTCAGAAACACTGAGGTCTGTGCAGGAGAGAAAAACATCACCGGAGCACAATGCAAATCTCTAGGCTATCTGCCCATTTTAGGATGGGATGAATCACCAGCAGCAGCACAGAGCAGCAGCTACCTTTGGGGGGCAATGAAGCCTGCCGAAGGCCCGAATTTCCACAGGGAGCAGAGTACTCAGGTGACTGCTGTGACAGGCAGTTAATTTTTTGWCAGGTGAAATTAAATGAGATGTTCTTGCAGTGTTTAGTACTTGGCATGAGGGCATGCTGACTCTTCATCAGGTGGCTCTTCAGGATACTTAATCAAAATGTATCACAGTGAAGGGCATTTAGAGGACATGACCATCATTTTCTAGGAATGAACACCACTTACCCACTAAGGCCTAACAGTACGAACCCTTTAAAGTGAATGCTCTSCTTATTTGAGACCTGTCGTATGATCCAAACTGTAATTTCAGCTCATGCAGATAGAAGAGAAATGTAATTTGCATAGCCCAGAACAGGTGGATAATGTTCTTCCCCCAAACACTAATTCACTGTCTGACTCTGAGCAAGTCCCTCACCTCTGCTTTCCAGTCAACAGTGGATAATTTGCAGAATAATCTTTACCATGGCTGGGGGCTGTCGATTACTGATTGGGTCTCTGTATCATGATTTTATGTAACAGCTCAAGTCATRGACCAAGACCTTGTTGTACCAGAAGCTGTGCAAATGCAGAACAAAAAAGATAGGGTGGGTGACAAAGACTTTGGGAGACCTTTTGAARCCTTGGAAACAAAAGCATTGAAAAAACAATACGGCAGGTCAATAGTTGTTCAAAACACGCATGTGTAACCCAATGCAGGCTGTCAGCTGTCAGCCACAATAACACATTTCTTCCTGATAAAGTTTTTGTGTTCTCTATAGCTATTACTGTAATATGGTCACCTGAGCTCAGAGCTTCAGCTCAGGAGACCTTCTCTCCTCGCAACGACTTCAGCTGGTCCCAAAATGCAGCAAGTCTTTCCATGTCTCAGGCTGTAAAAGAAAATGGACCAGGAAGAAATACTTACCAAGTAAAATACAAAATGTCAGACTAAATGGCTCTTTTTTTCTGCAAACAAAAGGCAGGCAGAACTCTAGGACAGCTTTCTGAGTTTAATACCAACTTACCAGAGAAAATCTAAAGCTAAATAATTACTATTTAAAACTGCAAGTACAGTTAATCTGATGCGCACACACATCAAGAGGTTCATGAGATGTTAAATCAAGGTCAGGAGAACTTTTCAATAGGGAGGCTGATGTTTTATCTTGATTCAAATTTGTAMATGACAATTTGTACAACTGGTGGCCTGCTGCAATTGCCTTTATCTTCAAGACCTCTCTTAGGTTTGCAGTTCTTATGTAGTGAAATTTGACTCAAGTGTAACACTCGTTTCTTGTGAGGACATAAGACAAATCAGGCTGCATTTGCACTTGCTGGCATGAAGTATTTCTGAGGAGCAGTGAGGTCTTTTTCTAAACCATGCATATGCTCACGCCATTTCTGATAGGCAAAAGCCTAAGCTCTTGGAAATTCAGGTTTGYTATTCAATAAAATCCTTGTTCAAGAAGGGATCTCCAGCAAAATACTTAAGTTTATACTTACATTCAAGCATATTCTGAAATGCTGTTGAAGCTAAAAGGATTTTGTGTGTTTAGGGATAACTAGGTGCTTAAATATTTCACTAACAAGAGAAATATTGAAGCATATGCTTAAATTACTTTCTTGAAGAGAAACTTGAGAAGATACTGCATGACAGAAATACCTAGAATCCCAGTTTATGAGATGTCTGGAGCACTGGGTGGATRTGGATGCCTATTTGTGAGTGGTTTTTGGTGCCCATCAGGCTAGGAAGCACATGCCATTGATGACATTCTGCCAGCTGGGGAGTGGGAGACTCCCACTGGGAGAGTGGGAGTCTCCCACTGGGAGAGTGGGGAGTGCTTTCTTTTTCTCTCTTTTTTTTTTTTTTTTTTTTTTAAATAGAATGTGAAAAACACATTGGAAAATGACAACTCCTCATGGGGTAATAAAATGATCAAACCTTTACACGTGCAGTTATGGTTTCTACAATGGCTGTTGCCAGTAAGGAAAGTGGTCTTGGAGCTTCAACATCTGCTCGGTCCTTGTTAGTAGTTATGTTAAAAATTATTAGGGAAAGAGAACAGAAAATACCCTCAGGCTGCTGTTTAAATGCATGGTGTTTTCACATCTTCAGTGCTGTATGCAATGCCAGTTTCTCCAGCTCAAAAATGATCCAGCAGAGCTGGGCAAAGTTCAAAGCAGGGCAATAAGGATTATCAGAATTATGGAGCAGCTTTATACAAGGAGTGACTAAATGGCCTAAGACTCTGGTGTGGAATAGAGACACTTGAGGGGAGCTAAAAGASAAGGGAGAGTGTAAAAGTGGAAGAAGTGGTAGCAAATTAAATTTTCAGATGGCAGATTTTTAACAAGCAAAGGAACAAAGGAAGGATTTTTGCCTTTTTTTTAATTTATTTTTCTTGCAGTAAGGCATTATGCTGTCTGAGTGCCACAAAACATGAGCTAGCCTAAAATTTTTGGGGGGTTCAAAAAGAGACTAGGCAAGTTCACAGGGAAACACCTACCAAGGTCACTTTGTTATAATTCTACCACTTCTGGCTTAGTAACTCTTGACACCAGGACGTATCTAACTACTTGCTTCAGACCTTACCCTTTATTAGGCATCAGATATTGTCTAGCAGGTGACACCACAGTTTAAAAATGGAAGTAGAATTTGCTAGCTGAAGTGGGGAAAGATTTAGGGACTCTCTGTATTAAAACTCATTAATGATGTTCTTCTAATCTATTATTTTGGCTGACAATATATTCTTAATGGACATAATCTATCTTCTAATTTCCATACATAATTTATTCATTATATAGGTAAATAGATTTGTTCTTGTATCAGCATTGGACCTCAGCTTAAAAGGCTTTCAGCTGTCTATTACCCTTATATATTTCATAGAAGTGCAGAAAACCAGCATTTATGGTTAACTGGTCCCTATCCTTACCTTAAAGCAAGCCCTGTTATCCAGATAAAATTCCTGATTGATACTTGCCAAAGCCATCCATGAAGACCACTGGCAGTGGAAATTCCACACTGTCCACAGGGGATGAATGCTAGCATTTTACTTAGTCACCTTCACATCCAGGAAAGGGGATTGTGTTTCCTGGTGCTTAACTTCCAAAAGGAGAATTGTATTAGATGAAGGAAGAATGAGAGAACACACTCTCTAGTCATTTGTCTAAAACAAACTGGAATAAATACACAAAAAGAGTAGTTAAATGGGTTGAATTCTTGGGTTTTAGCAGGAGCACTTTGAAACTAGCACAGTAGAAGTTCAGAAGAAACATGTACTGCCCATCAGAAAAAAAAAAAATGTTAAAAGAAGAGGCTATAGTTGAACAGTGTAGTAAATATAGCCACTAAGGAAAACCAAATGTGATGTCAAGTTTCAACACAGAAATTAAAATATGCCTAAATTCTGAAAGGTTTAATATTAAGCCCTAAATAGGAGAGTTAAGAAGATGTGGAATCGGCTATATTCAAAAGAATTATTTTCTCAAACAGATCAGAAATGGGGATCTTGCCATATATTCTGTAGGCATAATGAATGATTTAGACTCAGCCATTGGGAGCACTTGGAAAAGATCAGACCATGGTAGAAGAATACCCATGCAAAATGCATTCTGTAGGAATGGAGGGAGTGTTCCCACACTGAAACCTGTCTCTCTGAGGAGCTATTCAGAGGAACTATCTGAAATAAAATTATTGATAGAAAAAGTTTCCAAATTAGACAGGATGAGTAGTAACCAATTGTGAAGGCTAAAAGGTATTTGCACAAGAGGTGTAAAGGAATTMAAGTATAAAAGTGCTAACCTGCCAGCTGTATATCGTATGTGCTGTTTCAGTTGCAGTTGGTACCAGGAGAGTGGAAAATATGACATGTTTTTAGAGTAGAGACTGGGAACATCTGGGTAATTTTTGCACTGGGTAAACTGTAATTAAGTATGCAATTAATAAACATTTCGATAAATATGACACAGGGGAAAAAAAGAGAATGTATATAACTTTTATAGATGGGAATTATTACCATGTAAATATGTTAAAGCTCACTGAAACAGTATGCCAATACTGATAGGGACAATCCACTCCATACAAAACACTGGACTTTGAAATCTTTTGACAAAGACTTTCATCAAAGGCTCTTAAAGCTATTATGAGATAAGGGAAAAGGTCAATTAATTTATTCCTGTACTAGTCCTATATATTAATCATTCCTAATGAATTTATTCCCATAGAGTTTCTCTCCCCCCGCCTTTGGTAATGAAGTTAGGTAATGAAGGGAAGAAGAAATGGTTGGTCTATACAATAGACCTCCTGTAGTGATCAGTATCAGAATCTGTTACATTCTGAATAGTCACAAATAATCGGGAAAAAGAGTGAGCAGAGAAATACCAAAACTCTCTGGCAGAAAAATGTCATTTCTGAAACAAAACTAAAATTGTCAGCAAAAGAACAGAAAAAAATTCATTGTCAACAAATGCAAAATAATACAATGGAGAATGCTGCTAGCTATGTATGCATAATGAGGGGTTTAAATTAACTTTTTTTTCAGGAAAAAGATGTTGGAATTATTTTGTTTAGTTCTATGAAAACAACGGCCATTTATTTTTCCTTCTCCCTTCTCCTATTAAAACCACACTATAGTAAMTTTCTTGGGAAGGGTTTTGATCTAACTAGGTCTTATGTTCCTTCTTCTAATTTTTTCCTCTTGTGGCAGTTTTAGTGCCTTTGATGTAAAGCTGTCCTAGACACCATATTCAAAACTCTTCACTCTCCAATCCATCTGACTTCCCTAGTTTATCAAAATTTACCCTGCTGATCCAGATCTGGAAAGAAGAGACACTAAAAATCAAGCTGGTAATAAGATACTCAGTCTACGCCTTGAAAATGATTAGCTATAGGAAGAAACCACTCAAAGGTGATGATGAATTCTCCTTCACGTTTAGTTTTTCAGGGCAGATTGCTTGTTGTGCTGGAAGGTTACATATGGTTTGGTGAAGGACTGGGCACTGCAATGGCCAGCTATCCTCCTCTCCTCTATCCTACTCAGCTTCATGCTTCTCCTACCGCTTTCCACACTGCYATCTCTACTGTACATACACTTTTCCCTGACAAAACCCTACACTAAACGTACTGCATTCACTAATTAGAATAGCAGTTACTAATTAGGTTTAAATTCCAATGTACCAATCAAACTTTATTTCCTAATTGAGCTATATTATCATTAATTAGAATGGCAGTTTTTACTTAATGGATTATATTTAAATTAAGATGTCTCCATCAAATGTATTTTTCCTACTTACATTTTAACTAATTGGTGCTGCAATTATTAAGTTACATTTAAATTGAAATATATCAGGCTGGTAGGGAATCATATGATAGCTTGCTTACAGTCTGTATAGTACTAGTAGGAATGATTAATATATAGTCCAGCTAATTAGTTCTGGAATCAAAATAATTTCCTAAATGCTTGAATCAAGAGTGAGCATATGCTACTCCTTTGCCACAGCATTCAGGAGGAGCTTATTATGGGCTCAGTAAAAATTTGACATGGGTGTTGTAGGTAATAAGCTCCAACTGCAGTGCTGAATCTGCTAATATATATAGGCCCAGGTTCAGGGGAGCAATTAARCCTACACCTATATTTAAGCATGCGCTCAGTGGTTGCTGCTGAAGTRGCAAGGTGGGAGAGCAGTTCAGAATGCAACAAATGCTATGACCTAAGGGTTTTAACATAGCAATTCTTTTGAACGGTGAGCTCAACACGCAAGCTTTGGGCCACAGTCACTCACTCTTTTCCTTCCTTGATGTCATCTAACCCTCAACACTAAGTCTGCTCCAGTCACAGAAAGTGAAAGACCTCATTTGCAARAAATAGGCACCAGGATGAGGAGCTGAAAAGCTGCAGACTCATTAAATAATTATGTGTTTTCCTTAAGATCACACTGTGAACCTAATGGGGAGGCGCAGGAACACTCTTSAAGATAGACACACTCACATCACACATACATACAAACATACATGCCTGTAGATGTAGATTCCATTCCAAATTTCATGTTCATTTGGCCATATGCACCACACTGGCATGTGTGCACACAGAGGCACCTGCTGCTTAGAAATGCTCTCTTTCCCATAATCAGTTTTGCACATACAACAGGGAGACATTATCTGCTGTGCCCTCCAGCCCAGGCTTGGTCACATTTAGGAGAGGCAGGCCGTTCCTATGGAAACTGTGCCTTTTGTTTTTGTGACCCAACATGTCTTTCTAAATCAGTTTTGCATGCAAGCTGCAAGGCAGAAACCTAATGCCATCAGGAAAGGAGCAAATACCAAGGAAAAGAAGTCTTTAATGGTTTACTGCCAATATGAGCAAGATCAGGTGAGGGAGGATACAGTGATTCAGCTGAGATCTGTAACAGCAAAAAAAAAAAAAAAAATCTTTATATTAGGTGCCAGTTGAAATAAACCAGAACATTTTAAAAAAGAGATAAATTAAAAAGGTAAAATGAGGGATAAATGAGGAGGAAAGGTTATTGGTGCTTCATAAATAGAAGGGCACATTAAAAAATAAAATAGATTTTTGAACTCACAAGATTTTTAAAAGACCTCATCAATACAACAGAGCCCTGGAACAGGTCGCCCAGAGAGGCTGTGCAGTCTCCTTCTCTGGAGATCTTCAAATCCCACTTGGATGTCACCCTGTGACACATGCTCTGGGTGTCCCTACTGGAGCAGAGGTGTTGGACAAGATCATCTCCAGAGACCTCTTCCAAGCTCAACCATTCTGTGATGCTGTGATTCTGTGACTATCACCTCATCTCTATGTAAGTAAATGAGAAAGTGAATGTCAGAAAAGGTACAAATTTAGCAATACCTTCCTTCCTCATGCTTTCTGAGTTTTATAGGGGCAGGGCTGAACTCCGGAGAAATGCACCTCCATGTGGAGGATCTAAATACTTTCAGCAAGCCTGTGTAATCGAAGAATAAAGACAAAGCAGAAAATCAGATTGTCCTCATCTTAACCAAGATCAGAATTTTAGATATGCCGTAAAACCCAATGGCATCAAAAGCTTCTATAGCAATGAAAGAGAATTGGAAGAGTTAATGGAAAAACTACTTAACTGAGGGAGAAGGTAGGCTTCAGAGATAGGAGATGGTATCCCACTCTGTAAATGTATGTTTGAGAGACTGTATCCTTCATTTTGCAATGCAACAATGGACATGAAGGCAGGTGCTGTATGTATACTTCAACAGTAATCTATGAGRGGATTTTATCTGTTTCATTCTAATTTACTCTTACTCTGTAAAATCATCTTACCATCTCTGCAAATGTTAAGAATCCTCTTCCATACAATGGGAACTATATTTTACTTTTGTATAGCTTCTTTTACGACATGTGTTTTTTTCTCTCTCTCTAGCAAATTATGGCAGCTTTCAGTGTGTAGTTGCTTAAATGCTGAACCTGCTTGAGAGTCATGGCCAAGCAAATTTCTCAAAATGACTCCACTCCTGAATAGACATTGCAAATCTGTCACCAGATGACTACAAGGGACATGAGCAAGCATTTGTCTGTAACTCCCACTTAGCAGTCCATGGCTGCATTACAAAATAGGTACTCCCACCCCTTCCGTGAAATACCCACATTTCATCCTCTAGCTTAATAAACAATAGAAATACATGGACACCTTGGTTTGGGTACTCAGTTGGTTTAAATGCATGGAGTTATGCTGATTTATGGCAGCTGAGAAGCTGGCGTCTGCACTCTATCCTAGAAATTATTTCATTTCATTAGTAGATCCTTAGACAAAGTATGGTCTGCAATTCAATAACTGTCCTTGAGCCTTATAGGAGGCCTCCAGCTCAACCATATAGGGACTGGTAGGAACATTTCTGATCAACTCAGTCTCTGCCAGAATATGATGTCATGTCACATCATAACTTTTGGTGGCTGTGTATTGCTTTTAGTGATGTTTCCAAATCTTTCTGTTTTCTTAAGCTCCTGGGGTTTAGCACTCTAGCCTTGGATGTAAAAAACCCTCAGTTTCAAACCCTTGCCCTCTCTGAGTGTAGTAATYCCTGCTGTGATTCAGATTAGGGAGTAAAAAGAGGACTTTATGCAGCTTAGACATATGCTGTAGTTGCAAGGAAAAGCTTAAATTTTGATGGTGGAGGGAGCGAGGGAAGGTGGGAATCTGGGAAAAAGCTATCCAGAAATACAGAATTCAGTTTTTAGAAAGAAAAGTATCCACTGGGGTTTAGTTATACAGTACACTATGGTTCAAGACTTCCAGAACTACGATGAAATAGAAACACTTGTCATCATTTGGTCAACTATATTTTCAAGTGTTATTTAAATTATTTTAAAAATGAGCACTTATTTCATGTCACATGTGTGTGATAGTAGCAAACTAGCTCCACAAAACTGGGGAGCTCGTATTTTTTAAGTTAGAAAGATGGAATTTATACCAAACTTTACATAGTTGCAATTTTGGTGGAGACATGTCTTACTATCTCTCTCTGAAATTTCTCCAGGATACTCCCCACCCCCCCATCCAGATGGGTATTCATTTGCTAAAAGGAGACTTGGCAGTAAAGCCCATCTTGARCTCCGTAGGCTGTGTCTTTTCAGTAGACAGTCTTACTGCAAACATTCCCTTTGCACTAAGATATTTAAACACTCTTCCCGGCAATGTTAAAAATGTAAGGTGTGCTTGACGATGAAATATTGCTATACAATGACTTGCTCATTTAAAAAGCAACAGAACRTTTCCCAGTTGAGGCCACTGCAGTATCACAGTATGATATCATTCTGGACATTTATTTGTGAAGATAAATTTTTTACTGTGTCCTTTGCTCCTTCTCCAAAGCATTTCCATGGATGCCTGAGGTGTGTTGTTGTTTGAGGCAAGCACTYTCAGTGTCTGCCAGTGCCTTCACAAGGAAGAGGCACAAAGAGAAAGCTTCAGAGGTATCCTATGCAGCAGCAGTACTGTTTTAACTATACTAGATAGTGTGGRGTGTTGCCATAATTTCATTTTTCCTGGCTCTTCTCTTGTCCATTTCTGTAGAGATAGTTCTCTGTGTGGTACACTCTAAACCAAGTGACACTTAAAATCTTATGAAAGGTACAATCTAGAGCAAGATCTCCAGGGCAGTTTTGCTGAAGATAAGAGAAATACTCTGTACATGAATACTGCAAACACCTGCCAACTTTCAGACTGAGCAGCARGTTATAAAGCAAGCACAATTTAGAAAAGCAGAGGCGTAGATAACATCTGAATGASAGGTGAGAGATAAAAACAGCTTTAGTACGTTTGTGGCTGGAAAACAGCTGAATAAAACAAATTTGACGTGAATTACAGTATGGTTTGCTGCCCAGCAAATTGCAAAGCCATATTTGTGGAGTGAAAGCCAAAGACCTCACTGATTTCAAGGGCTGGAAGAGAAGCAAACACAAGAAAGGAAGGCAGGTGAATTGGAAGCCRGAACTATTGGATACTCCCAAGTTCTTCCAAACTGTAAAGACTGTATGAAGATGAAGGATCTGACTAAATGAGTACTGTGTTKCACTTGTCTTTGGTCAAAACTGAAAGGAACGACACAAAAATTCTGTGAAACAAGACAGACCAGTGCAATCCAGCCCTGCTGGGCCCATTCTTTGCCATCACAGGTAAWTGACATTCTCACAATGGCCAGAGACCGTCTGCGTACTATCTACAAAACTGCATGTCTCAAGGCAGCAAATAACGTAGGAGCCTAAAATGTGATTTTTCACAATCTGTTGATAGTCTGAGGCAACCTCTTCTGTCAAAAGTTGAGAGCAGGYTCTTCTTGGTCGCTCAATATTATGCTTGGCTGTAGCTGCATATCTGCAGATTCCTCTTTATTCTTGCCTTATCYTGCAGAATTCTTTATCTCTCTAATAACTGGTTTGTCTCTTTTCTATTTTGGACTCACTTATATTGGATTCTCCATGGTTTCTTTTTGTTTGGCCCGCCCTCTCAGCATGTTTGCCTTGCTCCTTGATTGATGGACTTATTGCTGACCATTGAAAYGACTCACTTTGAGCCAACTCACTGCTGAGACCTGCGGCCTCAGCACCTTCATCCAGATACCAGGTTGCATGGGTTAGAAAATCCTTACTTGGCTCTAAGCATTGGCCTTTTCYAGCTGTCTGCCCCTGAAACAGATCTTGATTGCAAAACTACAGAAGCYGGGTGAACAAAAATGTATCAAAACAAGAGCAGAAAATTGAGAGGCACTAGATGAAAGGCCCATGTGGTCCAAAGAAATTTGTCTTCATTTTTCCTCTCARTGTCAGTTCTGGCAAATAGTTAATCTCTGCACGAGTGCCACTAGCCAAATACCTAAGCATTATTCTGTGTCATCCTCTGCTTGCTAGTGCAGTACATGTACTTTGAATGTTATGATTATCTGTTATTAAACTAAGAAAAATATGGTGTGAGTCTGTCAGACTTTCAAAAATAGCTCACACTCTTGCACATGCCTTTCCCTTATACACAATTTGGCACCTTCTAACACATTGTTTTGGCCTGTGTTTGTTTCAGACAGAGAAGCTTAAAGAAATGCCCAAACAATCATGTGGGAGAAAGGAAAATGGTCATTTATAGTATGAAGCAGTTAAGCTTTCAGGATGGCTATAAGTTTGTTTTGTATCAGCTAGCACCTTAATTCTGCAAGCACTTAAGGGYACACTGTGCTTGCTGCATAAAGCAATGGGTGCGCTTGGCCTGATTTCAAGCATTTTATCAAGGTCACCTTTGAAGAGGGGCTTGTGCTCAGAAGAGACATGAGAACTAAAAGGCCGTATTTTGGCATTGTTGGACATGCCTCTAGACTACCCAGGACTGATCTGGGTACTCTGACACAGCTGGAAAGGCCAAAAGTTGCCAGGCCAACTGGACTGCTAGAAGGGGAAGGCCGTGTCTGGGCAAGAAGGGGAGGCAAGATGGTCCATGGCCTGCAGTAGGGACTATTCATGTTACTTTTAAGTAAGATACTTTTAAGCATGGTGGCTCTGTGCAGATATTTGCRGAAATGGGACTTAGATGCACAGTTGCAGGGCCATGTAATGTTGCCAAAAAGCAAAATATTACAAGTAGCTTCTGAAGTTTGAAAAGAGGGTAATTATCATAATGAAAAACCKCCACAACATTTAGAGCAAGCACTTATATTTCACAGGTTAGTTAGGTTGTAACCACAGATTTTTCTTTTCTCTCKGTATTTTTTGTGTGTTTTTATTTTGTCCTGAGAAGAGGAAAAGCAGCATTTCTGAATTGATGTGCATGGATTCATTTATTCCTCTTCCCTGCACAAACTTGCCTTTTTTGGTTCAAAATGTTTTGCTAGGATGGTTTTTAGCAGCTCTACACATTCATGCTCAAGGGGAGTTACTGTTGAGCTGATCCTGTTAGAGCTATGAAGAAATACTGATGCTGCCAGACACTTTGATGTACTAAACTAAATCCCAGGGGCACAGGTACCTAGAACAGCCCTGAAAAAATATGGCAAGCAGATTGTCATAATTGGCCAGGCTTTTTTTTTTTTTTTCTTCTTTTTTTTTTTCTTATTTTTTAATAAATCAATATTTGATCATCAGCAAATATTTCCTCTGATCTCTCCCTAGCTTTATAAGTTGAAAACAAAGATGTGATGTATTTTTTTCAAAGCTCTACCTTTGAGTCTCATTAGTCTCTCTCTCTACACTCAATGTACTCCAGRTGTGGCCTCACCAGGGCTGTGTAGMGGGGGATGATCACCTCCCTCAACCTGCTGGAGACGCTCTTCTTAATGCACCCCAGGATCTCATTGGCCTTCTTGGCCAYAAGGGCACACTGCTGCCTCATAGTCCACTTGTTGTCCACCATGATGCCTAGGTCCCTCTCTGTGGTGCTGCTCTCCAGAAGAAGGTTATTCCTCCCCAAGTGCAGGATCCTGCACTTTCCCTTGTTGAACTTCATGACATTTCTCATTACCCAGTTGTCCAGTCTGTCCAGGTCCCTCTGGATGGCAGCACAGATCTCAGGACTATCAGCAACTCCTCCCAATTTCGTATCATCAGCAAACTTGCTGAGGGAGAACTCCATCTTTTGATCCAGGTTGTTAATGAATAAGTTGTACAGGACCTGACCGAGGACTGAGCCCCGGAGGAGGCCACTAACCACAGGCCTCCAACTGGACTCTGCGCCACTGATCACCACTCTCTGAGCTCTACCATGCAGCCAATTCCTAATCCACCTCACTGTCCACTCATCTATCCCACACTTCTGGAGCTTGCCCAGGAGGATGCTGTGAGGGACAGTGTCAAAAGCTTTGCTGAAGTCCAGAYAGATGACATCCACYKCTCTGMCCTCATCTATCCAGSCAGTCACWCCRTCATAGAAGGCTATCAGGTTAGTCAAGCATGATTCCCCCTTGGTGAATCCATGCTGGCTGTTCCAGAGCACCTTCTTCTCCTCCACGTGCCTGGAGACAASAGCCAGGATGAGCTGCTCCATCACCTTTCCATGGATGGAGGTGAGGCTCACCAGCTGTAGTTGCCCAGGTCCTCCTTCTTGCCTTTTTTGAAGACCGGGGTGACATTGGCTTTCTTCCAGTCCTCCGGTTCCTTCACCATTCTTCAGGAGTTTTCAAAGACGATGGAGAGCGGCTTAGGTATGACATCCATCAGCTCATGCAGCACTCTGGGGTGCATCCCACTGGGGCCCATGGATTTGTGGGTATGGAGTTTCCCTAGGTGTTCTCTTACCCAATCTTCCTCTACYCAGGGCAGGTCTTCCTCTCACCAGTCCTCTTCTCTTTTCCCTAGGGCCTGCATTTCTAAAGGACTGCCCTTGGTAAACACCGAAGCAAAGAAGGAATTCAACAACTCTGCTTTTTCTGTGTTTTTCATAGCCAGGGCACCKARCCTGYTCACCAGTGGACMCACGTTTTCCCTGACCTTCTTTTGTTATACCATATATTTGAAGAAATTTGTCTTTCTATTTTTAACATCCCTCGCCAGAGTACGTWCCATATGTGCCGTAGCYTTCCTCGTCRCAYCTCTGCAATCCYTGTATTATACATTCCTGTATTTCTCCCAAGGGGCCTGTCCCTTTTTTTCCRCATTCTGTATACCRCCTTCTTCAGCTTGAGCATTGCCACAAGGTCCTTGCTCATCCACGCAGGTCTCCTGGCCTCTGCCTGACTTCTTACACACAGGGACACACTGTTGYTGAGCATGGAGGAAGTGCTACTTGAAAACTAACCAGCTCTCCTAGSCMCCTCTTTCTTCTAGAGCGCATGGGATCCTTCCAAGGAGGTCTCTGAAGAGGCCRAAGTTGGCCCTCCTGAAGKCCATGKTTGYAAGGCTACTTACAGCCCTGCYTCCTCCTCGTTGGATCCTGACCTYCACCAACTCATGATCACTGCAGCCAAGGCTGMCYCCCACCTTCACATCTCCAAYGAGTCTCTCACTGTTTGTTAGTATGAGGTCCAGTASCCCACCTCTCCTYRTYRGCTCCTCCACAACCTGCACCAAAAAGTTGTCTTCAAAACACTGCAGAAACCTCCAGGACTGTTKGTGCCTTGCAGTGTTATCTTTCCAGCAGATATCAGGGTAGYTGAAGTCCCCCATGAGAACCTGGGCCTGTGACTGTAAGGCAACTTCCAGCTGTCTGTAGAAGGCCTCATCAACTTCCTCATCCTGGTCAGGTGGCCTCTAGCAGACTCACACCACASTGWCTCCYACATTTATCCTGCCCTTCAGCCCTTACCCACTAGCTCTCCACTCACTCATCATCCACCCCCARGYTGRRCTCCATGCATTCCAGTTGCTCTCTCACATACAGAGCAACTCCACCCCCTYGCCTTCCCAACCTGTYCTTCCTAAAGAGCACATAGCYTTCCATTACAGCACTCCAGTCATGAGAGCTWTCYCACCACGTTTCTGTGATTCCAATGAAATYGTGATGCTGGGATCACACACAGATCTCCAGTTCATCCTGCTTATTCCACSTGCTTTGCACTTTGGTCTACATGCATTTCAGGGAGATAATCGAGCCTGCAGGTTTTATAGGAGGGGTGAAAGAAGACCCTCTGTAGTCATGTCCTATCTGCACTTCCCCACTACCGTACTCCTGCTGGAGACCCGTTGACTTTGGYTGCRTGRTATTGATGGCCCTGTCCCTKTGACACTCCSYTTTCCCCTTCTTGCTTAGTTTAAAGCCCTCCTAACYAGGTTGGCCAGCCTGTTAGCAAATATGTGTGTGCCCCTCCTGTTGAGGTGGTTCCCATCATTTTGCACTAGCTGGTGGTCGTCAAACAGGCTTCCAAGTTTATAGAAGCCAAAATYCTKTTGCCAAGACCAGCAGCGCAGCCAGTTGTTAACCTGTAATATCCACCTTCTTCTCCTTGAATCCATTCTCCTCATTGGTAGGATGGAGGAGAATGATGGAGTATGGACGATCATTACCGGCCTCTCCTTAGGGGGAGTAGCCTTAATGCTTGGACCTGACCGCTGCTCTGCAGACAGYCCCCTAGAYGGGCCTTGGTTCATGTCCTCATCTGTCTGATCYCCAAGGTCCAGGGGAAGGTGGGCYGRGGGAAGGTTCTCTTGCCACCTTGAACAGGGACCCGTTTCCATTGTTKTTTGTCTCTTGATACAGTTAATTCTGCCCCCTCCGCCCTATGACGAGAGGGTACTGGATTTCCAGATTGTGCCGGGAGCTTCCCTGGGTCCTGGGCAGACTGCAGAACCCAGCTCTACCTGTCTATTTCTCTCTCACATTCCCTGATGGTCTTGAGCCTTTCTACCTCCTCCTTCAGCTCCATCACTAGACTAAGCAGGTCATTCACCTGCTCACACCTAAGGCAGGCAATGTTTTCACCACTCCCCGGTAACATGGAGAGGCTCAGGCATTACTCAGAGTCAGAGACCTGGACTGCCGCCTGTTTCTSTGGTGGTTCAGTCTGCGTYACCAMAGTCTTCCTGGTGCAAGCTCTCTGTCAAGTAGTGACCATGGCCTTGTCCGATCTCCCGCTAATGGAAGACACTGTTGACAGAATTCTTTTGCACACCTGGGAGGGGACACCCTGCGCACTGCCACGCTCCCAGGGGGTGACTTTTGAGTTCCCGCCTGTTCTGCCGGCTCCGTCCCCACACAGTCAGAGTCGCCTCGGGCGTGGGGCTCTTGGTGCTGCCCGCACGGGTTCGGTGCCGGGGCTGCCTCGCGCTTCTTGCTGCCTGCACTGTCTCACTCAGCAGCTTTCACCACAGTGGTTCGCCTCTAGACAAGGTGTTCCAGCCCAAGTKTCTGCTCCAGAGCCCTTCCCTTCGAGATCATATTTGAAGAAAAGTATAAGTMATTTTTCTTCTTTGTCTTCTTTTTTTTTTTATTTCTCTTTTGCTGTTGAATAACTTATCTCTCACGTTAATAAAGTGGAAGCAAATGTTTTGGAAATAAATTTTGCAGTGGTTTATGCCAGAAAACATTTGGCTTTTTTTAAAAAATCTCTCCCAGTTGAGTCCTAACCACAGCTGCCCAGGATGAAGCAGGCTATTTTAAAATAATTAAAACTTAAAACTTTCTGCCTTTGCATGACTTCTCTTGACACTATATCAGCCTGAGCGTGGTAGGAACCAACTCCAAGCCAATTAAAAGGAGATGGGTGCATCATATTGCTCCTGACTCTCTTAGCGAACTTTTGACCAAGCAGGCGCTGTATTGATGAATTTCATTTCTTCCTAATCTGCTTGTACTCTGCTTGATAGCTTGGAGTTTTGCTCTCTTCCGTTTCGATACAATGACCCTGCTCTTGAGAAAGCTGCAAGTTTGAGGCAAAGCAAAGTTTTCAAGTTATTATGAGATGCTAAACATACAGATCTCTTCTTGGCTGTCTGTGTAATGTTGCCTGAAGTTGAGCTCTCTCCACCCTGAAGAAGAAACAATAAGACTTTATTGCAGAGGTATTAAGCCAGTAACAAAGAAAAGCAGTTCCATTCACCACTACACAGCCAAGCATACTCTGTACTGATACCCTTTCAGATGGGTGTATGGAAAAGCAGCAAACTATCCAAATCCAGGGCTTATGTCAGTGGAAAACATATGTACTGCATGTCTTTCAAGAGCTGTCCTTCAGGCAGGTGCTCTTGTAGTAGTCAAACAAATCAGAGGTCCCTTTACAAGGAATTTTATTCAGAGGAATATGAAAGGACATTTCTGTAGGACTGCTCTTCTACATGTTTCTGGGATRATGCCTTAAAGATTTTTTGTGCAGTTCTCAAGCTGGCAGTTTGCCAACCTTTATGTCTATTGTGTAACGGCACGTCTGGAGTGAAGCATAATAAAACTGACCAAAGATGTRGTGTTGTTGTGGATGTTGTGGATGTGCGCTCCAGCTGGAGTCATCATGTAGCCAWCAGCCAGACAAAATGAATTTGCTTTCTGTCTTGCTGTCAGATAATGARTTTTGGTCAACAGAAAATGTTGGCCTCAGATAGGTGCTCCTTGGGCAGAAGGGCAATGTTTCTTGTTTATTTTTGTCAGCATAATACCCATTTAGGTGCTAGATGTTAATCAAGATGTATGACTACAGAATAGAAACCAAGATCTGTATTTGTGAGCAGAAGAAAATAGCAATGGGAAAGCRGTTTAAATAACTTCCAGGAGAAAACTAGAGCAATGGGAATTGTTCTTCTCATATACAGCTACAAGARAAATCCTGATATCTGCATCTTCCTATTGGAAATGTCCTTTGCCATACCAGAGATTGTACGTTCAGGATTGAAGTGA
Source organism: Eudromia elegans (assembly GCA_003342815.1). Classification (NCBI taxonomy): domain Eukaryota; kingdom Metazoa; phylum Chordata; class Aves; order Tinamiformes; family Tinamidae; genus Eudromia; species Eudromia elegans. Next base: position 40,568 of record PTEX01000317.1, read on the forward strand.
CAGGTAGAAATAACATTCTGAAACCAGTACTCTATGGATTTCCATTTCCATAGGAATTTAATATTTATAAAATGTTTCAGCTCTGAATTGCTGTGACAGTATCACAGTATTAAAGACTTGGTTGTCTTGATAATAAACACCAGTGTTTTGCCTGAAAGCATCTCTGACTCGTATCTTTTCCTGTCTATTTTATTTTTTGTTTGATCATGACGCTTTCCACACTTAYAAAATGTCTTTGTGGCATGGAAAGGAAGTAAGCATGACCTCTATCAAATAAAAATGTGCACTACTACTGCAGCAATGAGTAAGTGTAGATGAAATACAGACACTTGTATTTACACGACATCTGGAAGACAAATACTGACCAGATCTTTTTATCACCACTGCACCACTCCAAGATAATTGGAAAGACAGAAGGACATCACAGAATCTCATCAAAGGGATTTAGAGGTGTCAGTCTGAGTTTCTAAACTTACAGTGAATTTGGCACCTAATTTTTTTACCTAGTCTTTTGGAGTTTCAAGATAATAGAAAAGAAATAATGGAATGGATAGGATAATTTAGGAAGAAATTGTATTTGAAACCGTATTATATTGAAATCACCCTCTATGGTAGAAACAATAGCGTGGGACATTGACTTTACCAATTGGATAAAGATAAGTATTCAGACTGAGACAACTAAAGTTTAGGAAGATAACAGCTTGTCCATCAGGGGCAATGTTGCCAATTAATGTTAATAGAAGCATATAGATCTCCTCAATATTGCCAATGGGCATGCTGGGAATATTGTTAACACTAGTGTTTTTAAGATATTGGAGAGGGAAGAGGAAATGAGAAAGGGAAAAAGGAGGAGGTTCAACCTCTTKTTGGAGATGGAATGGCTTCCTGTTATTTAATTATGTGGCTTTTTTTTTTTTTTCAGATCCAGCAACAGAATAAATGTGTCTGTGTTTACTTGCTACATTCCTTCTCCTTGGGAGTGGAACTTTTTGAAACCTAGGATTAGAGGCAATATTTCACCACACAGAAAGCATCAGTTATGCTCTTTACTCAGTGTTTCTTGAATGGTTTATTCTTATTCCTTGTAACTTCATTTTTCTTTCAGGTAGAAACAACCATCTTCTTCTCACCTGGAAATCTTCTGTGAAGATTGAAAATCTTCTGTGAAGATTGTGAAAATTTAAGTATTAGAATATCCTATTGTAAATCAAAATATTATGACTGAAGTTCAGAAATATTTTATTTTAGAAATGCTTCTATATTTGCCAAATGGAAGTTGCCATCCCAGCCTATATAGAGAAGTGTAGCACCTGGCTTGATCCAATTAGGTCACTCTTAAGAACTCTTTAGAGTTGTGATGTAGCTGCATCAGAATTAGCCTTTTATATCGTCTTATTTATAACCCATAGCCTACTTCTGGTGATAGAGATAGGTAATTGTGCATTTCATATTATCTGATCAAGATAGAAATATTAAGGTAGTGCTAACAGAATGTGCCTTATGTCTGTACTGTAGCAGCTGCTATGGTGTAGCAAAAGAAGAGGAGCTGTTTACTGTGCTGTGAACAGAGTCTTTTCATCTCAAGACTGGAGAAGATCTCATGGAGATCTTCTGAACTGTATGACAATCTTCTTAAAAGGTGTCTCCATAAGATGACTTACTTAGGATTCCAGTTTTCTTGAAGAATTCACATGACGTGGGATTTCAGTCCCCTCCTAAAATCAAGATTGCTAACTTGAAAGGATTCAAAACTAGAAGTTTTAAGCACTCTTAAGTGGTCTGGTAAAAATAAGCAGTCAGAGAAATAACAGCATGCATTCCAGATAAACAAAGGTAAACGCTTTGGCCAACAGATAGAGTAATGGTGAGACATACTTTCATWTTTAGCCAAGAGTATCAACATTTGCTCCTGGCTTTTGGCATGCAAAAGTAAATCATGGTTAGAGGGCAGCTGGGATTTCTTTCTCTCCATAAACATCTTATGGTCTTTCCTTCTGCTGTGCATCTTTCTGCTCTGAATGCAAGCGGAGTGTTTTGCAGAGAAGTCAGAACGTGTGTGTCTGGGATGCTCCAGGGTCTTCCCCTTACTCTGCTAGAGCTGGTAAGGGGTAGATTCATGTAACCACCCGAAAAAGGCAAAGCCTACCACAGCAACACTTAGGAGATTTTCTTGATATATGTCTTAAAAAGAAATGCATTTTGCAGCGTGCTTGACCACAATATAGGAACCTTGAGTTCACTGCTACCACTGTTGCCTGAGATCATGTCCACTGTCACCTTTAATGCAAGCAACGTTCAGAAACACCATGGCTAATCGGCTTCCTGACCCATCTCTTAGCTCTCTTAGTAGTTAGGACTTCCCTCCATCCTCCAGCTACTACTGTCTTCTGAATGTAATTTCTCAGCTCTGCWTTGTGCACAAGAAATGCATCATTCCATCATAACAACAGTTACTTAGGAAAGAAAAGCCACCTAAATCAGTTACCACAAATCAAATGACTCTTAGSACAAATATGCAGCTGTGAATATTGTGGTAAAATATATGAGAAACACCTCTTGCCAGTTCAGTATTTATAGTGGCCAGCAGCCACTGCAAATTCTCCAGTATAACAGGAAACAAACCGCACGTGTGAAATGATCTCATCTCTTCAGGGTGCTGATTTTATGAGCAGCTCTGTTTGTACCTATCTTCAAACATGTAGACAGATCCACTGAAGACAATTTGCTTCAGTTTCTGAGACAGCAGGAAGAAAACAGCTCTAGATAAAGGCAGAGAAGAAAAAAAAAAAAAGAAAAACCCCACACAAAAAAAACAAGAGAGAAGGAAGCAGGAAATTGGCTGCAAAGAGAGGAACGATTATGCGAGGGTGGAAAAAAATTTGTTTTTTCTTTCTCTTCTTCCCCTTGTGAATCAAATGTATTGGTCACTACTGGTACCATTTTTTGCAAATAAATTGTGTCCTCAGTATTCTTCTATTTGCTTGGGAATTGTTGGACAGGTCCATCACACTGGAGCACTGCAGCTATGCCTCCTACATCACATGTCTTGGAGGGTGAAATTCTCCAACAGCGAGTCATTTTCAAGTCTCCACACTTGCAATCCCAGTCCACCTTGGATTGCTGGCTTCCCAGCTGCCCCACTTCTGGAGGAAGAGCCACCAAGAAAAGGCACAGAAGGTGCAGATCTTGGCTGCCCATGGGAGCCAGGGGAGTTTGGGCATGGAGGCACCAGGCAAGTGTGCAACTGAGACAGCTTCATTGCTTTTGCCTTCTGCAAACAGACTGAAATGGGTCTGGGGTGGCTGCTCACAGCAGAGGTGCAGAAAGGGGTTTATTTTCCAATGTGCAGCTATGATAGCTGAGCAACAACAACAAAAAAAAAGAGGCATGTTGCCAACTGGGAATTTCTCAAGCTTTTTACCAGTAGTATGTTCTTCACAGTGCTGAAAATATAACTAGACCGGAGCAGATGACAGCAAACATAAATCAGCTGAAGGCAACTAATTAACACCAGTGAAGGACTGGGTATTTCAGCTGTTGCAAGGTGAYGCAGTTGTTCTAATTGGGGGCTGGGAGGCTAGGAGTGAGGCCTGGTTATRAACTGATTCTATTTTAAAAGTTTCTTTGCTTTTCTTAGGATATCTACTGGGATGGACTTGTGTCTGATTCCTCATACAGAGTCCTGAAAGACCAATGCCTGCATGGCAAGAAGATAGGCCTTTATGGGGGAGAAAATAATATTTTCCTCAAGATGATGACTGTGAAAAAAATAAATTTTTTTTCTTCTTTTCCAAGAGCATCTGACCCACTTGGCCAGTTTCAGACACATTTGAGCAGGGTTGAAGAGGCCTTAGGATATCTATGTTTCATAAGACTTGGTACCCAAGTAGAAGATGCCCTTATCTTCCTTTGGAACACACACTTTATTAAGTAATAGGGAAATAAAATTTAAGGAAAAACCCTGTTGTCTCTTCTTTCTTGCATGGAAGCTGAGGAAGATTTCCATTTTCCAGGGTACAAATCAGGATGTTTGAAAAACGATGTCATCACCCTCCAGGCTTTGTCCAATGGCTGAGGGAAAATGGGACATTTGGGAATATGTATTTTTGGACTCTAGGTTATTTTACAGCCTTTTAGGGTAAGATATAGGTGAAGCAGTGTCCAGAGGGTCAGAAATACTGGAGACTTCCAAGTACATTTAGGCTGAATGGCAGTGATGTTCACAAGCCTCATCCCCCAGAAAAACACATAAATGTTTGTAGCAGAACTTGAGGCTAATGAACACAAAATGCTTGTTTGTTTGTTTTCTAAAAACAAACAAAGAACACTGAGGAAAATTAATATGATTGAAAACAAGGAGAGGAGCTTGAGCACCTTGCTGTGGTAAATGGATTTGTCAGTGTTAATGTACATGTTAGTGACACTTCAGATATAAATGAGGACTTGAGAAGCTCTTAAATTTGAAGACGAAAGCTGATGAAATGTGATATTCTTCCTGTATTTAAATTAGGCTTAACAGCTACAAGATGATCCTTTAAACCCTAGCTGATCCATCATTTTTGTGACTTATTTATCCTTAATTTCTCCAGTTATTTTAAAGGAATTGATTGCTCTTGTCCCATTAAGCAGCATCACTGAATTATTTTGGGGTCAGCATCATTAGCTTTGGATGATGCTATCTGTGCCTGAAAAGATGACCATACTTTGCAGACAACAAATAAATAGAGAGAACCATTTCTTCCAATGTAAACATTTTGAAATAATTTGATAATAATTCTCCTTGCTAAAACAAACAAGCCAACTCAAAACACAATATTACATGCACATTGCCTCCATATGGTACCTTTATGGAGAGCTGGTTACTGAAGACTTTCTAGGTCTGGTATATTAAGTTCAGTTCAGCTTTCACTGATTAAGAGATCCTTTTTTTTCACAGTTACTTTCTTTGCGTTCATAATACTATTTATGACTGTGAGGAGAGACAAGGATGGGGTAAATATCTGGCACGCTGCACCGTTTCTTGGTACAGAGCAAAATCCTGAAGGTTTTCAGCATACAGTGAGCCCATCAATGCATATCAGGAGCGAAGGAGCCTCCCCAGTTGTTCAGCTTCCTCCTTGTAGGCTGTAAGTTTTGATTCACTTACCAAAGGCAATGTTTGCCTTTCCTTTGAGGCAAAAAATAGCACCAGTACAATGCAAGCCAATCTTTGATCATATCCTTACCTAGAAACAGGGTCTATAAAAGCCACTGACTCAGCCACCAGAAAAGCATGCCTCCTGCCCAGGTAGATAAAATATAGAATCATTTCCAAGTGCTAAGAACCAAGGTTTCCAAGAACTTCAGATTCTCATTCCTAATTACTCAAGTCATCTCTATCAATCCATATAGCTACTTATTAAAATAATTAGCTTAAACCTCTTTTGTTACAGACTGGTCATAGAAGAGCTTTTTATTTGCTTAGTGTTAATGAACACATTGCTTTTCCAAATTCTTTGCAATGGTAATCTAATGACAAGAACAACATTTGCTGTAAACTTGTTCTAGTTGCTTTCTGGTTGCTGAGAGAAGTCAATAAGGCTTCTATCAGATGAAATGAGGTTTTGCTCTCAGCTGCTAGCGGTAGTGGAGAAATTGGCTTGTAAACAATGAACAATTATACAGGGAATTAACTTGCCTGGAAAGAACAGACTCTTTCAGGATATAACCAGACAGGAATTAATGCCAGGCCAATGTGTAAGGTTTTTGATAACCAGATCAGAGTCAACTAGAATGCTTGGTTTTCCTTTTGCACCTCACCATTGAGCTGAAAGTTTCTAATTCTKTTCCAGCAGAATTTTAATATTCTCTGTTCAGTAAAAGCACATGGATTTTATAGCCTTCACAGTATTGCTTTTCTTTTTTTTTTTCTTTCAATTTTTTAATAGTAGACGAAAAATGAAAATTGTGGGGGGAAAAAAAGTCTAATTAGAAAAAATGGGCTTAATTTGGAAGCCACAGGTACCTCCTTTATAAGTTTTTGTTGAGCTTTTGCCTGTAGTAAATTTATACAAGCTTTGGAGAGAYGGTAAATCTTTGTTTGCTATGACCTGGTCTAAATGAGGAGTTTTTAGCACTATTTTGCTGACAGCTAAGGGTGCAGATGAGGTCATAAAATCAACAAACCCTGGGAAATACCCATTCATTTGGGAGAAACATTGCCTTGGATCCGTTGTTTTCCTGGATCTGTGTAAAAAAGTATTTACTATTTCACTAACATGCTTGGTAGYTACATCACTGTGTGTTTAAGAAGTCCGATTAGAAAGTTTGATCCCATAGCTTTCTGCTACCTTCTCTCCCACCAGTCAGGCATTTCAGGCCTCTTTATCACAATTTCATTGCCCAGATCCTGGCCAGTCTACTGGTGGAAAGTTTAATTGAGTAGAATTGAATGTTGATTGAACTGAGCAGTCTGAATTGAAATTAAGAGTGACCTGTATATACTGGTCAATTGGATGGGAGTCACTTAGGTGAATTACTATTAAAAAGAATAATAGTCAACGCAACACAATCACATTTAGAAGCTTTGATTGTGCTGGATGGAGGTGCTTCATGGAGGGACCAGGATATGGCATTGTGGCTTGCACAATGCTGAGACTAATCCTGACACGTGCAGTTTTCAGCAGGGCTGATTCACACTGAATGAAGGGGTTCAGCTCTGGGCCTGCCAAAGATGGCTGTCAACAGCAGGAAAACTGGTGATCACCAACTACTCCATGCTCTTACCCCATGGGGTCAAGGGTCAAGATACAACCAAGGCTGTATCTTGACCCAATCCAACCTATAAAGGCAAGAACTTGATCTACAGAAAAAAGAAACACCTCTCACAGTGGATTCAGCTGGGTGGGGGAGGGTGTAACCTAGTCACTTGTGTTTCTGCCTGGACCTTTAATGCTAAGGAAAAAGGCCTGCCAAGGCTCTCAGTTGATACCACTCACATTCTAGCAGCTCAGGCATTTAAATTCAGAGAGCTTCAGTAAGGTTTGGGGTGTTAGCCTAGTGACTATCACATTAGTGCCTTTGCACATCCACGCCCAAAGAACCTCCATCCATTCACTGGAAAAAATGGAGGAAATTACACCTGCTAGAGGAGGATGTTGCAAGTCATGGTTTTAAATGGTATGAAGTCCCTTCTCTGTGTAGATTTCTGTCAAATTACTTAAGCTGCAACAAACATGCTGGAGTTGCAAAGGAAGCAGTCTAGGTACAGGCTGGGCATGGAGTGATCTGACTCTCTGCATCTTGTGTCACTGAAGGACTGGAAACTTGTTTCCATCTAAYAAATAAATGAATAAATAAATAAAGCATCTTACTGCTAAACACTGAAATCCAGCTCCATTATAGGGATGGCAGTAAAACCAGCCCACAGGTATCACCTGCTGCTGAAGAAAAGCATCAGTGTCAGCCATCCATTTATATGAAGAAGCGAATTTTGTTCATGAACAGCAAGAGAGGTTGTGCTTCCTTGAAACAAAGGAGGTGGTTAAGTCTCCTCCACGAAAAAAGCATTCTTACCATGGCACTTAATTTATTGAAATACTGCCCTCTTTCAAAGAAGTGAACTCCTAGGACGGACTTGAGCATGCGAAAAGCAGATGTGGAAGACAGATAGATGAAAAAGAGATAGTAAAGAGCTGTACAGTAACTGATGAGCTGAGTCCAGGCTCTGGAGGTAGATCAAGAAAGATTCAGTCAAACTAATGAAGACTTCTTGGAGATGCAGAAAAAAACTACAGTCAATCAATAGTTTTCTCTTTTTTTTTTAAAATGAAAAATTCAATTAAGATTCCCATACCCTTAACAAAAATGTGTTCTAGTAGCTTCCTTCTTTCTTTTTCATTTTTTTAGAAAGATAATCTCTTCATTTGAACAAAGCATTGTAAAGGCTGTAATTTTGAAAAACTGTTGTGGAAATATTTGCAAGGTCTCTACAGACTGGAGGCAAAATTGATTTTGGAAATGACAAATAGCCATTAATTCAGGAAACTCTGGCCYTTTAATGAAATGACTAAAAGGGTAGCACAGGAAAAAATGATCAAAGGCATATCCTTTCTTAGTAACTACAAATGTGAGGAAAAGATAAGAAGAGYGAACAAGTGTCTGATTGCCTTTTACAATGAGATTATTACTCTCTGTGATCATTAGATATGAATGAAGTCTTTTAATCACTGTGGCTAGGTCTGGTCATTGCCCATCGGGCAAATTCTGACAGAGGTGTTAGCGTAATTTCTTTAATATTAGCAGAGATATTCTCTCCACTGCCAAAGAACATACCATATGTTTTGCTTTGTGATCTTGGCAGAGCAAYGGGACAACAGCTCTTGGCCATTCCCTATAGCTCCTGTCTGGATTTGGATACGCTTTTTGCTTTGAAATTCCTGCGAGAGTTGCAATTTGCACTTTCCTCGTTGTTCAGGGCTGTGTACAGATCTCTTCCCTTATCCGCTGCTTTCTTTAATTGCCTGTTGGCTACAATTTGTGTCTGAAAAACTGAATACTGAGCCAATCCCAAATATGAGGCCCAGGACAGGTGTATATATGGTCTCAACTTCTGGCATCATGGGATGCCAGAAAGTAATTCTGTTTAACTTAGAGAATAGTATGTATGTTCCTAGCCTTCAGGTTGGTGCTGGAATTCTTAAAAAAATCAGTGTGTGAATAAAGTGATGATGTTTCCGARTCTGCTGATAGCCCAAAACAAAGCTCTGAATGTGGAAATTTCCCTGTGTTTCCCACACAATCCTTGTGTTTTTAATAAAACAATAACAGGGAAATATTTGAGGAGGTGGAGACCAGGCAGTTTGTCATTGTTACTACCTGAAATGGAAATACTGTAATAATCTTGGCATGTGAGASATGACACAGAAGGTGGTGGAAAGAAAGCTGGACACCAGTAAGGCTGTTACCTGATGCCAATGTGGCAGCTGGATTTCCAAGCCACCAGCAGAGTGGATCRAAGTGAGACACAGATATATGGAGTTTATCTGTTTCTTGCTGACTAAACTGGAACCTTAAATAAGTGATCTGAACAAGGGTTTAATTTCTGATCATATGCTGCTSTATCCAGGGGAAGCCTCTGTTCCCCCTGGTAACTACTGGTATTTCAGGAACCTCTGGATTTCCGGGTGCTATGGGACTCTATTCCATGCTCAGCTTTCCATGTTGCAGCTCCTCCTGTAGTTACTGACTACAACTGACGGCTCCAGCATCTATTTGCACCATCTCACTGCAGTGAATATTTCCATATCCGGACATTTCTGATGCACACAAYGGAAGTGTCATGCACAGTCCTTCCTTGGGCCTCTGACAGATGACAGACATACTGATTATTAATCTGTTACACAACTGCTACTCGATTTCATTCTCAAAGGCCTCATTACAGTATTTGCACGAGGGCAAATTCTTCTCAGGGCAGTACTCCTTAAGTGTTAATTCTTTTGAAGCACCATCCCAGGAAGCAAAAAAATGTTGTGAAACACACATAACATGCAAAGGCTTGGTTGACTTAAGATGCAGAAAACAGAAGTTATGGGATTCTGGATACTGCTTAATTAAAATGATTACTAGTCATAGTGGTTTCCAATGAGGGATTTCAAAACTTAATTGAAAAATCAAATGTACTAGTGGAGAAAAGTGGTTTAAAAATAAAAAATAAAATAACAACAGCTCTCTTGCTTTATATGACATCTTACCTTTGCCTTCTCAGGTARTTGTGCTATTTTTGCAAAGTGCTTAGGGATAGTTTTATATCCGAGCACAAAGTTGTCATATAGGTTTGATAAGTACGCACAATATAAAACAACTGATATGTTACAAGCTTATTGATCATATACCATAAATCAATTGTTTTTCCTTCCAGGTGAGAGTGGAGAGTAAATTCCCTGGGAAGGGATGTGATCTCAGAGAACACAGTTACATGGCAGCATCCAGACCCAGGTTCTGTTATGYTCATATTATTCCTTCTGAAGTCAAAATCATTCAATCTTAATTCATGAGAAATAATTACTTCCTTCTGATGATGTTTTAATACAACATCTCTGAGGTAGGTACACTAAAGCAGACTTTGTAAATGCATTTAAACATGATACAGCTCTACAGTGTTAGAAGTTTCCATCACCCAAACAAAATGGTTTGCTACTGCTGAAGGCAAGGGAAATCTGAGGATTTAGATCCATCCATTTTTGACTCTCAGAATCCAGCTTAGGAGTTTATGTTGCTCATATACKAGTGGAGCAACCCATGTTGGATGTGAAAAATGGCTCGTTTCTCAATCAACATCAGGAGTAAAACAGGCAATGCCAACTCTTGGAGTTCTGGCAGATTAAGCTGCACAGTATCATTTTGACAGATGCAGCAAAGCCATGTCCTTTACTCACTCCACAGAAGGTGGATTTCAGGGAAGACTGTACATCAGGAGAGCAGTGAAGAAGGATGATGCCACCATCTGTGGACATTATGTGTTTTACAATGAGAAACTATATATGTTTCTAAACTTGATTTTTTTTGTGGTCACAATTTTCTTGTGGTCAGTCTCTYTTCATTTTCGTACGTGTTGGTTCGGGTCTTAGACTATTTCACATCCTGCAATTTAGGTCTACCTCAGGTCTCAACAGGAGTTTAAACTTTACTTCTTGAACCAGGATTTTAGTTATCTCCAGTTCTTAGCGACTCCTATTATTTCTAGTTTCCTTTACTGTTGCAACTAGATTTGTTCATATTTTCTAAKAAACTAGAAATAAAGGTTTCTTGTTTCACTGTAAAACCCCTAAGAGATGCAGTTTGAATCTCTGTAAAGTATATAAAGTGAGAAAATATTTAATCACTGGCTATAGTAGACAGCATAGTGTGAAACTGAGTCCTGTAAAGGGAGCAATGTAGTTCCACGTATTCTAACTCTTTATATAGATAAGCTTTTTAACTACAGTGCTGTTTTACTTCTGCAAAAATCATACTGTTCTGATTCCTATTAATAAAATGCCTGACTTTCGATCTCAGTTTGGTTTTTGTTAATAAAAATACCACTGCTAGGTCCTGAGTGGTAGGATCTGTGAACCTTTGGAATAGCAGTTAAAATTCCCCATGCTTGTGGAAACCCTGCTAATGTCTCACTTTTGGAGGAAACCCACGCGACCAGAAGTGGCAGGAGTGAACTGAATGCATCACATGAAAAGATGAGTGAAATGAATTTAAGGAATTTAAGGTAGAAGAGAGAAGAGAGAAACTCTGGAGAGAAGAAGAGAAGAGAGAAAACTCTGGCTCTACGTGGTAGTGAATATGCCTGAGTGCAGTTGTGAATGTGGGCTGCAAGTGTGCTCTGTTCCCAAGGCTGTATCTCATCAGCTTTTTTTGCTGGGAAGAGTCTCACCCCCAAAACCAGYAGTGCATCCTCTTGGAATACAGAATGAATCTTTCCAATAATCTATTAAGGRAATTAATTTTAGGTCTTTTCCTCTCACAAACAAATGAATGGATCCCTAAGGAACTGATATCTCTATGAAAGCTTTCTTTTTCTAGTGTTATCCAGAGAGGCTTATCAGGAGCTTCCACTGGAATCCTTGTTTGTGAGTCTGTAACTTGGAACAAACAGTTTTGTGAGCAGAACAACATATGAAACACTTTTTTTTATATAATTTTGTGCTCTATACCTCCTCTCCTACCTCCTCTGCTTTATAATAATTTCAGCTTCTTCCCAGATCCCCTTCTGATACCAAATAGTGTTACAGCAAAGGCTRTGACTCAACTAGAGCACTATCCCTCCAAACGGCTTTGCCTGATTCTTGCTGGTGGTTGGCAGCTCCCATGCATGATGCAGAAAAGCTGAGTGCTCCTCACATCTACTTAAGAGAGCACATCAGGAAGCAGTCTCTTTTTGCAGTTGTTTAGTGGTAGTGAAAGGTAGGAAACTTACCTTCAAATATTCTCTCTCTTTGGCATGCTTGAAATTCAAAAATAACATTGGATGAGATGGGCAGGATKATTTCAGAAGCATCACCATACACAGTACAATGAGTTCGTAGTAGATGAAAATACAGAATATCTGTTCTCTCTCCAGCCCCTGTTAAATAACACAGTGTGTGTACATAGAAGTGTATAACTGCTGAGATCAGCAGTCTTCCATAAGAAGCTTCCATAAGAAAAATGCCCCTCAGTTTCTATTCAAGTTTAGTATGGAATTCCATTTCCTAAGCATCTCTGCACCTTTCATGGATTTTCTGGCACCTGGACTAATGGTTCTTCTGACCCAGCTGGATAAACTGAAATATGGGTATAGATTTGTATTTGATGTATTTGAAGGAAGATGTATCTCTATAACTGCTCAGTGAATTTACACCTAGTATGTGAGTTAATTGACTCCAAGTTATGTATTTGTGCTCTCAGTTAATTTTAGTCAGTATTATCGGTGATTTTAATGTTATTTCTTCATCCAGTAGCAAAGGCTTTTATTTTTTTAAAAGTCCCTTCTGTAATTTCTCTTGCTCTTTAGTCTTTCCTTATCTCTTCTCTTTAGCCTATAGGAATGATGGTAAGACCACTGAATGCCATACAGTACATGAACATCAGTCCTGTTTTATCCACATACTAATGCAAAAACATCTGGAAGTTTTATGTAATCTAGAGTCCTTTAATATTAGCCCCTCTCATGTTACTCTGTCTCTTGCTATYTCCAAGACTGAAATGACTGGGGGTAAAAATTTGGAAGAGATGCGGTGTAGATTTTTTGTTCTTTATCCATCTCTGTTGCCACGCCTTTCTCTCCTCCAAAATTGCTCTTAATGTCTTTGCTTTTGCTCCACTGCATTCTGACTTTCCCATTGCTTTGCCAGAAAGATGCTGTTACTACATATCACTTCTCACAGAACTTCAATTCTCCTCATCCTTTGCTCCAAGGAGCTTATCAGAACTCTGCTTTGACATTTAAAAATATTTTTGTTTCTTGGCCCTGGCCATGTCTGTGATTTGTTGACTCATTCCTCTTTACAAGCTGCATGATCGAGTGATTAAGTGAAGGTAACTGCCGTAGGCAGTGAGGCAGTGCCATAGCTCATAGGCAGTGGCAYAGCTCTGTTTTTACGGGGCGAGAGGTAAGCGCTGTTGGGCTCAAAAGGAGGATAAATGAACCTACAGCCTGAGATTAAATTCATCCAGAACATGTTTTTTGTCATCTGTTATTGTGACAGTTCTGGTGTGTAAGCTCCACCTGAGCTTATCTGTGCTGCCTAAAGGGGTGCAAAGCTTTCCTGTCCTCTACTCGTGTCAGATTCTCACCTTATCCAGTATATCATGCTGGGGAAGGCCCAGAGCTAGGGGGAGAGACAAAAGTTTCCACATTTCTGGGGCAGGTCCTTGACAAGGAGATGGCAATATGTGATGGGCAGACATTATTGTGGGACTTGAGTGTTCAAGTCCATTCCTGTTGCTGCCATGAAAGTGCTRTATAACCTTGGGCATGACATTTCATCTCTTATTCATCCTTTGCTTATGAAACTAACCTGGAGTTAGAAACAAAAGGCTTTTTCACATGTGAAATGGCCCAGATATTGGCTAAATCAATTTTGCTAGTTTAGCTATACTTATAATTGTTTTACTACAATAGAGCTTAGGGAACACATAGCACTAGTGATATAAAAGTGTTTATATCAGTGCAGCTGCATCTGTATGAGTACTTTGGCTAGCCTGTGTAGGTAAAAGTTATATTTCTTTGAGAAGTGTTATAGAACCAGGCTTCACCGCATAGCAGTAGCAGCTGGGAGAGTAGCACTGAGTGCAGGTTAAGTTGTTTGTAACCAGACAGATATTTTGCTTTTTCTTATGGGCATTCTGTCATAGAAACAAGTGATATACTCTTCCAACTTCATCCCTTTGGACCTGCAGCCTTCTGGTGTCATTGTGCTACACACCCCAACTCTTCCATAATAACAAGTCACCTTCTCTGAGCAGGTGGATTTTCAGCTTGCCACTATAGATGAGGCACAAAGTCARTGTTGTGGCATTACAAGTCAGACTTGCAATGTTGAGAGAGGTGCTGGGAGAGGCCACCAAAGCAAAGGGCATTCCATGTGCCTTCTTTTTGCCTGTGTGCTCTGCAAGGCAGGATCAAGATTTAACCTTAACAGAAAATTAGCAGTGACTTTCTCATTTTGGAATCAGTCTTCATTTAATATGTGAATGGATCAAACCACAGTTTGACCTCTGACTTTGTGCAACACGAGGCAGAATAAACTGCTTATTCAATTTGGAGAAGCTAAAAGGATCCCATGTTACACATGTAGGAGGCCTAATAATAGTTAATGGGTAGAAAGAGATATCCAGCATGGAGGAGGCTGGGAATGCACACACCTCATGGCTAAGATGGGGAATTTCTTTAATAACAGACATCCAGTGCTAATTTAAGGACTGAAAGTGATATTGTAAATGTGTGAGGGCAAAGGGACACCAYGTTCTCTTACTTTGTATGCAAATAGTACAATATAGCTTGATACATCCTGGAAACCTATAATGAAAGATCTCTGCAAAGTGTATGAAGGTTCTACTTGATCTTCCTGCATAATTCTCAGTGAAAGAAAAGAAAAATTCTTTTGAAATTAGGTGGGGTGGCAAACCCATCCTCTCTGTGTGCTACGGCTTCAGCAGAGCTGCTGAGACTCAGCATCAGTGAAAGGATGTAATAGCTTTAAGTACAGCATAATCAAATRAAATATGCAGAAACCAAGCACAGCCTTAGGCTCATTTCAGTTTAAACAAACAAATAAGATACTGTAAGGGCTGATCCGGCAGTTGGAAATGGCATGGGAAAATAGCACAGAGAAAAATGCAAAACTTTGCTACAGGAAACAGGAAACAGATAGAGCTTCTATGGCAACAGCCCATCCCTCTGCAGAGCATGGATATCACTTACAGTATGTGTATGGATCACTATCTCTGGGGTCCTTTTTTTTTTTTTTTTTTTTTTTTTTGTTAATTTAAAATAACCCTCTTTTTTTTTCATAATTAATTAATTTTCAAAAAATTAAAAAAATTTTTTTTTTTTTTTTTTTTTTTTTTTTTTTTTTTTGTGGCCACAGAGTGCAGGAAAATAGAGCTGTCTGTGTAGGCTATGATCTTTCAGATCCACCCAATGGGTGAAACTGGCTAGCTGTGGAGAAGCTCTGTTGTGTTTGTGAGAGCTGACTGCAGCTCTACATGTCTGTGCTCATCCAGTGTGAGGAGGGAAATTGTGTATGAAACTCTGTGGAGTCCTCTGTTCCTGGCAGAACATCCCTAATCTGTGAACTTGTTGAAGGGTTGTCCCCAACCCTTCATCTGTACCAAGAGTTGTTGTGCTTTGGGGAGGTGTTTCTGGTGGGTTTCTGCATGGAAGGGAAGCATGGATAACTGGTGGGCCTCTTGGAGGGCCTCTGTGATCCTTTGCCATCTTCCTGTGTTCCTTCTTTACRCTTGTCAGCTTTCCAGAGGGCCAACAGAGAACATACATTTGGGCCTGAGTTGGTGAGGAATGAGTACCACCCCCAGGTTCAGGCAGGCCTTACTGTCTGGTTTCCTGTTCACACACACATTTCTCAACTTAATGCCTTAAAACAATTACTTCCTCCTTGTAGCTCCTTTCATCTGGTGAGTTTTCCTACCCACCAGCCTTTTTGGAGCAAAATTTTGTTTTGATCTTCAATAGAACTTGGAAAGATAAAATAACATCTCAAAATAAACAGATTTACACCTTTTTTTTTTAAAAAAAAATTTTTTTTATTTTTTCTCCCCAGTCAATTACTTGGAGCTTTTCCAGGAGCAGAAGCTCCTCCAGTTGCTAACTGTTTTTATGCTGGTCAAAGCTTCCCAGCTTGGCGTCTTTGTTGTGCAACAAGATGCAGAGCTGGGAATAATAAAATATTGTTCTTATCTATTTCTATTTACTCTTTACTCTACTGCCATTAAAAGATTTTTACCATCCCTATGGTGGGCTGAGRCATAAGGTTGCTTACTGCTCATGGTACTCTGCTGTTCTTTCAGTTTTTTCTGTGTCTCATTGCAAGATTTATTAAATAAATTGACCTCCTATGAATCAGGCCCAGATTGTGGTGGGAGGGAAATTATTCTGGGTATTAATTCTGCTGATGTTTGATTTTTTTGATCTCTTACATTCTACTTTAACTAGGGTAAAACTTGGAGCATAACCCATCCCTAAAATAAAATGCAAGGGGCCTGCAGGCACAGGGCCCTTGTTCTTTGCATCTATGATAGCAAGTCCTGAGCAATCATTGTTGCAAGGAGGGAAGGATTTTCTTAGAGACTCAGGACCGAGTGGAGTTTGTTCAGCTCAGGAAGCTGCTGGGGTGGAAGAGAAGAGTGGAGGAAAGACCTTATCCCATTATGTCTCTGTGGGTAGGGGAGGTGTTTGCAAGTCTTTAATTTGTCTTTGTTCTGTTCTCTGCCATCTTCTTGGGTAACTTTGCACTCTGTTCCCGCAGAGTGTTATTTTTGAGCGCAGAAATGGGCATGAAGCTGGGGAGGGATAAGAAAAGAGAAGATGATCTGCTGTGAATTGCTACAGTCTCTGCTGAGGGTTGTTGGCTTGCAGGATTTTGTGGCAGTAAGTGAAGGCCAGGTCAGTCCTCCTACAACAGGTACTTCATTGACACTATGGGCTTTCATGGTTAAAAGAAGCCAAATCCATGTTTTTAGACCTTCTGTCTCTGGAAGGAGTGGCAAAATCATGATTTCTTGGTAAAAAAAAGGCCAGATTCCTAGATCTGTGCATAGATACACAGGAAAGTGTTCTCTTTTTCAGAACTGGACATTTTAAAAACCCTGACTGCAAACGCTCTTTCAGTCCATAGAACAGTATTACCTCTCTCTTCGGAGACTACGGGAGTGTTGTCACTGTTGCATTAAAACACAGAATTAGGACAAAGCTGAGTTGTTACAAAAATCTCTCTCTGAACTCCCAAACTTTAATCTCCTGGTGTTACAAGCATGTATCCCTCCAGCTCCCCTGATTCTTTAAAAGGGTGATTCTATAGAATCGTAGAATAATCTCTATGATTCTACAAAAAGAAGTCATTTTTTGAGTAAGATTGTACCTCAGATATGAAGTGATGTGGGAATGAATGAGAATGGCTTAGACGTACTTCGGAGTCACCCTTTCATTATTTTGCTATATTGTCATAGTAACAGTATTCTGCTTTCCGTGTAGTCAAAAACAATCACTTTGTGCTGTCAGTACTTTACAGAGACGGATACCACATTGTTAATCTGGAAGAATGGCAAGATACAATAAATAATTGCAGTGTCTCAAAGAACCACAAGCACAATTTTGTGCCTGATGCCCTTTCTGGTTTGCACTTTGCTGGATACCAATGACAGGAAAAAAAATGGCAGAATGAGTGCCATAAACCATGAACTTGCAGTCCCTCCAGGCACAGCAGCTACTGGTAGAGTTTCAGTTGACATGGTGATAATTAAAAATAGCGATATATGATACTGGAAGCCATGGTAACTCTTATTGCACAGTGATACAATAAAGCACACTTTGATGGACTGTGGACAACTAGGTTTGAACCTGCACCCTCTGGCTGTGAAAGCTAAAGTTTCAGTGGCTAAAATAAATCTGTTATTCAAGCAGGCCCATCAGCCTCTGTGTATGTCCTGGCAATAGCAAGTTGCAAATTGAACAGGAGTGCTATCTCTAAAGCATCTCTAAAGCAAAGATAACTTGCTCCTGTCCTGCTGTGGGAGAAGTTTAGGCTTTGGTATGTCTCTACTGCTTGTCTGTGGTTCCCTGAATGGCCTGCAGATTGCATGAGTTTCTCTTCCTTAGGACCAAGCTCAGGAGCAAGTTCTGCCAGCTTACTAAGAAATGAARATAATGAAGAATATGTGTGTTAGTAGTGGACTTATGCTGCTGAGAAACACTTGTGATATGAAAGGCTGTCAGGGGTAGATGGTACCAGCTACCTGACCATGTATTCCTGTGCTCATGGGTATTACCTGTACTGCCCTGTGCTGTCCTTCTCCCAGGCAGCTATCACAGGAGCCTTTTGATGTACCAGGTAGCAAATAGTTTGGCTGGTCAGAAGTCTGGTAGAGAAAAGTCATCTGCCAGATTTTGCTTCAGAGTGCAAATCTGGAGTCCTGCAATCAATGCTGAACCTCCCTTAGAGACTTACTGTGTTATGCGGCTTCCTGCTCCCTCCTGGGGTAGTTAAGATTAAATCCCGGCTCCAGTRAGATGGACCAGGCTTTCAGACAGGGATGTCTGCAGCAGGGATTCTGTTTCAGTGTGCAGTGCAAAAATTTACTAAGATGCTGGTCTTGCCTAGAGCTTCTAGATGCTAAAGCAGTGCAAAGGTTAGTAGTAGTAACTCATTATGCACAGAAYAGCTAAGTTGTTTCCACGGAGCCCCAGAAGCAATTCTCTCTGCCTTATGCATCTCTTCCTCATGCATATCTGTATTTACATACCCTGATGGACTTGGCTGCACTGGCCTTAAGCAATGGGGGAATCATTATAGCCCTTAATGTTGTGATTGGGAGGTTGTGCTATGGCATCACCTGTAGGCAGAGAGAAAACAGTATGGTACCAGAAGCTGTGGTGTGGCTACATTTAGAAATTTGAAATTTGAATTTACATTTAGAAATGTGTTTTTTGTTTTTCTAATAGCATTGAAATTAAGTTGAAAAGTATTTGTAGCTATTTATTGTTCTCTTTCTGGCAGCAGAAGATGCTAAATATATAGATGCAGTTATTTTATATATTAAGGGTTATGCCATACTCAAGCTATGATAACAGTATTAAAAGCATGATTTAAAAGAGAGAAATGATGCATTATTATTATTATTTTTTTTTCTAGACATACCCAAGATGTGAACAAATGTGGAATAACCTTTGAGGTCCTTGCAGACCTATAGGGTTGGGGAGATTCATACTGGTGATGCAGTGCCCAAAGAGTTTYGTGCTGTAAAGAGATAGTAGAGATTTTTGCCTTCTGCTAGTCTCTTAAGGTGCATATTTTACTGTGCAGATAATCTGTATTTGAGTGCTGTTGTCATGGTTGCATAGGTGGAAGACATTCTAGAAGGCAGAGAGGAAAGTTAACAGCAAGTTAGTTTGTRTAATCAGAGGCATGCATACTCTCTAACTCAGTGGAATCTTGTCCTTCTGTTTTCTCTACCTCAGTCCTTTTCCTCCATTTCTGTGCTCTCATAGATTAATATGATGTTGCTCATTCCCTGTTGAGAGTTTCTGGACTATTAGCACTGACTGAAGTCTTGATGTTGGTGAGTGTTTATCACTGAGATGAACAGAGACAGATGTGCATAGAGAGCTTTTGACAATCCACCTTGCATATCTCCCCAGTGTTTTGGTATTAATCCATATATGGCTTTCCCAATTCTATCCTCCTTTCACTATTTCTTATCAATCAGTTTTTTCTCTCCAACCTTATATGATTCTTTCGATATTTCCTTGAGCCTCTCCCTAGCCTTTTACCTCTTTTTCTGCTGCTTTGCAGGATTCTTTTAATGCTTCTTTTTTTTTCATTATATTCAAGAATGCTTTTATAGGGGAGATCAAGCTGTCAGAATAAAAAGAGAAATGATTAAAGGATCACTGAAGAATGGTCGGGGCCAACCCATAACCTCTAGAAATACAGATTCCGCTTCCGTCCCCATGATCCGGGACCATCTGTGGAAAAGAACTGAGGCTCAGACCTAACACCATATTACAGTGGTTTAAAGTACCCAGCACTCTATCAGYATCTGTAAAATGATGTGACTTTGTTGCGAGGCATTTGGTGCATAGCTGGGGTGCCAACATGTTCTCTGGATATCTTCTGGCCCTCTGAAGCAAAATGAGTGTGACTGTAGCAGGACTTAGGAAAGAGTAAACATCCTTCATTGACATAGGGGAGGGAAGCTGCAAAGCACCACTTCATAGAATCATAGAATGAATCATAGAMTCATAGAATGCTTAAGGTTGGAAGGGACCTSTAGAGGTCATCTAGTCCAACCCCCCTGCACACGCAGGGTCACCTAGAGCACATGGCACAGGATTGCGTCTAAGTGGGTTTTGAAGATCTCCAGAGAAGGAGACTCCACMACCTCTCTSRGCARCCTGTTCCAGTGCTCTGTCACCCTCACTGTTAAAAAATTCTTTCTTAAGTTCCTGTGGCACTTTTGGTGCCTCAATTTGTGAACATTGGACTCTAGTCCTACCACTGGCCGCCGCTGGCAAGAGGCCAGCCCCATCCTCTTCACTCCCTCCYTTGAAGTACTTACAGACACTGATCAGGTCGCCTCTCAGCTTTCTGTTCTTCAAGCTGAACAGGCCCAGCTCTCTCAGCCTTTGCTCATAGGGTAGATGGATCCAGGCCCCTAATCATCTTCGTAGCCCTGTGCTGGACTTTCTCCGGTAGCTCCACATCCCTCTTGCACTGGGGAGCCCAGAACTGGACACAGTACTCCAAGTGTGACCTTACCAGGGCTGTGTAGCGTGTCATCTCCCTCAACCTGCTGGAGACGCTMTTCTTAATGCACCCCAGAATCTCATTGGCCTTCTTGGCCACAGGGGCACACTGCTGCCTCATGGTTGTCTTGTCGTCCATCATGAYGCCCAGGTCCCTCTCTGAGGTGCTGCTCTCCAGGAGGTCGGTCCCCAGCCTGTACGGGTGTCTGGAGTTATTCCTCCCAGGTGCAGGACCCTGCACTTTCCCTTGTTGAACGTCATGAGGTTTCTCACCACCCAGTTGTCCAGTCTGTCCAGGYCCCTCTGGATGGCAGTGCAGGCCTCAGGGCTATCAGCTATTCCTCCCAATTTTGTATCATCAGCAAACTTGCTGAGGGAAAACTCCATCTTTTGATCCAGGTTGTTAATGAATAAGTTGTACAGACCAGACGAAGGACTGACCCCTGGGGGAAACCACTAACCACAGGCCTCCAGCTAGACTCTCTACCACCCTCTGAGCTCTGCCATCAAGCCAATTCCTAATCCACCTCACCGTCCACCCATCTAATCCACTCTTCTGGAGTTCTCCCAGGAGGATGTTGTGAGGGACAGTGTCAAAATCTTTGCTGAAGTCCAGATAGATGACATCCACTTCTCTGACCTCATCTATCCAGGCAGTCACTCCTTCATAGAAGACTATCAGGTTAGTCAAGCATGATTCCCCCTTGGTGAATCCATGCTGGCTSTTCCAGAACACCTTCTTCTTCTCCTCCATGTGCCTGGAGACAACAGCCAGGATGAGCTGCTCCATCACTTTTCCAGGGATAGAGGTGAGGCTCAGCAGCCTGTAGTTGCCTGGCTCCTTCTTCTTGCCTTTTTTGAAGACCRGGGTGACATTGACTTTCTTCCYGTCCTCTGGCACCTCCCCCWTTCTTCAAGACCTTTGATGGAGATGATGGAGAGCAGCTTAGGTATGACATCCGTCAGYTTACGYAGCACCCTGGGGTGCATCCCATCAGTGCTCATGGATTTGTGGGTGTTGAGTTTCCTTAGGTGCTCTCTTACCCCATCTTCATCTACCCAGGGCAAGTCTCCCTCTCTCCAGTCYGCTTTCCCTTGGGCCTGTGATTCTAAAGGGCTGTCCTTGGTAAATACCAAAGCAAAGAAGGCATTCAGCAACTCTGCTTTTTCTGTGTTTTTCGTAAAGAGGGTACCCATCCCGCTTACCAGCAGAACCATATTTTCTCTAATCTTCCATTTATTATACCATATATTTGAAGAAGTTTTTCTTGGTATTTTTAACATCCCTTGCCAGATTAAATTCCAATTGCAGCTTATCTTTCCTGGTCGCATCTCCGCAAACTCTGATTACATTCCTGTAATTCTCCAAAGCTGCCTGTCCTTTTTTTCCACATTCTGTATACTGCCTTCTTCAGCTTGAGCTTTGCTACAAGGTCYTTGCTCATCCACAGAGGCCTCCTGTCCACTCTGCCTGACTTCTCATGCAGAAGGATACGCTGTTGCTGGGCATGGAGGAAGTGCTGCTTGAAAACTAAMCAGCTCTCCTAGGCCCATCTATTTTCTAGAGCCTTAGCCCATGGGATCCTTCCAMRGAGGTCTCTGAAGAGGCCGAAGTTGGCCCTCCTGAAGTCCATGTTTGCAAGGCTRCTTACAGCCCTGCCTCCTCCTCGTTGGATCCTGACCTCCACCAACTCATGATCACTGCAGCCAAGGCTGCCCCCCACCTTCACATCTCCAACGAGTCTCTCACTGTTTGTTAGTATGAGGTCCAGTAGCCTACCTCTCCTTGTCGGCTCCTCCACAACCTGCACCAAATAGTTGTCATCCCATAAGCTGTCAACTCACTCATCATCCACCCCCAGGTTGAGCTCCATACATTGCAGTTKCTCCATACATTCCACTTAACATACACTAGCAGARTGCAAATGCTCTCAGGGAGCTGCAYGTGCATGTTGGTGACTGARGGGCAGGYGCAGTCCCAGTATGACTAGGCAGTAAGATGCTGACTGCTGTGGGCACCCAAAGACAGCAAGCTGTGGTTCTGCTTTGAGAATGCGACACCACAGTGAAGGAACAGGTCATGGAGACTGAGATAAAAGGCCTGAAAACCCTCCTGGTCTCCTTAGTAAATCTATAGCTGGCTAATGTGCTAAAGACAGATCTTCCTGCTATTTTTTGCCATGGGGTATCTCCTGAACCATCACAAGGATGTTGGTATTTGCTGACAAGGGTTCCTCTGCTTTGCTATTTAAATACATTGCTAGTGTCTCTGGGGATGTATGACTTTAAGAGCTTGGCTTTGTTTAGGGTACTGAAACAAGTAATGGGAATAACTGTGTCCTGCTGAGACTTTGAGTAGGATAGAGAGAGGCAGAAAGCAATTATTCAAGTTTGAATGTGAGCAGAACACTTTTRTTATTGTTATTTATTGTTTTATGGCCACAGAAAGTTGTGCTGCGCTTCAGAGAAGGCAGCGAGCCATTGGCACGGCTAGTGTAAATCAGTGCAGCTCAGTGACATCACTGGATTTACACTAGCTTGTATTTGCTATGTCTTGGCCCTAGGTTTAAATGCAGTTTTAAATGCTGCCATGCGTGCTTTAAATGAGAAAGTTAGGGTCAGCAGGTATGATAAGCAATAGAGGATGGGAAGGAACGTAGGAAGCAACCAGGGCTGCTTGGTGCAAGGAAAAACAACTGACTGGGTGGGCAGAGCAAGAGATAACCTCCTCTCCTCTCTCCAGGTTTTGCATGTGAAAGACTTTGGTAAACATCTTGATAATATTAGTTAATGTAATACATTGCAAGGCAAACGCTTTGAATGCTACAAGGTGAAAGCAACTTAAAATTTCCTGTTTGCATCTAAGTAAATTTTTTTTTTTCTTTTCTTTTTCCCTATTCCTCAGCCAGCTTCATGGCTAGGTATATCATGTCCTTTATTTGAACGATGGGCTATTCAATGGACAGAAGCCTCTCTATTTTACATCTCAAAAACAGAAACTGACTGACACAAACACCTCTGGAGCCTCTCTGCTGCTCTATAAAATTGGGAGCTATTGCTATGAGTGCTAGGATAGTGTAGACAACTACCTGTTTGTTCACTTTCAGCCATTTTAGAAAAGAGATGAGTACATGACAGTAAATATTTATGGTTTTTTTCCATGTCTGCATGAAGTTTGGGTAAGGTGAAAGGCTGCTGAACAGTTTCTGAATCTTAATTGGGGTTTTTTTCCCCCTTATAGTATCATAATGCTTAAGAGGAATATTTCCCAGGGCTGGAAATAATTTTAATTCTGAAGGASACAAAACCTTTCTCTAAAGGAGAAAAACTTGTGGTATTTCAAACTGCACGAGGTTTTTGGGTTTTAGAGAGATTGAAACKATTTTCTTTTTTTTTAAAACCCACTTAACAGTGTTTTGTGGGAATTTTCTATACTTTCACTATTTTATTTCTTTGCTTTTTATTATTTATTTATTTATTTTATTTTATTTATTTTATTATTTATTTCATTTGCCTCGAGTGGAAATCCAGATGCTTCTCCTCTCTTCTGGAAGCTTCTTATGAACTTATTCCTGAGTGTAGCAGTTATTGGCTGCTGTCTTGAGATGTGGAGAAGCKGTTGACAAGTGAATCTCTAACAGTTGATGCTTGATGGCAAGATTTGAGGATCTTAATGCTAGAAATATTCAAAAAAAGCTTTAAAAAAATCACCAGCACCTTTTCTGTAATTTTGTCATGTCTCTTTGTTTATTTCAACATTTGAACCAAAACAGCCCTTTCTTTGTTACTTTTCTGCAGAGGAAGCTGCTAGGAGCGGGGATTGCTCCTTGAATGGTGGGACAGTTGCCATGTGGGATTTGCCCTGCTTCTTACTGGCAAGCACCTCTGGAGTCGTTACAGGGAAACCATCAAAGAAATGAGTTAATATTTCTGTATTGTTGCATAAATTAAAGCAGTCATCTCTATCAAGATGTAGAATAATGAAATGAGGTTAGTTTACAGTATCTAATCCATATTCATATTTATGCTGTTTTAATTGTGTTAACCCTTATAATTGTCAAAKCCAGGCTTTTATTAATTAAGATTCTCTTAGAAAATGCTTACATTTGCTTTTTTTGATATGTGCTATGCTAAGTTTTTCTGCATATGTAGTCTCCTTATGCAAAAAATACCTGATGATGTTCCCTGCTATACACTGGATATTGTGCAAATGATCCCTTGATAGTAAAAGTATTATAAAGCAGTCAGCAGAATCAGTGCGGCTATGTTACATTTACCTTGTGTATACTTATCAGCGTGATCAGTGCCAAAACAAATCTGGCAGATCTAAGCATTCCAGTTTTAATAAGCTGAGATATCTGTATTTTCTACTGCAGCTGTTAATATTTGGTGTCACTGTAACTCGTACATTCAAACTATCACTACATCCACATACCTACAGTTTTAGACCTCATCAAATTCTCTTAAGACATAACAAACCCTGTTAATTTCAGATATAAGGAAATCCTACTTGCATTTTTATAAGGAAGAAGCCTTAACTCTTTTAAGCCCACCCTGCAGTTTGACTATTTAACTAAATGGAATTGTCAAGAGCCTGGCAGGGGTGGAGGGGAAATGAGGCATGGAGGAGAACCACTCAGATAACTGCTGATTTCCTTTTCTTCTCCTAAAACTGACAATTTGCCATTGAGACATATTTATCACATGGAGACATTGTTCTTTTTGACTTCTGTAAAGCAAAAGCTGTAAAAGCCTTTCAAAGTCATCTCAAAAACTTAACTGAAGTGATGTTTATGTTGGTGGAAGGTGGAGGAAATGCTTTTTGTTACAGAATACGTTTCTTTCTTTCTTTCTTTCTTTCCTTCCTTCCTTCCTTCCTTCCTTCCCTTCCTTCCTTCCTTCCCTTCCTTCCTTCCTTCCTTCCTTCCTTCCTTCCTTCCTTCCTTCCTTCCTTCCTTCCTTCCTTCCTTCCTTCCTTCCTTCCGTTGTTGTTGTTGTTGGAAGGAAATGTATATGTTGGAAGGAAATGCGACAATATTGCATTTTGAAAATGGTCAGGCAAGCCACTTCAATTTCTATTTCTTTTTCCATAATTGGCTAAATTTAGCTTGAGCTAGTACATACTTCCAGACAAGCAAAAACTATATCTTGAACTTGATTTTCTTGGTAGTTGCTTTTATATTAACATGGAAAATGTTGTCCAACAGTTATCATAACAGAGCTCAGGCATGACCTCCAGAAATATGCTCTGAAACAGAAATTCACTCCTTAGCCATATGCACTATCAAAGCAAAAGGAGTCCTTAGTCCTGGCTTCTTCCCCAGCCTATTTAGCACCCTGGCATGAGTGCTTTGCATTTTGCTATGAGCTGAATGCATGGGACTATGTACAAGCAGAATGGAAAGCTCTATTTTTCCTGGATCATTTTGCCAGTTAGGTACAGCCTTGCAGTACACCAGGTGCGTATGTCACCGTGCTTCAAGGATAGGAGTGAGTAACGTGTTGGGAAGGAGGGTCTCAGACTCCTTTGCCTTGATGGCAATGTTTCATTACATGGGCTTCTTGTGTTTCCTGCAGGATGGAGAAGGYCAGAGGCCAGCAGGTAGAAGGAAACTTACTTGCATTTGGATTCTTTCTGTGTTTCTGCTTTTTGCTGGTTGAGCACTCTTATCTCCTTGCATGTGTCTTTCTCTCTTTGCATAGCCTCTCACTTTGCATAGTTGTACTTTGTCATGCAGAGGAGATATTGTTAAATGTTGTGGATTGGGTTTATGCTTAGCATCATGGAGTTTGAATGAACAGTAGTAAAAAAAAAAAAGAAAAAGGAATAGCTCAAGAAGAAATAGGATTAACAAACGTTGGTTTACAGTAGGTTTTGTCTGGAGGAACATGTCCTGTATAGGATTTCTGGGGCCTGGTCAAGACAGCACTCATGGTACAGCCTCTCCYTACAGAACATAAATGTTGTAACTGATAAAACAAACTAAAAAAACAATCTCTCCGTAAGCACAGTCATATCATGTGAGCAGCAGGATAGCCAGAAGGTGTGGGAGAGGTATGGGGAGGTAGGTATTCTTGATTTGTGTGTGGGTGCCTCATTAGAGTTTGGAAAACTCTTAAAAATGAGCTGTGATCTGGAAGTGARATCAGTCATTAGAAAAAGACTGCTATTTTGAAACTGGTTTGCTCTCCGCCTTGTGTCCCGTGGTATGATGAAGGAGTCTTGCCGATTGAGAGGAAAATAGAGAGTTGTACTCCTAGATATTAGAAGTTCCCTGAGGCTATCAGCACTTCAGGGTCCTGATGGAAGCCGAGGCTCCAAATTGACTCAGAATCAAATGAAATAGTAGGGGGGGAGAAGAGGAGGGATAAATATTTTTCTCCTTGCTAATTTATTTTCCTCTTTCATGCATGAGCTAGTACAATAGAAGGCAATGTAGCTAAAAATGTGTGCATTTGCTGGGAGCTGTGTGCTGTGTTACTCAGAGTCATGGGTCGAAATATCCATTGGCATGTTGAGCCAATACGCTCTTTCCCATTGCTAAATCATCATGTGCATGGAGCAGCGCTGGAAGGAGGCWGCCTCCAAGATGTCTAACAAGCACAGGCGATTAATGCAAATCTAGCCAGTTACTGCACAGAAGGAGGGCCAAGTTCAGCACCTGCTTCYATCCATGTAACTCCAGTTCAGCAGCTGCACCTGCGAGAGGAAGGGCTTGTACTGCAACACATGAATGGTCAAACAGCCAGAGGGTCTAACAGGTAAGGACGGGCAAGCTGAGTTCCTGGGTTCAGCTCTCTTAAGACTTTCAGCATGATCTTGGTCTTGATTWGATCCACCAGCTCCTTCTCAAGGAAGAAAGAGGACAGTTCCCAGTGTTTGTATCTCTGGAAGGCAGCTCACTTCCACTTCTCCTTTCACTGACAGCTTGAGAGACTCTCTTTCAGTTACCCTTTTGTTTCCGCTTCCATAGAATGAGGTGCTATGTAAGTTAAAAWGAATATTGCAATGCAGTTATAGCTGTTAGATTGCTAGTATTTTCCTACTGCAAGTGGATCCTGCAGAGACTTTTCCCTGGCCTAGATGTTTTAAATGAAACTCTCATTTTGATGCATCTTCCATCTGCTTAAGTGTTGCCCATAAATAACAACATATTAGAAAACTGCCTTCTTGTCAACACACAGATTGTTTATGTGTCATTTCCTCTATCCTTTGTGTTGCTGTAACTTTCTAGGGATGGAGTATTTATTGGTATAGAAACATTTGGGAAGGAAACCAAATCCTATGTGGGTAAGAAATAAATAGTCACTTTTTGGTACTACATTTTTATTTATGTTTTTTACAAAATGTCTTCTTTCTTTGGCAGCTTTGTATCTCGACATGTGGCATCCACTAGCTTTGCAATATCGTCTGTTATTTAGGGTCTTTTATTTCCAGAGTGTGTTTACAAGCTGAGTATAGAACTGTGAAACACAGCCCTGCAGTATTTTCCTCTGTAAGCTAATCTTAAATTTCCACTTGCTGTAAGCTAATCTTGAATACCCCCAGGTGTCTTTCTGAAGGAATATCTCTATCAATTCGAAATGGGTGGTAAGAGATTGATCAAAAGCTATGTTAGGAAAGTAACAGAAGTTTCCCTAGTTTTCCCCCTGTCTCCAAATGTAGCACCCAGGAACATGGGYTAAATAGGCGAAGTGTGTAATATGGGAGTAAGGACCTTTTCACTTACTCCTTCTGGTTCAAGACGATTGAGTTTGACCAGGAGAGCCTCAATAAGGATTCAAGAACAAGACCCTGCCATGCAAGGTCTGCTGTCATATCTGCTTAGACATAAGTAACCTCTGAGACATGCTGCTAGTCATTACATAGCAACACATCTGAAAAAATTCCTGGAATTAACTGCTCTTTCCAGTGGATCAGGATTTTGACTGTTTCTTGCCTGCATTCTTTGGAGAATTGCCGGACTCTGCATGGTAAATTTTGCAAAGTAGAAGGAATTGGCTTAAATCAGTTTCTGTTCACATCTGCAGTATACCTCCCAGAAAGTCCCATGCTTTATTTTCTTTGAGTTTTAGAGCTTGTTTATATAAATGTATATGTAAGTTTGCTCCTTCTTGCATGCATGAATTAGTCCCATAAAAAGAACTGACGCTCGCCTTCCTCAGAGAGGAGRCTTCATGCTGTTGTGAAGATGGAGAATCCCCATAGAGTCCTACAGGGAGTGAATGCAGTTTGGTGTCTTCTGTGACAGATGAGGACAGAGGCCAGAGGGCTGATGCAGAGATTGTAGCAACCTAGAGAGCCTTGGAGATGTGGCTGAAACCCTATGCAGAGGACAGAGACAGCAAAGACATGGCAGATAGGGGAGGTGATTGTTCATAATTTCCTTTTTCCCCACAGTYTGATTTGAGGGCTTTTAACTTAAATTAGAAAGTTGACTGTCTCCATTCATTTCTGATGGAACTTGAGGTTTAAAGATGTTTTCAAACATCTAGAGATGTTTCATCTTTGATGTGTATGTTACTAAAAGCAARATAAAAACTTGCAATGCTTTTGTAACTAACATAAATTATATTAAAAAAGTAAATAACATGAAATGCCTCTTGGTATATGCCTCTTACAGAGTGCATTTCATAACAATTGAACTTCTGCTTAATTAGCACTTATTGTAAGAGGCAAAACCATGATGCAAGTTTTTTATAAATAACACTGGAAATGCTATAACTTTATGTGTTTCTTTTTCCTTTTGGCAAAATAACAGTATTTTTAGTGCCCTTTTAATCTTACATTGAGATTGTAGAGTGGTGCACTGCCAGAATTGGGCATATAGCCTTATTTTAAAGGACTCTTTGTCYATTTATTTAATTGTGACTATCCTAAAGAAAGCTGTATAAGAAGCCATCTCTTCACATGCATGTACAGAAACAGCTCTTACATGATGATGATTGTACTGTGTCATTGTATAAAATGCATAGCATTTCTAGACCAGTCTATTCAGTAAAGCCCACTTGGACCTCTGTAGTACTGAGTTCTTATGCGTATGCATTACTGATTAAACCTGATACCTCAATAGCTCTTCTCTCCTATTTCTGTATGGCTTCCTTCCTTCCCACTAGGCRGAATTATTTCTTTTATTGAAATAATGATAATAAAACTTGTGCAGTGTTATTATCCATTATTTGCCAAACTACTTTACAAAAAAAGTCTGCATCATCTACATGGGAAGCTGAATCATGGGTGTAAAATGCTAAGTACAAGGTCTGTCTTGGTGTGGCAAAGCTGAGTTTAACAAACAGGCTGCCAGACATTGCCACTGTAGAATACTTTACATGGAGTTCCTGCTCTTTAACAGTCTTTGTTATGCAAAGTACAAAAAAGTTCCCTGCTATTGTTAAAGGTTCTAAGCTGCCAGATGTTACTTCAGTGTTTTTCTTATTGGGCTATATGAGTATGGATGTTGTATCTTCTAGGAATATGTTGACTTTGTTCTCACAAAGTGGAAAAGAGAGGTCCCCAGTGTGAGGGCTGAATACAGTGAGTGCAAAGTGATCATAAGCAAAAACAGGTTTCTCTTACATAGATTTCCAGATAGCCAAACAATGCACTCCAAGACTTAAGAAAACTATTGCTGTTGTCTTTTGACACTTTAGAAATGTCTTCATGAGACACACTATCGTTCAAGCATTTGATAGAGGTACAATCTTCACTTTATGGATTACTGATGCATGCAACATGAAAGATAAATTTTCTGCTCAGCCACTCCCCAGGTTATTGTAGTAGAAAATTGTGCTTGGCATTATGTTGTTTCTTTTGCTGTTCATTATGTATTGTATTTCAAGTGCTTGAATTAGAGTTACAAATTTCCAGAGTTATGCGATGACAGCATAACCTTGGAATTATTTTCAGATATCATTGCAGGCAGTAGAGGCCTCAAATTTATATTTGGTAATAAAAAAAAAATAACCKCTATAAAATTTAATATGGACGTAGAAATATTATTATGACTTTGCAAATCATGGAAATGGAAAAAATTCCCTTGCAAAGCTTTCTGTCCAAAGGTAACACTTAGCAGTGGTGTCTCCTTACTCATGGTAAATATGCCGTTTTAGTTTTCTGTCTTAGTAATGGATGGTAAAAAAATAAAGATTTTTATTGTTGGCTTAGTTTCAATCATCTAGGAAGTTATTAATAACTTTGATTGAATAATTTATAAGATGCATCTCTTTTTCACATTAATTATTGGATCATTTCCCATGCTTATTGTTGTTTGTAATTACAGTGGTGCCTAGAGGATCAAATTAAGATCAAGATCTTTTACGCTTTATACTAAGTAAATAAACATAATTCTTTCTCAAGGAAGCTGCAATTTAAGCTGCTAAGATGGAGGATRAAGAAGATAAGTAGTTGGCTCAGGGTCATAGCAAGTCACTAAGAGAGCTGAGCAGGCTCAATACTTAGCAATATGGAGAGGTCAAGAAAGAGGAAGAAAATGGGAACTAARGTGACTATGAGGATTCTTAAGTCTGTAGTACCAGGTGATTCTTAGGCTSAATGTGACAAAACTTGTTTTACATTTTTCATTAAACTGGGCACTTCCCATTGCCCAAAGAAGAACAACTGTTGAAATTGCATAATTACATTTACATGGTTTTACATAGCTTACTTTACTGTAATTTGTTGTCTTAGTRTAGTTTAGGTACAGTGTTTGCTATTGTAATTTGAGTTTGAGAATCCAGCAAATTATTGACTTATTCTCAATAAAGTGTAATTCTGAAATAAGATTGCTCCATTACAATGCTGTAATCAAAGACTAAAACATAATGAGAGCAAGTGATTGGTCTTCTGTGCATTTCAATATGGCATTAAAAAGAAGGAAAGAAAAAAATGAAGAAAAGATGCATACTCATTCTTTTAKTTTAATGACAAATTCAGGGGGAACAATAAGGTCAGCACATTATATAGAGAGGAGTGACTTCAGTTATATTTGAGACATAAAAAATTGAACTAAAATATTTCAAAAACATATAGCAATTTGCACAAACATCTAGACTACTGTACTGTTGCTTGCCTGTTACTGCTGCTGCTTTCAATTGCCTATTGGCTAAGAGAAGAATTAATCTTGCTTAGAGATAGATTCTTGGTTTAAGCAAGTTAAATGTGCTCTTTGTACACACTTGTGCAACCTCTGAATATTCTTGGAAAAGTGTTTTTTTCAGAAGGCAATGAACTGAGCTCTGGAGGTACTTGTCTTTCTCCATTGGTCTGTATTGATCTAGAAAGTCAATACTTATGAGAGGAACACTTCARATTGAAATTTCCTGTTTTGAGAACTCCCTTTCATTTTAGGAAAGTGAAAATTTTAGGTGAAAATATGTCTTGCMCAACATGGTGCATATTTGTTTGGACTGCTCGTAAAAAGATTGCTAGTAATGGAGATTGCCTGTCCTCCTAAACAGTCCCTTTCACTGTTTCAGYAGACTGACATGATGAATTTCTCGTTGTGATTAGCAAGAAAGATGGTCTCAAGGTCAAAGAGCTAGTGTTCCCTGTATTTGTGCAAATTTAGCAGGTTTAACTATTCAGAGAAGAGACAAACTGACAAGCTTTAAGCAATTACTGAAACTATTTTGATTGCACAGAGCGATTTGTTGTATGTAACCAGCACAGGGATTATTTCATTCCTCTGAACAAATTGCAGTGGTTGGAGGGTGAAAGCTCTGTTGTTCTCTTTGACATATTCCTCTRCTTCTGGCATTTACCTGTTCTTAGGCACACAGCCAAGGTTTTTGTGCAGCTTACAGAGAAGGAGGGATGTGAATGTGGAAGCTTCAGTGMCTTTGAGGAGAATAGTTACGTTATTGTAATCAGTACTAGAGTCTAGCATGCCCCTCTCTCTGGCTAGAATGCTAGGTCTGTAATTAGTAGAAATCCAAGAGGGTCTTTGAATCCTCTAAAATATATAATACTAGAGCTTTGCCAAAATAAATTAAGTTTCCTGCTGCAGATCTGGAATTTAATAGTTGACCCTTGCAACRAAATCATTCCGGTGAACCTAAAGCTTTGTGGCACATGGACTGTATCCCATTAGGATTCATTGCTTTTGTCTGTCACACCTTTTCAGTCAGCTTAGCTGGACAGGTATGCTTTATGTCACCTCGAGAGAAATATGGGCTGGCTGGGGATATGTTAATGAGAAGCATAATAACAGAGGTCACTAGGCAGTTTGGCTGTGCATCAGGACATATGTGACAACTTGATTATTCCCAGGCTACCAATGTTTTAGGTCTGTTTATTTTCAGTAAAACATTATTGGTGCATGAATTTACTGCTAGGATCTCGAGAGGGTTCAGCGGAGAATGCTAATATTGTTAGGATTTAGCAGGTTGAAAAGGAAGCTGGGAGAAGGTACATAACAGGTAGGGAGGTGGGAACTAATTATGGCCCAATTAAAATTTCTGAAGGAAACAAAGCATAGWCTAACAGGTAATACAGACAAAACAGAAAGCAAATCCACCTCTGGACTGTAGCTTCTGTGACAGAAACCAGGCTGTGTGCTAGTTTTATAAGGGCACTGAGATTGCTTAATGAGAATACTTGGGATAAGAGAGGGATATAAAGAAAACCCATTATAGATTATATAAGAATTTTGTGTAATACTCAGCAGGGGGAAGGAGTTGTGTGCACACAGCAATAGCACAAAGGTTGTTTTCTAAACTAAAAGTCCTTTCCATGCTCACTAGGTCAGGCTGTCCTTCCTGTATTTCCTCATTGACTTGTTCTTTCCAGAGACACTTAAATTTTAAATGAATCAAATAGCAAAAGCTCTCTGTTTATAGATCAGGTCAGGCTGAAGTTTAGCAGAATGCGTAATGTGCATGCTTAAACTCATTTTTCTCCCATATAGCAATGGTTGCCTRTCCCTACCTGCAAGACCATCCTGTGTATTGAATTTTCAGTATAGGTGCTGTGCTGCTTCGCTGACTCATAGGCCTTCAGTTAGTATGCTGAGTAGTGAGGTACCTTCCCCTTCCTGCTTATGAACATCTTCCAATTTGCATCATTGTTTTAACTTGATTAGTGGCACAAGCCAAAGCACCAAAATGTTGCCCAGGTCTGAAATTTGCTSCCTTTGAAAGCTAGTTTGCAGATAAAGAAAGGTGCTTTGCAACGGAATTGGTATGTTAACCGAAACTCCTTCTAGTTATAAAGATTGTTCAGTGAAGATGTGCCTTAAAGCTAGATCTGGTCATTTGTTCTCTGTTTCTGTGAATGTCATGGAGAATCATATACTCATTGGAGTCCTTGGCTTGTCTTCTTTCTTCAGGAGGATTTTTTTCTAAACATATTGATCAAAGTATTAGTGTTGAAGTGGTATTGCGTTTGTCTGTTTTCATTCGTTCAGATACATAGCATAATACAATACAAATGGTAATTATAGCAATCCTTGCAGCTCCATAGCAGAGGGGACTTTTGCCCCCAAATGAAATTAACTCTTAAGCTGCTTTCATAGAGTTAAATCTGTTTTATTTTTATTTTCATTTTTTTTTAACAATGCTTTTAACTGTGGTCCTCCCTCAGAGAGGGACCTGGGTGTCATGGTGGATGACAAATTGTCCATGAGGCAACAGTGTGCCCTTGTGGCCAAGAAGGCCAATGGGACCCTGGGGTGCATTAAGAAGAGCATGTTCAGCAGGTCGAGGGAGGTGATCATCCCCCTCTACWCAGCCCTGGTGAGGCCACACTTGGAGTACTGTGTCCAGTTCTGGGCTCCCCTGTATAAGAGGGATGTAGAGCTACTGGAGAGAGTCCAGCGCAGGGCTACAAAGATGATTAGGGGCCTGTATCATCTGCCCTATGAATAAAGGCTGAGAGAGATGGGCCTGTTCAGCCCGAAGAAGAGAAAGCTGAGAGGGGACCTGATCAGTGTCTATAAGTACCTCAAGCGAAGGAGCGAGGAGGATGTGGCCAGCCACTTCTCAGTGGTAGCCAGCGATAGGACTAGAGGAAATGGCCACAAACGAAAGCATTAAAAGTTCCACAGGAACTTAAGAAAGAATTTTTTAACAGTGAGGGTGACAGAGGACTGGAAGAGGTTGCCAAGAGAGGCTGTGGAGTTGTCTTTGGAGATCTTCAAAACCTGCTTGGATGCAATCCTGTGCCATGTGCTCTAGGCAACCCTGCATGTGCAGGGGAGTTGGACTAGATGACTTCTAGAGGTCCCTTCCAACCTTAAGCATTCTATGATTCTGTGAGGAAAGCTAGTCTACTGACACAAAATAGATCACTAAGTTTGCATGTCTGAGTAAAGTTTTTGTATTTTGGAGCAGGTTTTTGGAGTCATGTGGTTATAAGTATCTTCTAAAATAATTAGTAGCTTTGTGCTGTCAAGAAACAACTACAGTRTGCTCTTTTGCTTGTGCACAGTACAGTTCCTCTGTCAGTGAACTCTGGGAAACGAAAGTGTATGTACTCAAAGCTATTATTTGATGTGTGAAATTGAAGAGCTGAACGAGTTGGCATATTTTGAAGAAAGCTCCCTTCCCTTATCCATCAGTCAAAGAAGCATTGCTTTCAAAGCCCTTCAATTACTTGTTGGTAAGACTGAATTACTGATCATCCCTGGTCGACTACAGATACAAATCCATTGAAATCCTAGCTAAAAGGTTACTTTCACACTTTTGAAAGAAAGAGCTTAGTCAGACCTGCAACATGCTGTTTGATGTAGTGGTGAATCCATGTTGCCAGCATTGGAAGTGCTTCAAGTTCAATGTGCCATTTGGTGGTTGGGTGAAATAGGGCTGGTGTGGACAGCACCCAGTAACATCTCAAGCTGTGATCATCTGGGATAAAAAAGCCCAAGTAAGTAAGATGTATATTGGATTGTGTGAGGATTTTCAAGTACAGAAGCAGAATGAGAATTGATGCTGCCACAGAGCAGAAACCACAGAACGTCTTTTGAAGGCTGTGGTTGAATCTCTTTTACTGGACATGTGCAGATCCCTGCTAGATCTTTTTTTCACAAGGCATGCATGTTCAAATATGCTTTAATTTAGGAAGATCTTGTGGCAGAGGCCAGACAAAAATAAAAAGTATTTTCTAGCATTATTTATACTTCCATATTAAATTTACATTTACATTAATTATACTTCCATATTAAATTTACATTTCTGTGAGTTTTATTGTATTTCATATATGAGGAAGACATGTGATGTGTTCACAAAATATGTGATTGGGTGGGATGCCTTGTGATGAAATCCAGAGTGAAAACTATTACTGAACTACTACTACTCAGACAATAGTAGTTTTATGTACCAGRCACTATAGAGTGATTACGTAGTAACCATATGGCTGTAGATTTCAAATGCATATTTGTTTTTAAGAGCAAAAATCAAGTTCACAAATCCATTGGCAAGAGAGAGTCTCAGTCCCTAAAGTCTGGTAAAATGGCCAAACATCTGCATTTTGTGTAAACTGATGACCTTGGCATACAGCCTATAACATTATTACTCATGAAACAAGTGGGAGGAAAGTGATTCAGGAATTACAAGTCACTTGGAAATCATATGGGAGTGTCTGTATTTTAAAGGGATAATCCAACCTTCCTACTAACTGTTCAGTATGTATAATGACTTCATTTAAAAAACAAAGAGTCTGGGGTAAAATCTGGAACAGTTAAAATCAAGGACTCATTGTTCCTGGATTTAGTTAATTTTTCAAAGAAAGAACTTCAACTGAACAAATATCCATCAGCTCTAGCCTAAAAAATTCTTAAAATCCAAGACAACTAACTAAACAAAGAACAAACAACTCATAGAATCATAGAATCATAGAATACTTAGGTTTGGAAGGGACCTCTAGAGGTCATCTAGTCCAACCCCCCTGCACACACAGGGTCTCCTAGARCACAGGATGGTGTCTAGGCGGGTTTTGAAGATCTCCAGAGAAAGAGACTCCACCACCTCTCTGGGCAGCCTGTTCCAGGGCTCTGTCACCCTCACTGTTAAAAAATTCTTTCTCAAGTTCCTGTGGAACTTTTGGTGCCTCAATTTGTGAACATTTCCTCTAGTCCTATCACTGGCCACCACTGAGAAGAGGCCAGCCCCATCCTCCTCACTCCCTTTCTTGAGATATTTATATACATTAATCAGGTCCCCTCTCAGTCTTCTCTTCTCCAGGCTGAAGAGGCCCAGCTCTCTCAGCCTTTGCTCATAGTGCAGATGTTCCAGGCCCTTAATCATCTTCGTAGCCCTGTGCTGGACTCTCTCTAGCAGCTCCCTGTCCCTCCTGCACTGGGGAGCCCAGAACTGCACACAGTACTCGAGGTGCGGCCTCACCAGGGCTGAGTAGAGGGGCAGAATCACCTCCCTCGACCTGCTGGAGATGCTCTGCTTAATGCACCCCAGGATCCCATTGGTCCTCTTGGCCACAAGGGCACACTGCTGCCTCATGGTCAACTTGTCGTCCACCATGACGCCCAGGTCCCTCTCTGTGGGGCTGCGCTCCAGGAGGTCGGTCCCCAGCCTGTAGGTGTGCCTAGGGTTATTCCTCYCCAGGTGCAGGACCCTACACTTGCCCTTGTTGAACTTCATGAGGTTACTCGTCGCCCAGTTGTCCAGTCTGTCCAGGTCCCTCTGGATGGAAGCACAGCCCTCAGGGCTATCAGCTATTCCTCCCAGTTTTGTATCATCAGCAAACTTGCTGAGGGAGCACTCCATCCCTTCATCTAGGTCGTTAATGAATAAATTGAACAGGACCAGACCAAGGACTGACCCCTGGGGGAAACCACTAACCACAGGCCTCCAGCTGGACTCGGCACCACTGATTACCACTCTTTGGGCCCTGTCATTCAGCCAGTTCCTAATCCACCTCACTGTCCACTCATCTATGCCACTCTTCTGGAGCTTGCCCAGGAGGATGCTGTGAGGGACGGTGTCAAAAGCCTTGCTGAAGTCAAGATAGATGACATCCACCGCTCTGCCCTCATCTAACCATCTGGTCACCCCATCATAGAAGGCTATCAAGTTAGTCAAGCATGATCTCCCCTTGGTAAACCCATGCTGGCTACTCCTGAGCACCTTCTTCTCCTCCATGTGCCTGGAGACAGCAGCCAGCTCCATCACCTTCCTAGGGACAAAGGTCAGGCTCATCAGCCTGTAGTTGCCTGGCTCCTCCTTCTTGCCTTTTTTGAAGACTGGGGTGACATTGGCTTTCCTCCAGTCCTCCGGCACCTCCCCCGTTCTCCAGGACCTTTTAAAGATGTTGGAGAGCGGCTTGGCTACAACATCCGCCAGCTCACGCAGCACCCTGGGGTGCATCCCATAGGGGCCCATGGATTTGTGGGTGTTGAGTTTCCTCAGGTGCTCTCTAACCAAATATTCCTCTACTCGGGGCAACTCCTTCCTTACTCTGATGCCTTTACACTGAATGGATCTTTCCCACCATTTTTTGCGTAAAAATGGAAGGGCTTTTCTTCTTTCGGGGTTCTGAAAGCCCAATTTTACAATTACATAGGGGTACAGATTAAACTTAACAAGCTGCTTGATAAAGTATTCTGGTAAGCACTTTCATCAAGAGAGACTTGAGGGGTCTCTGTAGATTTCCTGTGACAGTTTGTTGCATTGTGTTTCCCAGTTTGTGTGCTGAAGACAATTACATTTCCATAGAAATTCTGATGTTTCAAACACACAAAATGTTTTGGTGCTACTTCCAAACATTTACCTTTCTAGCTATGGCTACATAGAAGTGTGAGATGAAGCTGGGAAGGCTTTGTAGCTGAGGGAATGCTCACCTGACACTAGTCAACAGTGTTTAATTACCTTCCCCCTTTCTGCTATTTCAGTTGATTAGTTCTCCCATCCCATCCTATTTTCTTCATCACCTTGGATAAGTTTAGTGTTTTCTATGAGAGCTACTGAATGCAAATAACTTCTCTCACTACTTTTAAGACTACTAAAATTTGTGTTTGTATGATAACAAGATCTCATTGTTTTTTGTCATCTGTGACACACCTGCAATGGGCATAACATTACCTAGATTCAAGTTCTCCTCTTGCCTTTGCTCCTGCCCACCCCCACCATTAAAAAAAAAAAAAAAGATTGGGAATCTGACTCCATGTAGGTACTTTGCTGTCTTATCAGAGTGATGCTGATGAATCCCCTTTTTCAACAGTCATTCTTATATGGACTACACAACCTTACCAGTCTGGGGTCTTACTCTGAACCCACAATTTATAAGGAAGCTGCTGTTGGTTCTCCTCCCCTAGAAAATTTACGGTGTCTGTGAAAAGCGTTCTTATTTCACAGAGTGTATATAAGCCTGATCACTGAATTTGGATCACACACACTCTCACCTGCATTTATTCCTGTTCAGTTTTAACTGCCAACTTTCCCTTCTGCTCCTTTCCATGCTGAACTAATGCAATGCCTGTTGCTGGTAGGGTCCACGAGGCCAAAGACTTAGACTGCTTCATGCAGGAAATGTTTATCCCTCAAGGTCCTCTTGAGAATGTGCTTGCAGTGCTTCGGGCAGCAACCAGCAAATAACAATTCTGGCTCCTGGTGGAAGACAGCACCTCATAGTGTTTTGGAGTACCTGGCTTTTTGATCTTAGGGGTTTTAATGCTTTCAGGACTGCTTAAAATGAGACGAGTATGTGACGATCCAGACGTATCCTGCTGTCTGTCGAATATGCATCTAACCTTGGCTCAGCTGTGAGGGTTCAGCCTTTAGTGTTGGCCTTGGCTTAAATGAAGCATTTGGGAAAATCAGTCTTGAACACAGGCCAGTAAACTGCTGGCTTCTAAAAGAGTTGTTCTAGTTGTCCTATGCCCATTGCTGAGACAGGGCTGTGCACTACAACGACTTTCTTGTCCTTATGTCTAGCAATATGGTACGAGGTGATGAGGCCAAATTGTAGCAGTTCTCTCTGACAAAGACTTTGCCAGATTGGTGATGATGCTGTTTGAGCTGCATGCACAAGACTTCTCTARCTCATCTTGCTGAGCTGCTAGAAAACATGTTGAGTCAGATGACAGATTAGTTGGAGGTTTTTGTTTACTGTCATTTTTGGTTGAAGCTTCCCCGATTTTTCTAGAAGGAAGTAATCTTCCTACTGYTCTACTGGTTTTGGTCCATTTTTTCTGGTCATATGTTATTTAATGAGCACTTTAGAGTTTTTGAAAAGAGACTTGTCTATTCTGACCCCCTTCCATGATTTACTTCATCTAGTTGCTAGTGCTTTTTTCAGTGCATGTCTCTGGTTTGGAAATGGATCTGCAGTATCCAAATTTGATGTATATTTGTATTGATGGATCTATAGTGGCAGAAGACAAGTGATTAACACCAAATTTTCAATTTTGTGCTTCTTGTCTGTTTTACGGTTACATTCCTTTCTTTCCTGTGAGCAGTAATATTTTCCCTCAAAAAGTCAGCTTGATTTTTAACTAAGAAATAAGATTTTCATAATTCAAAATGAGCTCAGTATTAGAAATGCCAGACGGTTTTTTTCTCTAGGTGAGTCTTAATTTCTCCTTAAATTTAAACAAAAATAAATTGAAGTCCTTCTTTCTAAGTTGTAACAGTACTGTCCATGGTAGAGTTCCTAGGAGTACCAAGTAATTTTTTCGTTTTCCTGTGCAGAAGCTGCTGATAGTTGCAGTCATCCTCCACTTTTGAGCGCTCAAGTTGTTTAATAAGCACATGTGAGGAGATATGTGCTCCGCCAGCACTATCTCTCTCCACCATATCTGAATTGAACACAAAAGAGATCGTTAGCTATTCCACCTTTCTAACAGTATCTGTTTCCATTGTCAGTTGGCACTGTTCTCAAAATGATGAGAGCTCTGGGAAATGTTTGGTGTATAAAAACAAAGTGAAATAAACCATATTCACATAGAAATAGAGTCCCCCCCCCCAAACTGATTCTTTCTCTATTAAAAAAAAAAGRAGGGGGTGGACAGTGGGAGTGGGATTAAATTTTATCTTCCACATAACTTGCTTTCCAGAATGGAAATTGACTATCTTCAGAGACTGGAAGTATGTGAATCTGGTGGTTTATTTTGGTTCATTGTTCGTGTGAGAGTGAGATTTTGAATATTGTCTTTCATTTCCTGGGTAAACAGCGCCCTGCCAGTTGCAGAAAGAATACATGTTTGGGACACCTGCTTCTTCACAAGCTTGTTAGTGGCAAAAGAAGTATAAACTCTAGTCACTGAAAGATGTCTGTGTGCTTTGATGATCAGGTTKAGAGGAAAATATTACTTCAAATAGCACTCAGACTGTGTTGAATATTTTGAATAGGTCTTGGACTWACTGTTCTTCTCTTGGTGTTCAATTTCATGGCACACTGTAGAGACTTCAGCA
Organism: Eudromia elegans; assembly: GCA_003342815.1. Taxonomy (NCBI): domain Eukaryota; kingdom Metazoa; phylum Chordata; class Aves; order Tinamiformes; family Tinamidae; genus Eudromia; species Eudromia elegans. Next base: position 81,423 of record PTEX01000317.1, read on the forward strand.
CTGGGGTGCAGTTAACTTAACCATGCAAGGAAAACTAAAGAATATGAGAAACTCTAGGCATGTTTAAGGGAGGAAGGCAAGCATGAGAAATGAGATGTCTGGTACATATTAGTTGAAGCAAAACTGAGAGTTCTGTGAGAAAGCTAAGGAAGATTATAGACTCTGCACTGAGAAGGAAAAAGGATGCCAATGGCCTTTTGCCTAGATGTATGAAACTGTACAGCTTCAAGAAATGCAGTTTCCAGCTGTTCATAGATTCAGATAGATACAGCTAATAAGCTTTGTGTTCATGCTTTCCAGCTTCCTCCTATTTTAAGCCTGAAGGGTCTTTTTGGGTAACAACATGGCAAAGTCACACCATTACCTCACACCTCGTGGCTTGACATCTGGTCAATCTGATTGGGTGTGCAAACCAAACGAAGTGGTTGACCAAGCTCGCTGACTGGGGATGATCAATACTTGCTTAGGGGGTCAGAACTCTTCTCAAGAACAGATTCTTGGGAGACTGATGTCCTTGAAAGAGAATAGCCAGCTTACTTTTGTTGTGTGTCAATATTAGAGCAGGAGCTAGAGATTCCAGTGGTGTAATAAGATCCAGTGATGATAAGACAGCTCTCACCCATCAGAAGAAAACTGTACAAGCTAGATGCAGGTCACAGAAATTATTTTTCCAGGGTTGCACAGGAGTTTAGTGGCAGTCATTTGGGTCACCCAGAGGATGGTCTTGGTTCTGAGAAGAGTTTCAAGGAGATAAAACCTGAAGGAAGTCCACTTTATGCTTTGGCTGTTAGATTATGTTGGCAATTAGGTAGTTGAAATTGCTGCTTGCTGCCATATCAAGTGCAAGAACTATGGTTTTATTTTATTTTTTTTCATTCTTATCTCTTATAGTTTTTGTTTTCTAGATACTGCATGACATTTCTTCCCCTATGGTCTGAGCACGAAAAGTTCCTTTGTTAACTGACTGTTTCATATCTCTTTGAGCAGAGATGATAAGATGATAAGATGATAAGATGATGACTGTTCACCCTCATAGTTCAAGGTTGGTATCTCCAGAAGAAAACTGTAGTGTCTGAAGAAGAAAACTGTATTGTTGTAATGTTGTTTTCTTTGTGTTATGACCTGGTATGTAGCCTTATGCTGCTGGGTTTTTGGAAGCTGATCTGCCCCTAGATAATGGGAGAAATGAATAAACCTAGTATTCAATGAAGTATGCAAARTAGGCAGGTTGTATATTATGAGTCAAAGTATACTCTGGCAGGGACAGTACTTTTGGTGAAAGATATCTAGAATTTCACCTYTGAGGTCATGTTTGTAACTTCTAGAGAGCAACCAGTGCAGACTTTTKTTCTGTTTAGAGCCTTCATACTTTAAAAGGTTCTCACTTTTAAAAATGTCTTTACTGTTCCCTTGGAAAGAGTGTTTGTAGAAGCTCTTGCTGTTGAGGAGTTTGCTTTATTTATTCGATCACTTGTCCTGTTCCCAGTTCCCAGTATTGTATAGATTGTGAATCCTCAGCAAAARCATCTGCTTTGTCATTTATCTCTGTACTTTTAAAAGCCATTAAAAACATAGCCTGTTGCCTATACTTCCTCCTGTATTCTGCAATAGTAACAGAAACATCTGTACAGTAGTGGAAAGCAAATCCATTCAAATGAATGATTTGGTTACATTATTGCAAGGAAACCTTTTATGGGCAGCACTTAGTTTGACCTGTTGTCTGGAGTGTGCTCTTCTATCAACATCACTAAATAGTGCTTCAGATTTTGTTCTTTTTGGGGCAATTTGAGGTGTCAATATAGATTATAGCTTTTGCCTTTGCCAAAGATTTTATTACCACTCAAACTATTTTAATGCTTTGTAATGCTACAGCCTCAGCTCAGATGAAAGAGTTCAGAGATCAATACATCAGTGTGAGCCAACATTTACTTTTGCTTAAGTGAGTWAGGTCTGCCCATATTATTAGGGCAGTAAAGGGTAAATGGCAGCTGTGAGCAGTGAACTCTTCACAAGATAAATTTGGCAGCCTTCACGGGATTCAAATGGTGATATCCATACCTGCCAACGTTTAAGAAGTCCATTCCCAGGATCTCAAAATGTAAGAAAGTGTGATACAGTGTAGATTTGAATAATATGAGGAAATGCAGAATCAGGGCAAAAGCAAAGATTGAAAAGTTGTCTTGGTATACATGCCTAAACTGCCCTTTAGAAAACTGAATAAAAATGTCAAACAGTTCCTCTTTCATGTGAAGGTCATTTTCTTTTCCCTTTAAGACATCTTGATGAAGGAAGGATCTACTTTCCTTCCCTAACCTGCATTAGCATTTATGCATTTGTATGCTTCTTGTTTGTTTGACTACCAAGACAGACAGGAGATGTTACCACGAGCTGCTTGTCTTTCRCACCGTGGACATCTGAAGGCGAATAATGTAGGAACACCATTTTAAGCTTTTTTTGTAATACCCTTTCATTCATCTTCCTGAGTTGCTGCTTCCTGCTTGCAACTTTTAATGGTAGCTAGAGACAAAGATTTGTGGYCTCGTATGATCTGCTTCATTTCGCCTTTTTTTTTTCTTCAAAATTTGAAGGAGAAAGGTTCTTCAGACTGAAAAAGCAGCACAGCCTGCTACAGATGGATCAACCAGCACCCTGCCCCAAACCAGAAAGCCTAGTCTGTGTATCTATGGATATTACAGTGTCAGTGTATAYAACAAGTACATCTTGTTTTCTCTCATAAACTTGCACTTCAAAGAGAAATTAATTCAGTCAAGTAGGGAAACAGGCATGCCTGCTTTTTCCAGTACATGRGAGTCAGTCTTAGATGAACCCATATATGTGTTGAGTTAATGTTCAGYGATGATTCTGATCAGACTCACGCTTGGCAGTGCAGTCTCTGTGTACCTTTTGGGAATGCATTCTGCTCTATCCATACACCAGTCAATGAATAATTCAAATCTAATCATATAATTCCTATAGACATGTCTGTTGTTTGTTATATAATTCTAGCCTGCTACTGTTTTTTTTTTTTTTTTAATTCAGCTGAATGGATGACAGAACTTTTTCAGAGCCATTCAAAACATGGGCAAGGAGGCTACATTTATTAAGGGCACAAATATTGTATATACCAGAGTAAATGTACTGTACACTGATTTAGTGACATCTTTCTTCTGCCAAGGAGACAGAGGCAGATAATTTGTTATCAAGTGCACTGTATGCCATGTAACTTGGGAGCAATCAGTGATCACGCATGACTGAGGTTATAAATGACTCTGCCCGAGGCCTTGTTGATGCTTAAGATTGCATTCACAGATTTTTTATTTCTTCTGCGATTTTTTTAATACAGTTATCTCAGATCTACCTCCTAGTGAGTAGTAGAAAATTCTGGTTCTTTCTGTTATCASCTTGAAGGAAGCAAGGTAATCAAGGTTAAAATAGTTTGGAGACAAAAGATATTTGGAGACAAACATACATACTAAGCAGCAATAGTAAAGCCCCTTCTATTAGAAGAATTACGGATTAAATCAACGTTTGACATTCTGCATCTGCCGTGAACTAAGGATTTCATGCACTTCCTGCTAAAATGGTGCTGAAATGACTTAATTCTTTCATATGGTTATTTCCAATCAATAAGAATAACCTGAGACTCATGGCTGTGGATAGTCTAAGCCATGCTTCTGTTTCAGAGTTCTATATTAGCTGTAAGTATTACTGTTAGCTATTTTGACCTGTGGTAATGCCTCAGGAAATCCTGTCACAGGATATGTTGTGAAGATAATTACCCTTCCCATGGATAAGTGTCTCTTCTGCATGGCAGCAATTTGGATAGTAAGTTTTTGTGTGTAAAGTACCCTCCATTCAGTCTTAATTTAACAAAGATTAGTATAGGGCTGAAGGGACCTTGAAGGCCTAAAATCTGTAAAATGAACTGGACTTTTGTTATCTTGTCCTATTGCCTGCTATGCTGAGCAAGTGTCAAATGCTAACTTGCCTTCTATAAACACGTGCAGTGGAGGCAGGGTCTGTCCCATGTGGAGATGTATCYACTCTCTGTCCTTTATGGTCTAGGAGCTCCTGCAGCAGCCTGTTATGGGTTTAGGCACAGCCCCATGTGAAACAGAAGCACATAAATCAAATAGCAGGGACCAGTGAGGACTTGGTAGATGTGGGGTCTGGTTGTTGGCAGTCTTCCTTTCTGGGAGGTAGTTGTTGGGAAGGTGGTAACTAGYGAGAGGGCTTCTGTAGGTCTGTAATAACTCTTCCTTCTGAGCAACCTGCCTCTTTGGCTGTGGTGAAAGAGGGAGCCTGAGGGTGCTGGGATTCRTCCTGGAGAGAGGGGATCCAATTGCTGAATTCTCATCGGAGTAAAATAATTTTGGCCTGGACTTAGGACAGAGCTGTTTTCCAGGAGTTTGTCTAGCTCTGACGGATGGCGAGTCAGGCCTGAGTCTTCAGATTACTGAATCTAGCTTGTCACGGAAGGTTGATACCATTTGGTTCAAATTCATGTATTATGTTTTTATCTCTGAATAAAGAATGCATTTACTGATGATATTTTCTAAAATCTCATTGATTTTAGAAAAAAATCTAGATGGTTTTATAAATATAGATCATATGAGTGTTGCATTCTTGAGAATAAGGAGAAATGTGTTGTGGACAATTTGTCAACATTTGACAGATTCCCAACAAATTTATTYGCTCTCAGCAGCAAATGAAGCTAGYCTATCTCTAGTGTGACTGCTTGCTCTTTCACACAGTCATACCAATTGTTCTTTAAATCAAATCCTGCAGCAAGGAAGAAGGAGATGAAATTGCAGGGAGCTAATTAAATTGCAAGCATGGGTGTTGTGAGGCTATGGTWTCTCTTCAGGCAGGTAGGTGAACTGTGTTTAGAGAACAGATTTCCACAGTAGTGAAYGCATGTTTACTGAGATCTGCTTCCCTGCATTGCGTAGGCATATGGCAGACATAACAAACTGGGTTAGATGAAATTGTCTGGTAGTTCAGGATCACGTTTGACTGGGACTGAAGCTGACAAGTGGCAAGAAACAGGCAGCCTTGGATGAGCTTGCAATAATTGCTAAGTATGGGACTTCTGGCTGGAACATGCCTCCAGTCACAATGGTTAAACACCATTGGTTCTTGCCCTAAATTTGTCTAGCTCCCTTTGGAGCATTTTTTTTTAAGTCAGAGACCAAAGAGAGGGTATTCTTTTTAACCTGAAGGCATTCAGTCATTTGATTTCACTTCAGATATGTACATGTGATCTGTTGGAATCTCAGGCAGCTTCAAAATAGGTGGGAAAGTGAGAAAGCTCTCTTTGATGTGCTACCATACATAATAAATTCAACCATGCTACTTGATGCTACTGCAGCATAGGCAGCAAATAATATTCTGGAACACAATATTAGCAGTATTATATTAAACAGGAAAGATGATCATTTGACTGTATTTGTCAACTGGCTTAGTGGCTTAGGCTTTCCAGTGAGTGCTCCAGGTAGGTGTCCATGCATTGGAGAGAGCTGTTAGGTGTGCCCTCCATTTTTACCAAAAAGCTCTAAATCATACTCAGTGCTATCTTTAAGAAAATGACTGGTAATCTAAAAATGAGATGTCTTCTAGCACGTAAAAAGAGTACATAAAAATAAAGCAATGAACAATAGTCTTTTGGCTCTCTTTGAGGTAAATCAAGAAGCAGTCAATTTAATTGGAAGCCATAGAGAACTAAACTTTTTGCTAGGAAAGGTTTCTTAACCTTACGCTTTGGAAAAATGCCTGACATGGCTGTGAAGTTTTCATGCAAGCGTTAAAACATTGTATTAGACTAACTATCAGGGAGAGCCTACTCTGTTTTATCCGGTCTGTACCTTGGCTGGAGCCTGCCCTRTGTTTTTCTTTGAAGAGAGCATAAAAAAAAGAAATGTGAAGTTTTCTGTTCTCTATGGCTTTTTTTTTTTTTTTAAGGACAAAACAGAGCAGTAGGACAAGGTAAGCTCTTAAAGGAGTGTTTAGATCTGCTGAGTGAAATAACCTTCAAATGGGAGTCTCAGAAACAAACCTCAGCAAAAAACTTTTTTTTTTCAGTCATGCTTTTTAATTCAGCAGATTCCCGTTGCTTTCAGAGCTGCATGCAATCAGAGCAGTCCCCTCTACATCTCTAATAAAATCCTTTTCTTTCCATCATCTCTACAGAGCTTGAGGGAAGTTGTACTGCATGACAGAGCTTGATTCTCCACTTGATTCCAGGTCTGGTCAACTTGTTCTGCAGAGCATGTTCAAGCAGATTCAAGGAGTAAATGGTCTTGAACACAGGGGGCCAATTCTGGGACAAGGCAGAGACACTTTCTACTTCACTGCTCAGCCATGTGATCTTTCCAAAACCAGTTTGATTTCACAGTAAAGTTTAGAAGCAAATAAACCTTCTACTGTAGGAGGTGGGAAGGGTGATCTGTTGAGATGACTTCCATTTCTGTGATTTTTCTTGTGGATGAGGTATAAACTGGAGGGTTTTAAGTCCTGTTTGGGCTCCTCTTCAGTCCTGTTCCTCACTGACATTGTTATCATCAAAATGATCCTAGTTCAGCAAACACAGCAGCACATCGCAATAGATCTGTGAAATTATCTCCATATTTCCAGATAAATAGAATCTTAAATCTTGATGTACCAGGGAGTGACTTGTCTTCTATTAAGTGTGTTTTTTGTGTGCTTTAGGTATTATTTGTACTGTTGCATATTAGTGCAGTGGATTAAAGAATTATGGAAAGCCTTTCAGATTGAAAAWTATATGTTTTGTCTTGGAAAACTTACCAAGGGCCATCATGCTGACTTTGTACTATAGCTTTATGGGTTCACAAATCTGGGTCTTTCTGATTTTACAAAGGAGACAGGATGCAGTTTCTAATCTCTATGATGCACCAATTTTTGATTTTCCTGTGGCATCCACCAATAAAAGAGGAGTACTTCTGTGAGCATTTTCAGTTCTAGTTAGGGAGCTGCCAAGAAGAAAAAATACAGCATTTTGCATTTCCCTTTAATTTTGATACAAGCCAGAAAGTGTCAGAGTTTCTTTCTTAGGTGGCTTTCTTGTGTTCCTTGTTCAAAGGAGCAGCTCACATTCAAATCCTGTGATGGGTGCCTCGGYTCTTGAGAAGTCAGATGACAGTGGCTTTTCAAAAAAGAGATCATAAACTCCTCCTCTGAGGACCTAATTTGCAACTACCTGTGTTCTGATATGTCTTTTTGTTGCTGAGAGGGACGTACGTGCTTACATGCCTTGGCTGCATTTTTACAGTACAAGTTAAAGGCGTGGTAGTGATCCTCTAGTGTGGAACTGAGCTCCTGTGAACACAGTTTCCTCGGTGCAGAGACCCAGCTATGGGATAAGATTGCTGAATGCAGAGCATGCAGATACAGGGAGTTTCACTGGAAACTTTTGAAAATTCTACAGTAGAAAWGTTACGTCCTCTTTTAAAGAGACACAGCCCTTTCATCTTTCCCTATCTAAAAGCCTCAACCAAATCTAAGTAGATATTAATCCAACTTAAAATGCTTAAGGTAATGTGATATTCACTAGGCATTTTGTGCTATGTAATCCGCTTTTATTTTKACATGGAAAGCTCTGATGAAGGATAGTACTTTAAATCCTGTACCAAAGCATAKATGGGAAAGGTCAGGTGGAACAAAGGATCATCAGAAATAAATAAGAATCACCCACACTGCAATACATGCACAGTCTTGCTTTTTCTTTTCTTCCTAGTGAACCATATTGTTATTTAATAAGTAATACAATTACGTGTTGTCYAGCTGGAGAATGATAGGGATGCACACAATTCTGAGTTTGTGACCAAGGAAGATTCAAGAATGACACCAAAGAGATGGAAGGTGGAGTCTTGTTTATGATTGTAAATTAGAAGTTTTCTTTAAATAAAAGTAGTTAGAGATAGCATAGGCATGTCTCTAAATATATAGGATTAAATGCTAGAGAAAGAAGTGAACTAATTAAGTTATCTGAAAACACCTAGTAAAGAGCAAAAAAAAATGACCYTGACTAATTATGAATTTAATTCAGACTGGAAATCAAAGAGAGATTGGTGTAGCTGTAGCAGTGGAATGAACTTCTGGAACAGCTTCCCACTGTGTGTGTGGCAGGGGCAAAAGRATCACCAGACTGCTTTTAAATTGAGCTAAAATCTCTTAATGTGAAAGATTATATATCACTATATTCACAGTGGTAGATGATTGGAATTGATGACTCTGGAGGTCCATGCAAGCACTCTTCTACCTGCAAAGAGCCATATAAATATAAACTGATTTGATTTATAGACTTTTCCAGGAGGCAGTAAATTYTAGGTATATTTTGCAAGAACATTTGTGGCCCAGGCTTCAGTTTAGGGCCAGATCCCATTAAAGTGTTGCTCCAATTAATGTAAGTTGCACAGCGTGTGAACGTCAGCCAGCAGAGTAGTAGTTTGTAATGCACGTCTGATCTTTAGCTTGTTCAGGTGATTTTGACAAATTCTTTGCCACAGTAACTGGAAAGTATGTCCATCACCATGAGTATAACCAAATAGGTAGAATTAGGAACTATTGATTTACACTGGCTGGAAACAAACTTATATGTGTCTCTCAGTTGTTGATGGTTAGGTCTGTCAAATGTATTTGGTCTCACTGTTCAGATAGCTCATGCAGTGATAGTGACTTCACATATAACCTCACCTCCAGCAATTGCACTGCTGTCACTGAAGTGGGAGCAGCAAGGAATTTACTGTGTTTTGAGCTAGGATAGAAAGGTTTTTGATCTGTCCTTGTGATGTTGATGGCCATGACTAAATAAGCCTTCACTGGAAGAGGGCAAGTGCCTTGCAGCACCTGGCTAGATATTGTTTTTTTCTCTTTGGCTTAACAAGTAGTTATGCATTTTATTTCACTTGTCACTGCCCCAAGTGGATGGACTGAGCTAGTTGATCTAAATTGATTGTTGAAATTACATGTTTTGGTCAAGTAAAAACTGAAGTATTTCCTCTGCCCTCTTTCTTCCCTCTTACTCGTCTAACCTTTAATGAATGTTATATTTACTGTAGGCATACTTAATGCTGTCATGATTATGAACTAGTCTGTGAGAGAGGTTTGGGAAATTAAAATGAGGTGCTCTTTCTGTCCTCTAACTCCTTTTTCCATATGAATGTATGCTTATTCATGTGAAATAGTTTCTCTTTACTCTCTCAGCATTGGTAATAATCAGTCCAGGTGTTGGCAGAGTGATTCTGAAGTGGARAAGGTGCAGTTTTCTCTTTGGAATTTGAACAGCTATGTTTTATATTCTTTACCTAGCTAGTCTTGTCAAAGAAGGGGAAAGTTTGGGATATCCCAGCTATGCCCATGAGAAGTGAGTTCTGCAGTGGGTTAGAAGAAAGAACCCAATGGCAAAATTGTATTCTGCTGCCTGTTATTCCTGTGTGAATTTAGCATGATCCTATTTATTTCATCTTGCCATGAAATGTCTTGTGAAATTCAACTGTGAATCCTATTTTTGAGGTTAGTGTTTCAGACGGAGGCACAAGTGCACAGTTGTTAGAATTCCAAGGGAATGAAATAGAGGSATTTTATTTTCCTTAAGAACTGCTTATTGGCACGTCACTGTTGAATGGCATTGTGCCAGTTGTGCCAGTGCTTCCTCTGTTGGCGATTACTATATGACAGGCAATTTAGTGGTCTATGTTTTATCTGATGGTRGACCACAAGAAACACCTATTTAAAACCCTATGGCCAATGGATGGAGAAGAACTTATTAAAAACACCAATTCCAGTAGGTTGGAAACGGTGTTTTGTGGCAATGAACAGTTGTAGTGTTGAGATTGTTTCCTTTTAACACAGCTTGCAACAACACAGTTTATGAAGCTGACTTGTGGACTAGGAATTGGCMTGTTTTTTGGGGCAGACTAACATCCAAGAGACTAAACAGCAGCTACTAGCACTATCTGTCACTTTTCGTGAGCATAAAATCCATCACAAAAAGAACACACAATTTCTGATGCTTTTTTAATGAACTGTCTCAGAGTGGGAGAGAGTGAGAAAAAAGAATGTCTGCTCCTGAGTTACATAGCAAAAAGTTGCTTATAGTAAGCCCTAGATTTCTTTTGCATTCACTTGATAGTGTGTAACATCACTGGGGTGCACACCAAGGCTCTGTAGCTAATACAACTGCCTCATAAACACAAACATTGAATTTGGAAGCAGTTTTGTTGCAGACATGATGAACACAAGGAAATTGTTTCAGTATTTTGACAGACAAGTTTGAGGGCTGTTACACAATGACTCTTGACAGTTCAGAATGTCAGAATAGTAGAGGTGAAGGACAGTGACAGGAAAACAAAATAGGAACTTAATCCTTCAACACAATAATGATTAAAAAGAACATCACACAGGAAATATCTGATTTTCCAAGGTGCTAAAACAAGGCAAGGGAGCATTTTAACTCATGCTGTCAAGACTTACACATAGCCTCTGCATAGACTTTTATGAGTGCTAGTATTAACAAATCAATGGTGTGTCCACTAAAACTCAGCATCATTTGTTGAGAATCAACATGAGAATTATAAATCTGTACTGCTGGTTTCTCTACATCTGTCTTTTCTTTGCATATAATCCCAAATAGCAGCTTGCATTCTTTGGTGGTTACCTTGAGTTAGGTTAAGGTTAATTTGTTCACATGGAGGGCAAAGTGTATTAAAAGGTGACAAACTGCAGTACCTGAGAATTTCAGTGATCACCAAATGAAATACTCAAGCAATAACAATCCTTTAGTCTCTAGGAATTTTTGTTTGTTTGTTCATTACCAGTTTATTTTCTTTGGCTTAGAGRAGCCTTCTCCTTCCCCTATCCCTCTCCAAATGTATTTTCTTATTGTATAGTATTCTGGTTATATTATGCATATTTGCATATGATACCAAGTTACTTTTAAGATAGAACTGAAGAYATGATTCAGTCCCCTGGGAAAAAAACATTTGTGATGGATAAATTTTTTGAAAGCGTCTGGTTTCTGCATTCCCCAGTGTAAGCAGGCATCTTTTCTAAACAGTTTAGCTTACTGAAAAACATCTATGACTTCTTTGCACAGATCAGTTTCTGTGGTCATTTCTGTAATGATTTGCATGTGCTTATTGCTGATTTGTTTCTTTATTGCCTTGGTATTGCCTTGATAACTGGGATTCGTGGTGTTCTTATAAAAGCTCAGAGATACACATGCATGACACAGGTATTTGTATTTTTGATCTTGCTGTCTGTGGAATTGAACACAGTCCAGCAGAGCAACTGTTGACAGAGCTGAATGATGAGATCCTAGCTTCCYGGGATATCAGCTACTTACCTAGCAGCTGCTTAACCCTGACAGCGATGAGCTCAGACTTCWTGCCCTCAATAAATTTGTGATGGTAGCCTATTTTCTGATGCTTGACGATATGTTTTGGCCCTCATGTATGCTAACTCTTACTCATTCAGAAAAATGTTCTTATTTTTCATGTAGACTCCTCTTTGGAAAATGTGTTCCTAGTGTATTAGTAGAAACAGGAGCTTGTACTAGAGGCGCAACTTCTAGATGTTTTGAAACAGGAGAAGACCATGCACATCTTTAGGAGCTGATTCCCACGTGATTTCCTAATATGAATAGTAAAATATTTGCTTCAGAAAACATGTAGCCTAAATGTTGGATCTGACCATGTGCATGCAAAAGAGTAATAGTTTTAATTGTATGGTTTGCCCTGCCTACAGATCCAGATTGCTTCTATAATGAGCTGTCTTCTAGGTATATTGCATTAAGGATAAAAAAAAGTCAAGTTAATAGCACTCTTTTTTTTTTTTCCGTTAAATTTCATAGAATTTAGACCTCTCTTTGGAAAGCCTTGTTTTTTGTCTCAAGGCTGTATTTTCAAAGAAAGTTTCACTGTGCCTTCTCTCCCTTCACAAGAACTCTCAACTATTCATGTGTACAGTGTACAACTATTCATGTGTACATCTATGTATCATTTCCTCKTCCATGCCCTGATATTTTTGTGTTTGTTGGTGTGTAAAATGAARATTGAGGAATGAAAATGGATCAAAATGCAGCTGCTGTGGTGAAAAGCATCAAGATACTTCAGTGTGTTGTCACAAGCTTCAATTAGTCATGCTTGCAAGTTGTTTGCTTTAAAATGCTGTTCCACGGTCTTTGTAGAAGTGGTGGGTAGTCTCAGGCCATTTCCTAAGAGGCAAGTGAATCACACTCAGTGTGAAGTATTAAGGTGCAGTGGGCTTGTATTTTCAGGGCTTGAAAATGAGATAAATAAGGCAAGTTTAAATGACTGGCATGCCTGCTTACTCATGTGAGGCCTTCATCCCACAGATCACCTTGGAAACTGCAGTACCACAGAGCCTGCCGGCTAGCAGGGAATGTGACAGCATAGCAACTTACTTGGAGGATTATAACAGAGGCTGGCAGTGTTTCTGAGCTACAGAATCTAATTCTGGAGATCTCTTTCTATGCTGACGTGATAGGATTTTTTGTTTGTTTGTGATAACATACTATTAGGGGGGTTTTTTTGTGTCTTTTTAATCCAGCCCTAAATTGGTTCCAGTCATGGTTCCCCTGTGTAGGTCTAAAGGACAAGTMCTACTAGTTCCTGCCTGACCTGTTACTTGTTGCTTGTCATCATAGCAACTTATGTCACTCCCTTCTGGCCCACTGCAGCTAGACAGAGGTAATCCATAATTTTTAGTATGTGTGAAAGAACATATTCTTACTATCTTGTAGCAATAWGTGAGATAAAACCATGTTACCAATAGGTAAAAGTACAAATATGACACTTCCAGAACACTGAAACAAAATTATGTCTTGGAGTACACAGGATTGAGCAACATTTGGTACATGCAGTACACCATACCTATGGTTTTGCTGAAATTTTGCCCATGTGGCTTTGGGGAACTTTAGTTGAAGGTAGCTCCACTTTCTTTGACTCTTTGGGTTATGAGTGGAGCCCATGGGAAGTAGCAGGAGGCAGTGGCAGAAGTTGCAGCACCTTTTTTTTTTTTCCCTGACAGAACTAGGGAACACAGAAAATTCCATCTGAACAGAAGAAAATATGCTGGAAAGGGTTATCTAGAGAGGTTATGAGGTCTTCATCCTTGGAGTTATCCAAAACCCAACTGCGCACAGCCMTAAGCAGCCTGCTCTATCTGACTATGCTTGAGGAGAGGGGTTGGACTGGATGATCTCCAGTGGTGCCTTCCACACTCAACGCTTACTGTTCCGTGGTTCTGTATTTTTTATTAGCTGCAGTGGTGCCAAATGGTTCTCTGGGTTTGGTACTTTGGATGACAGCAGTCATTTGAATTCAATAAACCTTCACAAGGATTTTACATCTTTCTCCTCCTCACCTTTCTTCTCCTTCAGGGTTCTATTTTATTGTTGTTTTTTCATTATTATGAAAGGTCAAATGTTTAACTGGTGAACATCATCTCATTTTTAGGTGCTTATTATGCAGTTCCTAGTCTGCCTCTTCTGGTTCAGTCTTTTGTAGGAGTAACGGAGGGATTTTGTGCTTTTTTCARTAAAGATCCAGGAAGTTGTTGCTTTTTGAAATATGGTTGGGAAACACTACCTTAAAAATGTAGTTATGTCCTGAGAATAGATTAAGATGATGATGTTTCTAATAGTAAGTTAGTGAGACAGTACATTTTCTGCTTGGAAACTGACTGGAAGGCAACAAGATTACTTACAGTGTTTAGTTTCAAATATTAGTTTTCTCTTCCTTAAATTGCATTAGTTATATCTAATTATAGGTACGGTTTGTGGTAATCAATTTGAAGCATAGCGATATGAGTTGCCTCTCTCTATAAAGAATATATTTTGACTCAGAACATTAAAGGTATTTTGAATGCTGTGTGATTTTCATTTGATTTGATTACAGAGGTAATTGAAATGTGACAGACTCTGATAACATTTTGTTGGAACAAATTGGTGAGTTCAACTTGTTTCACAGCTTTTTCTCCCTTAATAAAGGCTGAAGAAATAAGAATTTTCATCTGCCTACCATAAAAATATTCATGAAGAATCTATCTTTTTGCAGTGGGTCTCAAGGTCCATTGGAAATTTAGGGAAGAAAAATCAATAAAAAGAAAAAAAGGGAGCGCCAAGCCAGTTGCTACTCAATGGCAATAAAACCAGCTTAAGTGTAATTTGTCATGCAAGGGGTAACTTTAGGTGTTGATTACAATGGAATTAGGTAAAACTCTGTCATTGCACTTACTTACATTGTGAATTAAAATTTAGTAGTAATTTAATAGGAAAAAAAAAGTTATCTGCTAGCCAGAAAGAAGAGCTGGGTTTTGAAATGTACCAAGTACAGTTTTCCAGTAATTTGATTCAGGACCATTGATCAAAGATGTTACTCATAGTATCAAAATGTTTCAGTGGGACAGCATCTAGAATATAATTCAGATAACACTTTGGTAAACTTGACTTACATACTCATGGTACACTTTGAAATATTTTAGTTAAACCTATATGTGCTTGGTTACACACTATATTGTCAGTAGTGCTTAAAAATAATAATAATTTTCTGGTGAAAAATGTAATCTAAACTAACTTTTCTTACAATTGCCTTCCTTAATATTGAAAAAAAAATCTTTCTTTTTTGAATGTGTGTATTCTTGTTTTATGTTTGTATATTTAGTGTAATGTACTTACAGAAATAGGTAGAAACCCTGCCTGTGTTTATGTGTTAAAGCAGATGAATTATGTGCACTTTTGGGGGGTTTTCTGTACAAAGGCTGATTCTKACCACCTTTTCCTGGGGTAGAAATTCGCCTGACTTCTTCCAAACTCTGTCCTTCCAGTGCCACCTCTTGGTATGTTCAAACACTGACATAGCTGYAGAGTTAATTTTCATCAGTGAAGAGGTAACTGTAGCAAATGTTTCTGGATGATCTGATTGATCCTTGAAATAGAAGTAACCCTCAGACCAATTAGCTACTCACTGAGCCAGCATTAACTATGTCTAGTGTTAGCACGTGGATAGAAACAGGATAGTCCCTGTTCCTGCTATTGAAAAAGGAGTAAAATCAAAAACATTATATTGCTCCAGTTTAGGTAGTCAGAATTAGTTCTGTTTAGATAGTCAGATACTTCTCACCTGAATTTGGCTTTATATTCTCATCTGTGTAATAGGAATAATCCCAATTTTCTGTGTGCTGGTTGATGGTTATGTGCCAGTCCTGTGCAGCTCTGATATTCCCATGCTGTCCTGAATGGAGTTCAGCAGTGTTCACTGAGGAAAGTGTGAGCACATGCTCTGCTGCCTACTAATAAACTCCTCCTTTTTCCAAATGCTCATTGTCTTCATGATGTTGCAGACATCCTAAAGAAAACACAGTATGAAATATGACAACTGTAGCAAATTGTTAAATGGCCTTTTAACTGCAAGCATTGGTCTTTGATGTGGGAGAAACTGTTTGTTTTAGAACAAGGAGGTTGARAGTCATATAATGATTATTCTTACTTCTTTGGATGTTTCACAGCTTCTTCATCCTGCCTTGACTTGATTTCTTTCTCCCTTTCTMAGGCTTCAGGTTAGGATTTTCTGTTATTTTCCAAAGCTGTGTAGTTGGTAAGCCTGAAGGCAAATGCTATTTGCTGAACATCCCTTGTGTTTGTAGGTCCCCTTAGGAATGACAGAGCCAATCCCATCGAGCTACAATCCCAYGGCCAGTGTGTTGTGCTGATGTTTTTTTCATTATGGAGATGGTATTGATGGTAATAGTGTTATAATCAGTAGCTCCCTGGCCTAGTACTTTGTTGTGGATTATGCCTAAATGTGATGAGAGAAACTACAGAGATGAAGAGAATAGTCCATAAAGATCCTCATCTAATCTAATAATACAGACTGAAGAGATGAAAAGAAACTGAGAAGTACTATTCAAATGCTGACAATACCAAAGAAATCCAACCCATAAAAGTGTTTTACAAGGATAATTAGGAAGCAAAGTCACCTGTATCTCTTAAGCACTCAGATCAGAACAAGGCAGTGAAAAGCTTTCATTATTTTGRTGTGGAAAGTGGAGGCAAGTGTCTTGCAGGTTTCCTTCTAACAAAATTGTGGCCTCTTCAGTCTGACAAGCCCCAAAGCCTACTGTCAATCATCTCAGTCATAGCATCATATTCATTTTAGCAGCAGATGGTTAATGTTTAATTACTTAACTAGTTTGTGTTTTTGTTCTTTTAATTTCCTGCCAATAGTTTTGAAAGTCTTTCAGCAGGTTTTTTGAAGGGCATTGTAAGTATTATGTAGTTTCACAAAATCTAGGTGTTTGCTGTAGGTAGCATTGGTTTCTCTTGTCAGTCCACTAAGAAGGCCCAGCTCTTCAGGTGCTTAGCAAGGAGAGAATTTTCTCTTTACATTATCTTAAATACTTAGTGGTAAAAACAGGCTCTGAATTCCTTTTGTGGGTCACTGGCATGTGCATTTATTTCTGACCTGATCTGTGTGGTGTTGGAGAGGATTGAAGAGACACATCTTGCCCCTGGCTTTATAACCATCCCCTTTCTGAATTTGTAGGACCACACAGAAAACATTAGGCTACAGAGTTACAAAGTGCTTTTACTTTTTTTTTCTTGTTTCCTCTCCCCTTAATTATTTTATGCTGTTTTGGAAGTTGTAAGTATTAGCAAAAGGCTTGTTTGTTTGCCATTTTTTTTTTWAAATAAGGTCAATTGTTTGTGTCCAAAATGTTGATTTTGGAAATGGTAAAATTCTCATTGGAGATTTGGAACCATTCCCCCAGATTGTGGTGGAAATTTTATTTTCCCTGCTGCCTGAGTATCAAATAGCACRTGAGTTAGGATGCTCCGCAGCACTGTGAATAATGCGGTTTTCAGGGTTTACCTGACTCAGAGTGAGGGCTTGGATGTTTTTCCTTCTTTGCCCTCCTCTTGCAAACCAGTGTACAAGGCTATGCAGTACATGTTTCTATATATTCTGGTTGGAGGGAAAGTGTTTCTGAAGTACCCACACATGAACACAACAAGGCTCAAATTCTGAGGTAGAACTTGCTAAACATTTAATGACCTCTTGGYGCARCTGAAGTATAGGCAAATGCCCATGYTTTCCTTTGAAGGCAGCATTTCRTGCCCTTCATCTRTGGTCTCAACAGATAAAAATCCACAGATTTGCAGGATTGCATTAATAAAYGGTCTTCTTAGATGGGAGTTCTSTTGTAGTTTAATCCCARTCTTTCTTCCCACAGAATTATTCCCAAACTTTGTCTGCCCTCACAGCCTACAGACTGTCATTATGTGTGTGAAATATTGTTATGATTAGCTGCACTAGCATAGTGGAAGGGTATAACAAAATCGGACTTTGATTCTGCTGACCTACTGAAAGTGTGAAGAGGACTGATTTGGTTTGTGMGGGTCTCTGATAAGGTTATAAGCAGGATACTCTTACTTTTGTCCATGCGAAATGCTTGGTCTCCCATATAAAACCTGTTTCTGTGATAGGCAAACCTGCCTGTGCCTCCTGTAGAAACACACCTGACAAGTTCAGAGCCCGTGGTACCTTCGTGTATTATTGTATGTTTTTCCCTGAAAAACAACAGAGTTGGTTTGCTTGAATGTAGCAATCTTTTTCACAGCCGATTGTGTAGACAAGCAGTTGCAATGTGAGTAGTGTATTGTGACTTAAAGAAGCAATAATAAATTATAAATGGATAGTGATAACTCAGATAAATGGATGCCTTGAGAACCGTTTCTTCCCAACAGTTTCGTTACGTGTGTGTTTTTCCCTCATTTTATCTCTTCCTTATAAGTCATAGAAGTTTTAATTGGATATGGAGCTTTTGGAGGCCTTATTCATCACAGACAAACTTACTGAAGTGTGTCGTCATTTTTTTTTTCTGAAAATTCCCTGCCAGGGTTATCTTCTCTTGGTTTGATTAATGAGTGGGAGGAGAAGTGCGTGTAGAGTGGTTAGAGAGGCATGTGCTTCTTCTGTCATGCCTTGCCAAGACTCACACCAGGCCTGTGGTACGGGGAAAGCTACTAGGGAAAGTTTAATTTAAGAAGTGCAGGATGTTTTAGAGTTAGGTTGCAAGTAAGGTTGAGTTACTAGGTCTGATAATGATGTTCTGAAGCACTAGAAACTATGATGGGTTCCCAAGTGAGTGAGAAACAAGAAAAAAAAAAATGCTTAGATGTCCCACTCAGTCTTTTAGTCTCTGCAGTCAGGACCTAGTCTTCAAATACCAACAGTAGTTAMATACTTGATCCAATTCTGAATGACTATTAAGTGTTTCTGAGCCAAAGTGCATATGAATCAGGGATACAGAGGGTCCTAACAACCCATATTTTTCAAGGTATTCAAATCCCTAATTCCTAGTGATTTTTCAGTTGGAAACTGGGGTTCCTTAGCAGTTCATGAGCTTCTGAAATGTTTATTTTGTCTGTAAAAAGCAGAAGGGATTGCAGTAATAAAATGCAGGCCGCTGGTTTAAGTCTTGTGTCTGAAGCAGATGTGTAAGTTTATAAAAGGGAAATACATGTCCCAGCAGTTGCTGGGGAGAAGAAGGTGGTAAGTGAATTAAATAATAGGTAACTGAATAATGCATTGTCTTAGTTTTGCAATAACTTGTTCATTTCTGACTCCCTTTGCTTTTATATGTCACCCTGAGAATCGAGCACTATTTACAGTTTATTCCATGCTGAATTATTTCATCTGCTCATTATTCCAAATAAGAACTTTCCATAAGTCTGTATCACAGGTGAAGAAATCTAAATAAATTAGGCACATCTGCAAACAGAACTGCTGCTGTATTTCAAATGAGCAAATAGACAAATGGCAGGAAAAATATTCTCAGTTTGCTGCTGTGTCAATGTGTCAAATTGCATCAGGATTAACTTCAGCCCCTGGGTRTGTGTTTATCTTTCTACACAAACATTTATCATTTCCTGGCACTGGTTACCTGGTCCATACCAACAGAGAGACTTTTATGCAGAGATGTGTTGCACAGATTGAGCAGAAACATTAGCACAGCAATTTGAAATGATTGATATGTGCAGTCCCTTGTCTGCAAGGCCAGTTAGTTTGCTAYTTTTGACAAGGTAATTTAACCAGAGAAAATTGCTGATAGTGATCAAAACAAATTGAAGTGTGGAGATGATGGGTTTTTCAAAAGGATCCACATTTTTAATCCTGCTAGTCCTACCAAAGTCAGTTTATCTTAAGTTACCCAAGTTGCCAGAAAAATTAGATGGTTTGGAATCCTTGCSTCTAATTCTCTGGACAGCCACTAGACCTAAGCTTTAATTCTGTATAGGTAAGATGTGAGCCAAGTRAGGGTGTGATTTGTTTATCTGCCTGTCTTTGAAGTCTGTCTCTAGACCTTTAAAGCTGGACTTTTAAARTGGACTGCTAAGATGCAGAGGCATGGTATTTTTACTTCCAGAACTGTGGTTTATTCCCTCTCATTTTCTGTGTTCATACAATTTTCTTATATGCTACTGTGTGCTTTAGCCATGCTTAGACTTCTCATTGAGTTTGCTGCTGCACAAGTGATATAAAAGAATGAAAGGTAGCTAGGGGAAGAGAAGGCAGAGATTTGGAAAGACCTGCCCAGGAATGTCATCACATTCTCTATAGTCTTCCTTATTTTAGCTTTTGCTGGGATTTGAAAGCCATGTCTACTGAGATCTTCTTTTCATAAATTCCAGCCTTTATTATCTGCTATAGAAAATGTGTAAAGGCACTAGGCTAGCATGAAAAGGACATGACAGTCCTGCATTTCTACATTTTTGACAGCAACTTATGCCTACTTTTTTCTTTTTTTTTTCTTTTCCTAATTGTTACTCAGCTTCAGGTCCCATGATCTCAGATTGCATGAGAAAGAAGTATCAAATTACTTTCTCTATAAAATTGAATTGGAGAAATCTCATGATGGCAATCTGGTTTCCTTAGAGTAGCAGTTCTCTTATCAGGACCACAGCAAGAAGAGCTCTGCAGCCTCTTTGTTTTTATAGTAATCAGATTGTTTCAGCTCAGAATCCAAACTGTTATTTAAGCCTACTTMATGTTCTAAGTCTTCCATTTGTCACACACATTCAGGATATACCTAAGCTGAAAAATAAAGTTGCACAAATTGTGCTCTTCTTCTGTGTGGCTGTCTCCATCCATGCTGGTGCATGGATTTCTTTGAGACCTAATATTGTGGGAAAAGGTAAAGGTTCGTCTTAGCAGGTGACAAATGCTTGTTGGTAAGCAGCCATCATTTTCAGAATGAGTCTGAAGACCTTAATTGGTGCAATGCCAGTGTAATCAAACACAGAAAAATCTGTCTGCAATCACAGGGACATTGCAGAACAAGGAAGAAGAGCAGCAGGTCCTGAGCATTTCTTTATGRTGGGTGAGAATGTGGCTGGTGATGATGAGATTTCCCAAAAGTCCAGAACTGAATTTGACCCTTTTTCCATAATTTCCCCAAACAAACTCCAATCACCAAATGATTTCATTTATTAAATAAAAACAACATAAACTCCCCCCAAAAAGTGGACTAGTTAAAGAGGAGGAAGTTTGAATATCAAGCTCTGATTTCTTGCACAAAGATTACTTAATGCAGTGTGGCAAAATCTATGTACCTGTCTTTTACAGACCTAATTACAAAGGTAACAAATCTTACTTTTAWTTTTTTCTTCAGGAAATTCATCTAAAAACTGTCTTTAAAATCATACCTCTCCTTATTTACATAACAAAATAAAAGACAATGTGTGAGTAAACTGCATAAATTACTTTGCTGGGAGATAATAGAAAGCAAGATGTTCAGAGGACATACTAATTTTTAAAAAAGGTAGGTAGATATATAAGTCGTTCTTTATAATTATCCTTTAATGGTCCAATTTGAAAATTTATCATGTAAGTATTTTAGTTGTATGATTCATTTTTTCCTGCATTCTATCTTTAAGTTGGAGATTGATGCTTGATTAAAACAACTCTCCCACACCAGATAAATTTCCAATTAAAAAAAAATCCTTAGAAACAGGATCATGTCAAGCTAGAAAAATCACATCTATCTGCTCTGTGGACTTTCCATCAGACTCTGACACCTGAGSTCTTTGTAGGCTACAAGAGTAATTGCAGTTCATTTGCATAGATTGGTGCGAAGGTCTTGGTAATATAAACCTAGGCAGAGATTAGCATTCTTATTCAAAAATTTAGCATATTATACACTAGATTCTTGAAATAATTGTCTTCTGACCTTTCCTCACTGCCTCCCTTCCCCTGAACCCCCCCACCCCGATTTAGAGTTGTATAATATTTCTAGACTATTCAACAAAACTTTTCAATAAAAAAWTGCTCTCAAGATATCCATATCAGATTTAGTGGACAGAACTAAGTAGAAACAAAAACAGTTTTTWAAATATTGTCTTTCTCTGAATTTTYCAGGTGTTCTGCCCATGTTTGGTCTCTGCGTACCATAGTCAAGACAGTATTTCTAGCTGGTTTGAGAATGGTCACCCTTCTCCACGGAAAAGCATTCGACGCTAATCAGTATCAAACACTATCTATCTTACACTTTCTGCTCTTGAGAAGAAGAGTGGGTCACAGTCCTCCATGCTGGGTTCTGTACATGTACACAGCATGTTCAAGAGAAGCTCTATGTGAAGACAACCTAGAGAACAAAAGGGAAATAAAGCAGTGTTTTAGGAAGTTTCTTGCTTAAGTGCTTGTCCTTATGATGRCAGAGAGAGATGGAACAGTCCTTCTGGATTACTCACTCCAATGCCTCCCTGCAAATGCAGGATTGCTCCCCATGCAACATGCTTCTGCCTTTGGACAGCATAGATATGATGCAAGTAGCCAAGATATTTTAGGAAAAGGCTTGATATACTACTGCAGAAGATCAGGATGGTTTAAGCAGTCTTTTAAAGTGCTTTTGAATCCTTTGTATCTACAACACTGTGCATCCTCTTGTTATTCAAGGCTTGCCATAAGAAATGAATGCAAGGGATGGAAAGGTCAGTTTCAGTTTCACCTTCCTTAATGTTACTGCCGTAGCCTCCTAGACTGCTGTGCACTGGAAGACATGGACAGTTAGCATCTTCTCTAGAATTAGTTTGTTTCTTACCTCGAGCATCAGCTGTTTACATGGGGCTTGTAACTTTTATTCACATGCAGCAAAAGTCRGTGAGTCTCAGACCTGACTCACTTCAGGAGGCTGTACATGCCTTGTTCTGTGGCTTATGTATTATGAGCATGATATTTGCTGTCAGGTGGAGCAGGTAATATAGCTCACTCACAGAATGCTTGTTCCAGAGAGGTTTGTTGCAGCATAGTGGATTTATGATGTGGAAGAGGCAGCTGCTCAGAATGCATCATTATCTTCCTTTTTAACTGCAGAAGATTAATGCAGTTTTATTTGATGTTGACTAGAGGATGTTGTTGCATGGAGTACCTGGACATCAATGATAGGCAAATTTGTAACACCACATAGCTTTTCTTGCTGAAATTCTGCCTCTGGGAAAGGGCTGGAGATTAAAAAGGAAAAAAAAATAAAAAGATGATTCAGTTAATCGGTCTGTTATATGAGGGCACGCATACTAATTACCTTTCTTGTCCCTTCAAGGAGAAGCTGCCTTCCGGAATTAAATTGTCTTTTCATTATTATAGTTCATTATTGATTCTTTTATTGTCAGTGGACAGAGCACTAGAGAGTGCTTAGGACGGCCTGAATTTTCTTCCCATCTCAGTTATTACTAGCTGTATACATAATGCTGTATGACTTTTGGGGACCTGTGTTATTCAGATCTGCTGATCAGAGAAACTGAGGCCTTAGGAAGGATCTTTGCTAACAGAGTAGGGCACTGCATAGTCCCCTTGAATGTTAGAAATGGATCTGTGTTTCATGGTGGACGTTGCTTTTGGTGAATAGTTGTCATGATTGTTGCAGTTCTGCAACTCATGTTGCATTACAAAAAAAGTCTAATATTGAGAATGGTGCTTGCAATGTCTTCCTTTTATTGGTATTTATTTCTGGGCACTAAAACTGCACTTTGACATAAGGAGAGACTTTTCTTCAAAGAGATATTAAGATTTAAAGTAAATAAGCGTATACATTACATAACCAGCATTGCTGCAAATTGCACTTTTTGTTTGTTTGTTTTCTCATAAAGCTGTGCCTTGCAACATTTATTTTCTGGTCCTACAAATGGAGGGGTTTTTGAGATTTTGGGTTAGGCCTCTGAAAGTGCTCGAAACAGGTCTCACTGACAGCCATGGACAAGACCTTAGTGTTCACTATGAACAAATGGAACWGCTGTCTGCTGAGCATGTTTGAAAACACATCTGTACAGCTTTACACTGTTCATTTTATTATGGATTCTCTGTGCGGGTTTAAGCAGAAAGTCTTGGTTGCAGCAGGTAACAGGACTGAGAGATTTGAGTTGGTGCCTAATTTTCTTTATTAGAGCAGGTTGTGAGTATAATGAAAAATAATCAAACAAACRAAAAMCAAACAGATGATTGTGAGATTACAGACTTAGGAGCACATTTTTGTTTATGGCTTGAAAATTCTCCAGCTCACTGCTGCGTTGTTCAGATCTGCTGCGTTTACACCTCATGTTAAACCTCAGACCTCCATGCACCTCATCTTCCTCCACTCTGTTCACAGCAATTAACAGTAACTAAAAGTTGAAAGCACACATTCATTTTGCCTGGTAAGGTTAATTAATGACTGAGAGAGCTTTTCAAAAGTCCTTGTGTATGCACTCCACAATGAGTAGGAAAGTCATTCCAGTGTGTGTCATGCCCAAGTTCAAGCGAGGTCAAAGTAGTTCTCCATGGCCATATGATCTTCGTCTTGGGTCGGTACCTAACTCCAAGACTTGAGATTCTTGATCTTTTTGAAGTCTTCTTGTTGGAAGATTCAACATGCTATTTCCATCCCTGTAAAACAAGACATGCTTTGTTTAGTGCAATCGAAACTGGAAGCTCCAGTGGTCTGCTGCAGTTGTTGCCTAAGAAACTAGGAAAATGGTAGGAAATGCAGGAACTCTGTCAGCACTTTCTGCCAAAGTTTCTTCAATGTTAGCAAACTTACTTTTATGCTAGATTTAGGCGATGGCTTGCTACTTGAGTGGCTCACTACCATCCTCTGTCCTAGTCACTTGCACCTGCTCTACTGAAAATTCATTCAAACTAGAAGACTAAAGKGCCATCTTTACAGTTTATTTCATTAAATATAACACTTAATCCACMAGCCTCAATGATATATATTTAGAAGTGCACTATGCCATTTTCCTGAACATTACAAGAGTMATTTTAAAATGTACACGCTAATTGAATATAAGAACACAGACTTTAAGGGTTATGAGGTTATCTTCTTGCTTTTCCTATAGAGTATAKTTATTTTCTATTACCTTTATTTTTGTATTTGTTCCAGGCCAACTTCCTTTCTGTATAAAAGAATCATATTCAGGATTAGGTTGTAGGACAGTAACAATAAAAGYCTCTATTTTCATTTTAAAGTAGCATTACAATTACTTGGACTTGGAAAACTCAGGTATGGCYATGGTCTTATTTTCTTCCTGTTCTTTCACCGTCACATCCGGGTTCAAAAAATATTTCCAGTTCTCAGCAGCCAGCTAGAATTGCTTACTGCAACTGCAGCAACGAGGTCCAGTAATGTGCACATTGATGAGAAAACTGCAGAGGAAACAGAAGTAGAGCAGCCTTTTGTATTTTGGATTCAGCAGGCACACAAATCTGAAAGCGCCTCTTTTGCTTTGACATTATCTACAGGTTCAATCTACAATATGCTGATTCTATCATAATACAGAAAATTGCTTAATTCCCTCTGGAAATTTACAATAAAAATAATTCTCCCCTTGAACTGCTCTTGCTTCTTCCTTTGATTGGATGATGCTATCTCCTTTATTCTTAAGCGAGGGACAAAGAGAGCATTTTTATAGCRAAGTATGTGCATTTATATAAAATCTACACATTTTATGCACATGCTTTACACTTTCCTCTATAAATATCGACAAGTGAAAATAATTAGTTGGGCATATTTCCAAGTCCAAGTTGCCAGGACCTGTGGAAGGATTTCTGACTTGGAAATGGCTCTGAAATGACTGTAAATTCCCTATTTCTTTTAAGAAAAAGTTTGCCATCCTCATCCTCTGGTCACTTAGTTTCTTTGAGTGTTGTCGTGAAAGGGGGTGTCCAGCTCTGAACTGGAAATACAGATCACAGTGTTAGCTGTAGCAATGACTTTGCTGTTCCAGTTGAAATTATTTTGAAAACTAGAAGGATTCATTTTGTTCTATCCACCTACAGAAGGAGAGAAAGATTTGTCATAGCAGAAAATTCAGTTCAAAGTGTACAACTGTTTCTGCTGAGTAGAAACTAGTCAGGAGCATGTTTCAGTTAGGAATAAGTCACATATTATTTTGGTAGCAAAGGTAATTAAWCACCAATTAAATGGGTGAATTTTCTAAAGTTTCTAAAAGATCTGCTGAAGATCTGACAGATATCATGAGCTTGTCATGGTCAAGAGGCGGTGGAGACGCATGGTTGCTGAAGTGAAAAAAATCAGTTGATGAAGGCCTTAATCACCTTTCTTGCTTCATGATATCTGGTTATGTGGCTTTCTTGAATTTTAGTGTGTTTATATATTGGAGAATATATATTAGAAAATATATGCTTGAAAGTAACACAAGGATGCTGTTAACATCAAACGGAAAGGGCTGTACATAAWAAGATGCAGTATCTGGTTTTCATGTTAGGGCTGGAAACATAATGGCCTACAGTGCATATCTAAGACGCTTTAAAGTATCTCTATGTCTTCCTTGTTGTGGATATGTTATAGGTAGAAATCACATGSAGTGAAAGAAGTTTCTTAAAGTTAGTGGGCAGCTGCCTCATGACCCATGGTAGGTCATTCTGAAGTCTTGACTTCAGCTGAGTGTAGATGGACTAGAAGCAAGGAAAAAGGCCCCCCTGGGACGTGATCTGGCTGGTCTGTATTGCCAAGTGTTGTTTGAAATTTCAAAACACTTAGTGCAAGTAGCAGACAGGCTGGATCCCAAACCAAATCAACTGGGAATGTTTTGCCATTGTCAATGTTGTCTGCCATTGCCAGGCTTTGCTGGTTCATAGAGTAGCAATAGATTGATGTTGATCCTACCAGAGAGAGTCCTTGCCTGTTAGTAATCAATTCTCTTTTATTAATACTACTTGGGGTAGAACACATGCACTGGTTGAGAGAACGGCAATGTCCTAATGTATCTCTACAGTGTACAGAGGCATTCCATGAAGTCCTTAGGAGCAGTCTTTTGTAAGCAAGCTGGTTCCTAAGTGGTAGGCTTTGTGAGCAGCCTGCTGAAGGGAGAGCTTCTTGCTACAGTTGCAAGTTTCCTTTTTCTTTTCTTCTTGTTTTATTTTCTTTTTTTTCTTTTTTTCATTTTTGCCTTTTTTGTTTTTTACTTTTTTTTTCCTTTTTTTTTATCCTCCCCCCCATAAACCATTTTTAGAGCAGTTAGTTACCTTTGCCCCAGGGTAGTATTGCTGTTGATAATTTGGTGCATCTTTAAGTAGATTAAATTTAAAGATCTGCCTAATTTCCAAAAGAATAAAGAAAAAATAATACATGCTGTGGACATAACACTTCCTAATCAGAAAACTAGACTTGATTTTCATTCAAGTTTTGCAGAAGTGAAGGGAAGAAGAGAGAAATAGGATCCTGAACAGACGCTACCTCTACAGCCAATGTCCGCACTTTCATCAGCAGGAAGAGAGCTGGTTTGAGTTTCCATTGCAGGTTTCTGTCATAAGAACAGATGAATCTCCTCCTGTGCTTGGCAAAGGCAATGTTTAGGCTACTGAGAAAGCTGCAGGATGCATCTGCAGTGAAACACTCTTTGTGAATATATGTGAATATTTTACCCATAGAGAAAGAGAACTGAGATCAAGACTTCTGGTGGTTGGGCCTTTTCTCYTGGTCCTCTGTTTCTGAATGTCTTTCTGTGTATCTCTGCCCTTTGGGGACAAAGGAGAAATTGCATAGTGTATTGTTCTCACATGTTTGGTGACCTGTGCTGCTGGAAATAAAATGGAGGAAAGACATAAGAAATTATATATCTCAACTGTTTACATTAAAATGGAWTTTTTTTTTGTTTCAGTAGCAGTTAAAGAATACTAAGAAAACAGATTTATTTTGGTATTGAGCCTTCTAGGTTGATCCAAATGGAAAATGCTCTTTTTTAAACGTTTCATAAATATTGAAAACTCAATAGTTCCAATTTTTTTTTAAGATATTTGGAAATCTTTATTAAGTAATCTCACAGTTATTTATAGAGAAGGTTATTGTTTTTGGAAGCTCTTGAAAATTGTATATTTTATTGGAGCAGTTTTAGAGGGTAATAATACCTTAGGAGTTTTGAAACATTCTAAGAAAGACCACCTGCATTTGCCAAAATTATGTTGAGCAAGGCAGTGGTGAAGGATACAGGTGTCCCTAATTCATCTTTTTTCTTCATGTTCACCTGAGGAGAAAACAGGCACCAATGTAATTAAAACAGCTAAATGGTAACTGACTATGTWATGTTATGAGTTAATGAAAAATAAAGGAGAAAACCAAGTGTTTTAAGTGCTTTTTTTTTTTCCAATATACATATAGAGGAGTGAACTTCAGATTCCTGAGAGGTGTTCTTAACAGCAAAATATACAGCACCACGGTCAGCCTGCTGTTTGTGCAACTGTCCAAAACTGTGGTCTTTTTGAAACTTGAAAAATGGAGTTGACATTTCAGATGTTGCTTTCTGCTGCTGTCATAATTTTCTGTGCTCGCTTCTGATAATACATGCCTTTTGATTCTCTAATTGAACCAGACCTATCTGGTCCACTGTATTTTCAGAATGGTAAAAATGTGTATTGTAGAGAAACTGTTTGCTGCGCTACCTAGAGCGCTGCTATTGTGAAGGGTAAGGTGCAGAAGAAAGACAAGACTGAGGTGTGAGAAAGCATTGTGCTGATGATATGGAACGAACTGAAAAAAAAAGAAAAAAAAGAAAAAATATTGAAAGTTTGAAGCAGAAGGGATGGTTTTATTGATTAGCAGTAGTATTGCAGCAACAGAGGAGAAAACAGGATCACCTCAGTTTTGCATGGCCTTATTTGGCAGACTTRAGGGGATGTGGCTTTAATTTAATTWTACAGTCCAAAGGCGAATCATGATCTTAAATGCTAATTTAAAATGTATGCAACGCTAGTGATTTTAAGGCTAGAAGAGACCACTGGGATAACAGAACATATTTTCTTATGTAACTTAGTCTGGAGACCCTCCTGCCATGGGTTTCTAAACCAAACTGATCAATTGTGACAGAATTAGAGACATCCAGAATTGKTTCAAAGACCGCAAGGGACAGAAAATTCAGTTAGTTTAGACTTTTCACATYGCGCCTGTGAATTGCCTCTTTGGACTTGCGTGAGTTTGGAGTACTGGAGTAGAACTGGCTGAGTTTTCAGTTTTGCGTAGGTCTTTCTGGTTGTTTCCTGGCTTTCCCAAATGAAATAAAAAAGCTAGTCCACTTCCTTTTTTACCTTTTCCCTTCTGCAGAATGGAAAGTGTGCTTATGTTGGGGTTTTTTTTTTTTAAGGGGATTTTTTTGCCTTTCTCCCCCCACTTTTTAGCCTTTTTTGTTTGTTTGTTTGTTTTTTAGAGTGATGGAGTCCAAAAACCTTGTGTACATGTCTGTGTGATGCTGATGAATGCTGAAGAAATGATTCTGCTAATCTAGTGCCAGTGCCACCAACAATAATACACMAGGTTCCTGCTAGTGATTAAATATCTTTAATAACATCAGTAATAATTACTCTGTACACTTAAGCAATAAACTAATCCCTGATTCCAATCCTTTATAATTAAACTTAATGAATTTAATTGTCTTTGGTATCAGATATGCCTGAGCTTTGCCTAGAACTTCAAGGAAAAGAGATTTAATAAAGTACACTTGCAGGAATAAAACAAGCTTATTGCTATATCTTGTTTAACATACAAACACGTGCAATTGACAAAAACACATATTTACTGAAAAAAGTAAATGAAATATTGTATTTGCATTTTAGCCCTTTTTCTCCCTCTGTCTACCCCAGTTGTAGAAGCAGGTCAAAAATCTTGAAAATTCCAACACAATTCTCTGGCATGTTTATATGCTCTTTTTAGTTTGGTTTCTGATATTATTTCTGAACTTGTTGTAATGGAAAGGTACTGGATGAATCAAGTAGTCATTAGGGAGCAAGATTTTCAAAGCTTTCACCAGCGGCCTGAATCTGTTTGTCGTTTGACATGAAAGGGAGTGTAAGGGCCAACAGGAAGCTCCAAAGCAAAATTGCAATTTGAACTACTTCAAGGGCTAGAAAATTATTTTCTTCTCATTTAATTTTGCAGGTCAGTTAAAAAAAAATCTTGACAGAGTCTCAAAAAGAAGGTACATTAGAAGCCTAAGTTATGGCTTCTAATCCATAGATCCTCATTGTTTCAGACAGCCAATGTTATAAAGAAGCATTTCGATCAACCCAGACAGGTTTTTCGTGTGAGTGATGGCTGAACGTGGCTGAGGGAGTGAGAGGGGTACTGGACCAAGCAACTTCTTGGGCTATTGGTACCTGCTCTCCGGAGAGAGAAATACAGAGAGACGAGGGCAATGACTTTTTTAATCTTATGTCTTTTATTGTTTCTCCATGCASAGTGATTTGGAATTGAATTCATTCTTACCACAGGCAATCTTTGGCACGTAATTGTGAAAATGCACTGACAGCTGTGTCAAAACCTCAGTTGCAGTAAACTGGTGTCAGTGGATTTAGTGCAGATTGTAGAGGCATAGGGATCCATCAAATGGGAAAAGGTCTGGATCTTCTGTAAGTTTCTAGTTTCAAGCTTACTAGTACCTAAAAGGTCTGGCATTTACTGGTGTAGGTGTTTTGAAAAAAATCCTCAGATGGCACTTGGGTAGCCTTAGCTTGGGTTGCCTTAAAAAAATAAAAAATTCAATCTCTGTTAAAGTAAAATGTTCAGTCTTTTCAATCTCAGTGGGAGATTTTTGACTGAGACAGGATTTAATGTGGTGCTCCTTCACACCTGCAGGAATGTACTAAAAAAATCAGAATGACCCAATACACTAAAATGAGGCACATAAATCTTATTATATGTCATTAATCAGATTGCCCTGTGTAGTTGCCAGTCTATGCTTAATTTGACTGGTATATTTCAAAACATAATGCATCAAGTAAAAGGTAATTTTAAAAGGAATGGAAAGTAGCACATACTCCATTACCATTTGTATTTTTTATTATTGATCAAATGAAAAAAAAAAAAAAAAAGACCTTCTGCAGACCTGAAAACTTGGCCATAGTGTTTTTGTGTGTTCTTCAGGAAAAAAATCATACAAGATGACAGTGCACATCTTAAATGGCAGTGGTTAGGATCTGTACATAAGCATGCATAGTCTAACAATTTCATAGTTCAGTTTAAGAGTCACCTTTAAAATGGGGTGAAATAAAGTGTGCTGAATAATAATTTTCTGGATATCCTCCGCATTTTTGGTGCAGTGGATTATATAAAGGTCCAAAGAATCAAGGTCTTTAAAAGCAAAAGCACTTCTGATTTTTCCCATTCTTTATGTGTATGGAATTTCACATGTAATTTTCCTGACTTAGGCAGAAAATAGTCATTGCATCAGAAACATACTAGTGGCAGTTTGGATTACAAATGGCTGCATGATTATAAACGTCTTTTTATGTGACTTTCTTTTCTCTATTCTCCATAATACTTCTTACTCCTCTCAAGATTTGGCTGCTTTTTCTAGCCTCTTGTCAGAATTTCTCTTATATTTTTAAAGAATGTTTTCTAAAAGAATCCTCTCATTGTAGCTTTCACTTCTTTCAGAGCTTGACATTCAAAATCATGAAAATCTAAAAATGTCAGTGCTGCTACTGTGCTGGAAATTGATATAATGCATGCTAATGAAGACTTCAAAGGAGAAAATGTTTTTATTATTTTAGTTTAAAAATGACAGATCTGTTTTCTTGACTTAACTTGATAAGCAGGTTTGAGATGGATCTCTTCAGAGAAGAAGTGAGATATTTTAATTCATAAGTTGAGCCAGGCTGGTTTTTTGTCTTTTTTTTTTTTTTTTTGTGATGAGCATTTGAACCATGGGAACTTCTATTGGCCTTTTTGTGCAACGGACTTGGACTCCTTGAAAGCTTCTGTAGCTGTTTGTACACTATCTCATTCTGTCTTCATATTTTATGGAATTTGGGTTGAAAATGCCAGCATTGTAAACAAATTACAAGCACTGTGTAAAATGTAAATGTGAACTTCTAAGCTTAGGTGACAGCCATAATAAAACCTCTAACTGTGGGAGGGAAGATAAAGCCAGCCACAGACATTAGTCTCTGCCTCAGAATTACGATGTGATGTTTGAGAAGCTGAAATAAAACTGTATTTTTTTCTCTTTTTGTGCAATCCCTGTCATCCTTGTGCTTATTTAAGATAACATTTCCTTTTACTATGGTTCACTGCTGCAAATGCTTTTGATATTGGTACTTCAGAAAGCCATTTTCCCAATACTTTCAGATTACCTACGTCAGGCCAGTTGTCTGCATGATCTGCAGTGGCTTGATGAAAGGATATTGGTGTGGTATGAAAAAGAGTATGGACAGCAGATAGGAACTGTATTTCAGCTTTTCAGTTCACCTCAGGTCTTTGACAGCATCCTGTAGGAAGSCTGCTGCAGAAATGTAACAGTCTATATAAGAAAGTCAATAAATGGATGTCCTAGTTCACAGGGAAATTGCTCCTCTTTCTGATTGAGCTTAAGTTGTCCGTGAAGGCCAGTGGAGCTTGGTTGCAGACCATGCTGTCSTAGCACATCTGATCTCTGCAAAACCAAGGGGCTTTAGTTTCTTCCTGTGCTGCAATTGGTAAGAAAGATCTCTCTCTTACTTCACAGCTGTGCAAAGGACACTTGACTAAAACCCAAATCTTACATATCCTTGAATTACAGGCTTCAAGTATAGAGATAGTTGCTGCGKGCATTTTTAAGTGTCAGGAAGTTAATATTTTGTGTATTGTTATCTGGTATGTCCTGTTGTGTGCATTCCTTCCTTCCATATTGTAACTGCTGGGCAGTCACTTTTGTACCATTCTCCCACATTTTTCTAATCCAGGCCATTTCTTAGGGTGGTTTCTCATCTCAATAATGCTGTAAGCCCTTTGCAAGAGGTGCACTGGGGATGTGAGATGCACTTACACTCCAAGTGTAACCATTGCTGTTCCAGCTCAAAATTCAAAAATGGCAACCAGCATTTTCTTAGTAATAGCTTTACAATTGCATTTCTGGGCATCTGMGTAACATTGCCACTTTCTTTTGATTTTGTTTGTCGTGCACTGAAGAACTGTCACCCACAGTTTCTGTAGACTTCACAGAGGAAGTAAAGGAAGTAGTATGTATATTTTTGGTGACTTGCTCAAGGCTAAACAACAGTCTTGGAAATGTTTCTTTTTTACTCAGTATATTCCTGTACAYGGCAGGCTATACTACCCTCTCATGCTGTACATTTTTCCTAGTTGTTAGTGATACAGGTAGCTTTTAGATTGTTGTTTGCTTTATRTTAGTAGTGCAGCAATTAGCTTTCATATATGAGCCTGCTTGCGAAGTATGTCCTTTGTGTGGCTGAACCAACATCTACCTGATACTTCTAGTTTTTAAGTGTATACGCCACATGAAAACCAACAATGGAATTTTCTGCTGGGAGATGACGGCATGCTGAACTGAGACAGCGAATGCTAAATAATGAGAAAAGTGGGAAGTACCAGCACTTTATCACTGTCTCTCATCACAACTTCAAAAAGAATTTTTACATACATACAGTGTCATGAAGTATTTATAATTATTTTGCCAGGAAATATAGCCAGTGATTCTCAGAAATCAAAGGATTAAAAATAAAAGAAACATAAATGAATAAATAATTACAGATTCTCTCAGTGCACTCTTTAAATCTAGGGTGTCAAAGCTGTTCTGTGGCGGAGACTGACTGACATTTTCAATTGAGCTCCCTAGGAAAGATGTACAAAAAGTGCCAGTAGAGAAGGGTATGCTGTACAGTGCTCCTGCTGAAATCAGTAGGAGTGCTATCTACATAGCTTAATATCTATGTCCTGTGTTTAGAGTACTATTTTATTATTTTATTTTATTTTATTTTATTTTATTTTATTTTATTTTATTTTATTTTATTTTATTTTATTTTATTTTATTTTATTTTATTTTATTTTATTNTTATTACATTCGGGCACCCAGTTGAAGTAAGCAATGGTTTGGTATCTAAATCTCTCTCAAGATGTGACCCTTTCTCAAGCGGATGATTATTTCAGCTGCAGCAAATGAACATCATGATGTTGAACGTGTTGGCCCCTACTGTATGATGAAATTCTTGATTCTGGTTGAGGATTTAGGCTTTTTCTACAATATGCAGACAGAKTGAGGAACATTTTGAAATGGTTCATTGAAAATGGCTGGGCTCTGAGCTCCTGGTCTGATCAGGAGTGAGGCAGAGGGAGCAAACTGGGGACTTTTAATGACTGGACAGATGCTTCTGTCTGCCTGGGACATTGCAGGGCTGGGATCAATCCAGGCTGGAGGAAGACAGGTAGTCTGGTATAAGGCAGCCAATGTGGTTAGCAATAAGACAGTGAGAGAAAGAAGAAACACCAAGATCTGTCCACACAAGTGATTTCTGCTCAAGCTAGMTAGCAGCAAGGTGATGTTGATTGGCACATGTTGAGCTGAAGGTAAAAAGCTATAATAAAATAGTCAGTGTCCCTACTTTGGATTTTGCAGTGGCTAGCTGCATTTCTGTGGGTGCCAGTCAGCTTAGGCAGCATGCACTGTATGTAAGGGATACAGAGGCGGCATATTTTTTGGTCAATGCACTGACTGGGATGGTGGTTGAGGCTGTATGCAATGTCTGGTCTCTGCTGCCCCTGCACAAACTACCTATTAAAAAGAAATTGCATAAACTACCTATTAGAAAAGTATTAAACACTCAGCATGAAATTGACTATGCAGATATCTCCTTATAGGAAGACTATCTAGATTATACGTGAATTATTGCACAAATTAGCTAAACTTAGCTAACGGCACAACAATGCAATGACGATTTTACAATTGATAATTTTGATTAATAGAGTGTAAGRGGAAAGTATAACAAAAACATTTGAAAGGACAAGAATGGGTTTCTGTAAGAAAATGTCAGGAAAATGTTTTTGGTGATGTTCTCTGATCCTTTCCAGGATCTARACTCTCAGGCTCATGACCTTTTTCATGATGGATAGTTCTCAGTTCCATTAGTCACAATTCTATGGTGACTTCAACGAGATAAATTCTGTTTGCTCCATAAAAATAGAGCTAACTTACTTTTTCAGATTTATGCCAGGACTGGAAAAAAAAAAAATCAGGTGTTTACTTTTTTCCTAACAGAGCAGAGAGAATGCTTGAATTCCCAAATGACCTGTCCTTACACTGTTACAATTTCCTCTGTAAGTGGAGTGTTTTCTGTAGTTGATTAGCACCCAAATGCAATTGTGGAAAAATATTATTTGTTAATCAATGTTAACTCTCATGCTGTTCGATTATTAAGATATAATTTTTTTATTAAATGCTTGATAGGAAGCCAAATGTAATTGTCTAAGATTTGATGCATAGTATTAGGACACTCTAAAATATCTGAYACCATTTTTAGAAAGACATCATTTTTTATACTGGCTAAAATAGAGGAAGAATATGCACTGAGCCTCTGATAATGAGGAAATGAGTCCAAAGACGTGATGAAAAAACAAGTCCATTCTTTAYGGATACTCTTTGCTGTCACTCATACCTGATACAAGACCACAGAAACCAAGGCTAGAGTGAATTGTTCGCATCGTCTCAGGTACCATTTGCAGAAAATGGGGTGCAGGAGTATTGCAGGTGGATTTTATTGTCTGCTTCTCCAGGGCATAACAATGACTCTTCTATTCTTCTGAGGTTTCTCCCTAGCTGGAGAGTAAGTCCTTCTCATCTGAGAACAGATTCTAGAAGAACTCATGGTTAGGGYCAGGAGATGTCAGAACTAGAGACAGGTTCTCACTCCCTATTCAGGTTCTCTRGAGTTGCTTTACTTTGCCTGCACTCAAACTCTTTTCACATCCTGAGAATGAAAGGGAAAGAAATGTGTGCTCYGTTGAAAATGCTTTAAAAAATGGAAGTCAGGTCTGTTGCTGATGTTGGCCACCTTGTCAAAACGCACATATATTTTTGTTAAAGTCTTTTTGATGGTCCTAATTTTAGGCAAAATTCTTGAAATATCTCCCTCTCCTTTTTCTGTCTCAATACTGCTCAGGCATTTGAGCCATCAGAGAAATGGGTATGTTTAACTTTTAAACATGTTGTTGAAATATTAAACAAAGTTTTTCCCGTGGATGGTTAATGCTGTATCAAAGCAGGTTGAAAACAGCTTCATAATCTCTTACATAACGCTGTCATGCTGTTCATGTCACAGATGCTATTTCATCCTGATAGCTGCCACCAGCAGGAGGCTCACAAATGTGATTTTAACCATTCTCAAATATATTTTAAATACATTTCACAGTCTATTTGTTGGGAGGTGTGCTTTCTTAACATATGAATTTTGAGATGGAAACCAATGGAATGGCTTTGAATGCTCCACGGAATCAGCCTCTTTGTCTGCATATTGCAACACAGAGTTGTCTCCATCGAGAACGTTGGTCATCTCTAAAATAGTTGCCCTTTGTTGGGATGTAGGATAACAACAAATACACAAACCATTTGCATGATCATCTTCTTGCACCTGGGCTGTTCATGGATTCAGTCCTGTGTATCATTTTCCTTTGCAGTTAACTTTGGTGCAAAAAATCCCTTTGTACCCTAAGAGGAGTCTGTGAGTGAAACTCACAAGGGACACCTACCCTTTTCTAGTGTCTAGTAACTGATTAGGTGATTCACTTGGGATTAGGAGATCCTGATTGAATTTCTGCTTCATCTGAGTTAGATCAATAACTTGAATAAGATCTTTCTAATTGAGCACCTATACCACAGTGCAAGTACATCCAGACCTAGAAAGTCTATATTTCTCTGGAGAAAAAAGAAGGAATGTTTTAAAACAGTTCAGCCTGTTTTGGAAAGGAATCCATATTGAAGTACCAAATACTTTCTGCCAATTAATGGCATAGATGTGGTCAACAGAACTTTTTTTTTGATTGTACTCTTAAAATCTCAATGTAGAAAAGTCACTGAAGCACAGATTAAGCTTTTTTTTTGGAAAAATACATGCTTTAGTATTTCAGTGAAGCAGAATCCATCCTGGATCTGGATGCCTACTATGCCTACTATATGCCTACTATATGCCTACTAGCTTGTCAGTTATGACCTGGAGCTATCATGATCAAACCCACATTTAAAATCCTTACCTGAAGAACGGTACAACATAATTGCATGTTGAGATGGGGGCAAGGAGGTAGGGAGAGGAAAGAAAACAGAAGAAACGATTGAAYAGGACTGGGAAAAACAAACAAAAAACCCCTCTCTCATTTCTAAGTTGATATATAAGTATCAAGTATATAAGATCCAGCATAAGATCCTGGGGTACTTCTGCTACGGCTAAAACTAAAAATCACAATTGCTATGCCTCAAGGCAGAGTCAGCCTCTTTGAAAAAACACTGTCTTGTTTCTTAAAAATTGTTCTATATCATTCCTTTACCCAAATCAAAGCTTGTGCAGATTGGTTTAGAGTAGAATTGGACATCTGGAAGGGGAAAGATCCATTTAAGAAACAAGTKAAAGTCTCGCGATCTGAATGTAGAACTGTCAGAAGGAAAGTTCAGAGGGAATGCAACACCACGGAGAAGGGCGATCTTGCCATCTGTTATCAGAGGAAATGCTGACAACCCTTGTATGTAGCTGGACTAATCAGAATTGGCTCCCTAGGATCAATATAAAGACATTTCCTTCAGAACACTAATCAATAAGCTTTGGTGCTCAGTCYAAGTTTTTACACGTGTATCAACATTTACTAGCTCTGGTATGCTGTTTTSATCCAGTGATTCCCCTGTACTAGGTATCTCATTCTGTGTGAAGTAATTAGCCCAGTTGTGGGAGTATGCCATCAGGAGGCCTGGCTGGCAGTGTATACACCTCCCACTGGGATGACCCACTGGCTCTCTGCCCAGCCTCCTGGTTATATATAGAATTGTACCTGCGTAATAAAGTTGGACCTGCACCATCAGCCTTGTGCCCGGAGTCTTTTCTCACCCTCACCGGGGCACAGGCTGCCCCACATATTGGTGCCCGAACAGGGACACCTCACACCCAGTAACTGGTAAGTTTAAAGCTCCGAATATACTCATCTAGCTCATACTTCCTGAGCTCGCCTCTAAGAATGTTATGACAGATAGAGTCAAAAGCCTTCTGAAGGTAGACAACATTCACTTCCTTGCCCTCATCTACCAAGACAGTCATTCCATCCATGGAGGCATRGAGGCTGTCAGCTTGGTTAAGCGTGGTTTGTCATTTGTGACATTTTGTMATTTGGAGGCTACCTCTGGAGAGCCTTTTGGAACAAGCTGCCCAGAGAGGTTGTGGAGTCTCCTTCTCTGGAGATCTTCCAAACCTGCCAGAATGCTGCCCCAYGCTATGTGCTCTGGGTGTCCCTGCTGGAGCAGGGAGGAGTTGGACTAGATGATCTCTAGAAGTCCCTTCCAACCTCAGCTGTCCTGTGATGCCATGGTGCTGAGAATTCATATGGACTACTCCTAATCACTTTCTTGTCCTTCATATGCTTGCAGATGATATTCAGATGAGCTGCTGCCTCACCATTCCAAGGACTGAGGTATGGCTAATTGGTTTGTAGTTCCCTACATTCTCCTTCTTGCCCTTTTTGAAGACTGGACTGACAATAGCCCTCAGGCACTTCTGTTCTTCATGCCGTTTAACAATCATTTAGAATGGCCTATCTTTAATGTCAGCCAGCTCCCTCAGCCCTTCTGAGTGCATCCCATCAAGGCCCGTGGACCTGTGAATGTCCAGTTTGCCTAAATGATATCCAATCCAATTCTCCTCAATGAAGGGAAAGTCTTCCTTTCTGCAGATTTTCTCCCTGGTCTACAGGGCCTGGAATTGCTGTGGCTGGTCTGAGCAATACAGACCAAAACGAAGAAGGGAACCAATATCTCTGCCTTTTCTGTATCCTTTGTCAGCAGAGTCCCTTCAAGCAGCAGGCTCACATTCTCTCTAGTCTTCCTCTTGTTAGTGATGTATTTGAAGAAGTGGCCCTTCCTGTTGCCCTGGACATCCCTTGCCAAATCAACTATAAATTGGATTTTGCCTTCCCAGGCCTCTCCCTACATAGTTGGGCAACATGCCTATAGTCCTGCCAGGTGTCCCTGCTTTCACCATATTCTATACACTTCCTTCCTCTGAGTTTTGCCAGAAGCTTCTTGTTCATTCATTGTTGTTGCTAATGAAAGCAGATCCTATCTACATTAATGGTACCACTTGTTTTTTCTGGCTTTGTTAAGAGAGAGAGGAAAATATCAGGATGTCTCTTAATTTCTGGTGAATTGTACAATATTCTAAATAGCAAATAGTTCGGATGTGACTACATTTCAGAGCCTAATTTATTTACTATGATTTTTCAATCTTAATTTCTATTTTCTCTACAGAGAAGAGCTTTATGCATTTGAGATTATAGCAGGATTCCTGACTTGAGCAGAATACTTTTAGGTTTCACCATTAGCTCACTGCTGATCATTAGTGTAAGTCACAGCCTCACAATTGACTCTCTTCTACACACACAGAAGGAAAGCACAGAAGGTTCTCAGACTTATTCCTGCTGTGCCTATAAATCTCTCAGGAAGGGACTCTTTCCTTCAGCAATCCTCATGATTAATTATCTTGCATGAGTCTATGCAGTAGCTCAATCACATAGAACAAGTGGTGTCACATTCATTCCTACATGTGATTATTGCAAATGTCCCTGTCGTAGCTTCAGGTTTCTTCAGCAAAATCTTTCACTACTGTAGAAAGAACAAAGATTTGCTACTTTCATTTACTGCCAGGCACCAGAACATCCTCAGCAATTTCAGCTGTAAAGCAAGGGAATGTGTGTATAATTGGGAGATGTATTGGAAACTTCATCTGCATTATCAAGGATCACAAAATCAAACAGATGCAAGATCAAGATGGACTTACAAGGCAGACATTTTAGAATATATGTTTTATGGATAATAATTCATTCGTCTTAAAAATACAGTGTTTTTGAATAGTCATAGAATCATAGAATACTGAAGGTTGGAAGTGACCTCTAGAGGTCATCTAGTCCAACCCTCCTGCACATGCAAGTTCACCTAGAGCACGTGGCACAGGATTGCTTCCAAGCGGGTTTTGAAGATCTCCAGAGAAGGAGACTCTGCAACCTCTCTCAGCAATCTGTTCCAATGCTCTGTCACGTTCACTGTCTAAAAAATCTTTCTTAAATTCCTGTGGAACTTTTGGTGCTTCAATTTGTGGCCGTTTCCTCTAGTCCTATCGCTGTCCACTACTGAGAAGAGGCTGGCCACATCCTCCTCACTCCCTCCCTTGAGGTACTTACAGACACTGATAAGATCTCCTCTCAGTGTTCTCTTCTTCAGGCTGAACAGGCCCAGCTCTCCTAGGTTTTTCTCCTAGGACAGATGTTCCAGGCCCCTGATCATCTTTGTAGCCCTGCACTGGACTCTCTCCAGTAGCTCCACATCTTTCYTGTACTGTGGAGCCCAGAACTGGACACAGTACTCCAAGTGTGGCCGCACCAGGGCTRCGTACAGGAGGACAATCACCTCCCTCAACCTGCTGGAGACGCTCTKCTTAATGCACCCCAGGATCCCATTGGCCTTATTGGCCACAAGGGCACACTGCTGYCTCATGGTCAACTTGTCGTCCACCATGACGTCCAAGTCCCTCTMTSCAGAGTTGCTCTCCAGAAGGTCGGTCCCCAGCCTGTACTGGTGTCTAGAGTTATTCCTCCCCAGGTGCAGGACCCTGMACTTTCCCTTGTTGAACGTCATGAGTTTTCTTACTGCCCAGTTGTCCAGTCTGTCCAGATCCCTCTGGATGGCAGCACAGCCCTCAGGGCTRTCAGCAACTCCTCCCAGTTTCATATCATCAGCAAACTTGCTGAGGGAGMACTCCATCCCTTGATCCAGGTTGTTAATGAACAAGTTGTACAGGACCTGACCGAGGACTGAGCCCCGGAGGACACCACTAACCATAGGCCTCCAACTGGACTGATCACCACCCTCTGAGCTCTGCCATGCAGCCAATTMCTAATCCACMTCACTGTCTGCTCATCTAACCCACACTTCTGGCGCTTGCCCTGGAGGATGCTGTGAGGGACGGTGTTGCCGTCTTGCTTCGGCAAGCCTCGCTCGGTTGCCAAACTGGGCTGAGGTTACCTCTGCCCCAGGGCCAGACATGTCTATGTCTATTGGCATAGACACCAATATGAGGATGCAGCAAATGGCGTTTATTGCTTAACTCAGCTTGCATATATACTCAGGCTGAATGTGGAAGCTCGCTTCTAACTGGAGAGGACGGTGTCAAAAGCTTTACTGAAGTCCAGATAGATGACATCCACTGCTCTGCCCTCATCTATCCAGCCAGTCACACCGTCATAGAAGGCTATCAGGCTAGTAAAAAATTATTTCCCCTTGGTGAATCCATGCTGGCTGTTCCAGAGCACCTTCTTCTCCTCCATGTGCCTGGAGACAAGAGCCAGGATGAGCCGCTCCATCACCCTTCCAAGGATGGAGGTGAGGCTCACGGGCCTGTAGTTGCCTGTGTCCTCCTTTTTGCCTTTTTTGAAGACTGGAGTGACATTGGGATTCTTCCAGTCCTCTGGCACCTCCCCCGTTCTCCAAGACCTTTCCAGGATGATGGAGAGTGGCTTACTATGACATCTGCCAGCTCACACAGCRCKCTGGGGTGCATTCCACTGGGGCCCATGGATTTGTGGGTGTCSAGTTTCCTTAGGTGTTCTCTTACCCAATCTTCCTCTATCCAGGCAGGTCTTCCTCTCAGCAGTCCTCTTTTCCCTAGGTCCTGAGATTCTAAAGGGCTGCCCTTGGTAAACACCAAAGCAAAGAAGGMATTCAACAACTCTGCTTTTTCTGTGTTTTTCGTAACCAGGGCACCCACGCCATTCACCAGCAGACCCACGTTTTCCCTGACCTTCCTTTTCTTATAACATGTATTTGAAGTACTTTGTATTTTTAACATCCCTCGCCAGAGTATGTTCCATATGTGCCTTAGCTTTCCTGGTCGCATCTCTGCAATCCCTGTATTATACATTCCTCTAATTCTCCCAAGCTGCCTGTCCTTTTTTTTTCCCACATTCTGTATACTGCCTTCTTCAGCTTGAGCCATGCCACAAGGTCCTTGCTCATCCATGCAGGTCTCCTGGTCCCTCTGCCTGACTTCTTACACATAGGGATGCACTATTGCTGAGCATGGAGGAAGTGCTACTTGAAAACTAACCAGCTCTCCTAGACACCTCTGTTTTCTAGAACCTTAGCCCATGGGATCCTTCCAAGGAGGTCTCTGAAGAGGCCGAAGTTGGCCCTCCTGAAGTCCATGTTTGCAAGGCTACTTACAGCCCTGCCTCCTCCTCGTTGGATCCTGACCTCCACCAACTCATGATCACTGCAGCCAAGGCTGCCCCCCACCTTCACATCTCCAACGAGTCTCTCACTGTTTGTTAGTATGAGGTCCAGTAGCCCACCTCTCCTCATCAGCTCCTCCACAACCTGCACCAAAAAGTTGTCTTCAAAACACTGCAGAAACCTCCAGGACTGTTGGTGCCTTGCAGTGTTATCTTTCCAGCAGATATCAGGGTAGCTGAAGTCCCCCATGAGAACCTGGGCCTGTGACTGTAAGGCAACTTCCAGCTGTCTGTAGAAGGCCTCATCAACTTCCTCATCCTGGTCAGGTGGCCTCTAGCAGACTCACACCACACTGACTCCCACATTTATCCTGCCCTTCAGCCCTYACYCACWAGCTCTCCACTCACTCATCATCCACCCCCAGGTTGAGCTCCATGCATTCCAGTTGCTCTCTCACATACAGAGCAACTCCACCCCCTYGCCTTCCCAACCTGTYCTKCCTAAAGAGCACATAGCYTTCCATTACAGCA
This sequence comes from Eudromia elegans, assembly GCA_003342815.1. NCBI lineage: Eukaryota > Metazoa > Chordata > Aves > Tinamiformes > Tinamidae > Eudromia > Eudromia elegans. The sequence goes on from PTEX01000317.1 coordinate 123,720, forward strand.
CTCCAGTCATGAGAGCTWTCYCACCACGTTTCTGTGATTCCAATGAAATTGTGATGCTGGGATCACACACAGATCTCCAGTTCATCCTGCTTATTCCACGTGCTTTGCACTTTGGTCTACATGCATTTCAGGGAGATAATCGAGCCTGCAGGTTTTATAGGAGGGGTRAAAGAAGAYCCTCTGCAGTCATGTCCTATCTGCACTTCCCCACTACCGTACTCCTGCTGGAGACCCGTTGGCTGCGTGATACTGATGGCCCTGTCCCTGTGACACTCCCCTTTCCCCTTCTTGCTTAGTTTAAAGCCCTCCTAACCAGGTTGGCCAGCCTGTTAGCAAATATGTGTGTGACTCTCCTGTTGAGGTGGTTCCCATCATTTTGCACCAGCTGGTGGTCATCAGACTCCTATGGTCATAGAAGCCAAAATTCTGTTGCCAAAACCAGTGGCACAGCCAGTTGTTAACCTGTAATATCCAYCTTCTTCTCCTTGAATCCATTCTCCTCATTGGTAGGATGGAGGAGAACACRATCTGGGCTCCCATAGCTTTGACAGCTATCCCTAGGGCTCTGTAATCTCCCTTGATGTCAGTCAGTTTCTTCATGGCATCATTAGTGCCCATGTGAAACAGTAGCATGGGATAATAGTCGGACTCCTGGACAAGCATTGGGAGCCTCCCTATAGCATCCCTTATTCGAGATCCTGGCAAGCAGCAGACTTCTCTGGATAAGGGGYAGAGTCTGCAGAGCAGTGCCCTTGTGCCCTGCAGCACTGAGTCACCCATGACCATTACCTACTGCTTCTTCTGAGGCTCCTTTTCTYCCTATGGGGAGCTCCTTAGGAGGAGTAACCTTAATGCTTGGACCTGACCGCTTCTCTGCTGATGGCCCCCTAGATGGGCCTCRGTTCATGTCCTCATCTGTCTGRTCCRCAAGGTCTAGGGCCTCACACCTGTTGGACGTGGTCACTGGTGGGGGAGAAATGGGCCGGGGAAGGGTTCTCYTGCCACCTCGAACAGGGACCCRTTTCTATTGTTGCTTGTCCCTTGATACAGTTAATTCTGCCCTCTCTGCCCTATGACGAGAGGGTACTGRATTTCCAGATTGTGCCAGGGGCTTCCCTGGGTTCTGGGCGGACTGCAGAACCCAGCTCTACCTGTCTATTTCTCTCTCACATTCTCTGATGGCCCTGAGCCTTTCTACCTCCTCCTTCAGCTCCACCACCAGACTAAGCAGGTCATCCACCTGCTCACACCTAAGGCAGGCGATGTGTTCACCACTCCCCGGTAACATGGAGAGGCTCAGACATTACTCAGAGCCAGAGACCTGGACTGCCGCGTGTTTCTGTGGTGGTTCAGTCTGCGTCACCAAAGTCTTCCTGGCGCAAGCTCTTTGTCGAGTAGTGACCATGGCCTCATTCGATCTCCCGCTGACAGAAGACACTGTTGACAGAATTCTTTTGCACACCTGGGAGGGAACTCCCTGGCCCTACCTGCACGCCACGCCACACTGCACCCCTGCCGACTCCCTGATGAGTCAGAGTCGCCTCCAGCACAGGGGCTCTTGGCGCTGCCCGCATGGGGTCAGTGCTGGGGCTGCCTCATACTTCTTGCTTCCTGTGCCGTCTCGCTCGGCGACTTTCACCGCAGTGGTTCACCTCTAGACAAGGTACTCCGTCATGAGTGTCTGCTCCAGAGCCCTTTTCTTCAAGATCTTGGCTGCTGATGTTTGTTGTGTGTACAAAAGTCTTCATGCAGCTAAATTGTTTGTCTTCAGTTTTATGGGGACGGATATTCGCCCAAGATGACTTATTTTTATAACTCCCCAGTTTTTGGCACAGACATGCCCAGCCTTTCAACTGATTTTCCAAATGTTCTTACCTGTGAAAAAGATGCCCTCCTTTGAGAACCTACGAACTTGTCAGGCTGAGGTAAATTATTGAACAATACAATCAAGTATTTAGCTCATAGTGTCACTGTTATTTATACATGAATTTTGGAGTAACTAGCATGCTCTGCTTAATGCAGTAATTTCAGCATATACAGATTCTTTAGGGAATCCTACCAAGGTAAGCACTTACAAAGGAGGTAGCCTAGAAAACCTGATATTTCAGAAGGTGACATTTATTGTGAATATTCACTGTGTGCCTCTTTCACTGCAGTCTGGCCAGACTGGACTGGTCAGGTATAGGGAGAAGCCACACAGAACACTTTAGAGGCAAGAGTTTTGCTCTTTCGTTGCAACTGTGAGTACCTCTCCTATGATTTTGTTGATGTGATGTTACAGTGGTGCCTACAATGATGTCTGTGGTAACCTGCTGTTGTGATGATCACAGTAACATCCTTCAACCCTCTTTGTCTTTTAATGATACAAAGGGATTTAACAGAGAAATCGTAGAAAAAAATACTTATGCAGGTGCTACACCAACACCAAGAGTTGAGGAGCGAGTCAGAGTCTGCATATCCTAATCCAGCATTCTCCTAAGCAACCTGCATTGCAAAATGTGACCCATGTGTGTGAGAGCCACAGGATTGAAGAACATGTGCTCTATTGCTGATATGTTTCTCTACAGAATATGGTGCACATTTTCTCCACTGCATTATATGGTACCAGTGCTCAGTTTTAACTTTATGTAGAGTCTTTGCAGCCTTTGGGGATTTCATTGTTCTTCTACTGGTTGTCTTTAAAGGAACATAAACAGTTCAATTCTGTCTCCATCCTGGAACTGTTTGGATCTACCTGCTTCAGTGTTAATATCATTAAATCTGTTCACATTCTGATGCACAAATGTCACATACTGATAGTCATTAAAAGTGGAGATAGGGCCTAAGCTGCCTAGCAAAAAAGCCAATAGATTAGCCTCTGTGAGTGCAGTTCCAGACCTGAATGCATAATTCAAGCAGAGAGAGATAAGTGACAGAAAATGAAAAGGAGATAAATTCAGTTTCAGTTCAGAGGCTGCACTCCTACTTGGTGACTTCAGCAGGGAATTCAGTGTTTAATCAAGCGAGGAGCATACCAGGACTTCTCCCTGAGACTACTGCGAGCTTAGTAATATTGTCATATTGACTGGGCACACACTTCTTTTGAATGCCCTGAGAAGGGGCAGTCAGTGAGGGCATACATCTGACATCTGCTTCTGTTTAGTATCCACTGACCTCCAGGACCTGTCTGCTGCCAAGAGAGGGCACGTTTCCCTTATGAAGGAGTTAGAGAGCAAGAAATACCTGTATGCCATGTAAGTGCTGCCATTCTCACATTAAAGAAGACTGTTCCTTGACTACTAGGGGGCAAGGCATAGCTGAAGGAAGGGAAGGTATAGTCATTTCTACTTGGCTTCTACATATGTTTGAGAGGCAGGTGCGCTGGTTTGTAGATATGCACCTGGCAATTACAGCCTCCTCTTTGTAATCTTGACTGTCTTACTGATCTCCTGAGTAAGCATGAGCAGGACACTTTCACTGTCACCTTTCTTCTCTTTCAACCCTTGAATACTGAGAACAGCCTGCCTTTTTCCTTCTTGCTAGGCATGTAGTTAAGTTTCTCTTATCTGCATACTCACCAAGAGATGACAAAGTCAGAGGAAGGGGCAAGTTTTGAGGTAAGAATGAAGCATACCTGTTAGATGCACCTAATTCTTCGCATTAGAGAGAATGCCCTGGAGAGCTGTCTACAACTTGTATATAATAAACTCAGGGGCTTCAGGGCTATGTGTGCCTCCCTGGGCTCTCTGGGCACTATGCAATGATACTCCAGTGCAGATGAAACACAGAAAAAGTAATGTTTTCAGAAACAGGTGCACAACCAGTCTTGGAAGTCAGGTGTATATATAAATGGGGCAGCCAGTAGGATTCCTGATAGCAGCTAATTGCCTAAGGTATGTGCTAATTTCCTTCTTGATGGCTTCCTGCATCTTGAAGGGTCATAACCATCTTTTTAAAAATTGAGCTATTAAATGAAATCACTTTCTAACTCTGATGAGTTTGACTTAGGCCTTTAGGCTTGGAAGTATAGACTGAAAGCCTGTGGGATCCCAATACTTAAGTGCCTCTTTCTGTTGTAAGCTCTGTCACCCCTCAGCCTCAAGTTTTCTCAGGAAAAAGATTATGATATTACTGTAGCTGACCCTTTTTCCTGGAGAGACTTGGCATTACCATGATTAATTCATTCCTGTGTTTAAAACACAGTAGGTCACGAAATTATGATTCTTAAAGCCAGCTATTAGAGAATGTTGTCTCCTTTGAGGATATTGATTTAACTACGTGTCGCTTGTGTATTTAAAGGCTGAAATGATAGGATGTGCAAAGATCAATTTATTCTGTTTGTATCTAATGAATAATTATGGAGTCTTCTCTGTACTTTCTTTAATCAATGAAAATAAATGTTTTTAGCCAGGTGAAAGAATACTGAATATGCCTGTCAAAGGAAGCCCACCAGACCATGCTATATCATCTTTTAAATTTTTCTTCTTTCCAGGTGCCATTTTTCCTTCTCTTTTTTCCCATCTGTGTTATAGCCAGTGTAGCATTTTCCCTATTCTCTGGCTTCTGATAAAAAATAAAAATAAAAGCAACAACTTTTGTTTTCTTTAAACACAATGTTTATTGTAATTCTTACTGCTGCCTGAGGGAAACCCACTGGAATCTAGATTATATATCTTAAGGGAAATAGTAGCCGCAAGTTTGGCACTTCCTTTAAGTTAATTTTGTTGCTTAATTTAGCAATGTTAGTGTTCCAGTGCAGTAGCAGAGTAGAACCATATTTTTGGAGGTGCATTCTTGAAGGAACATCTGATGATGATCCCATGGATGTTTATTTTCACCCATGACCTCACACGGATGCCCAGGGATGCATTCTTAGTTTGTGTCTCCTTTGTGCAAAGGAGGTTGTGGACTTTGAAGGTATGCAGAACCTTGTGCCAAGACCTAAAGGTTACAGGCCTGAACCTGAGGGTTAAAGGTCAGAGTCCGTTGAACTCTCTTTGCTTCCAAAAGGCTCACTATATTTAACTTAGGCCATGCATGTGTATTTAAGATTCACACAAGTCCAATTTTCAGTGTGGTATTCCTGAAATGTTGCTTCTGTGCTAGATTTTGGAAGTGTCTTTGAGTTTTTTCCCCTCTGTTTCACACTTACAAAGTGAGACTCTTTGACCTCCAAGCTGGGAATGTGCATAAACAAATGCACTACTCTTTTCTGCTGGTTCAGGCTTGTGGCCATTCCTTGTGTTATCAGACTCACCAGAAGTGTTTTTTTGCATATGTATGTGCACATTCTCCTACTCTTACTGTTAAAATGGTTGGATGAACCTTCGTGTTTCTGACTGTCAGACCATTAGGAAGAGTCAAGGCATTGCACCATATTGCATTTCCTCTGTATTGACTCTTCATAGGAGTAGGGAAACTGTGAGTACTATATTCTGTCTTCTTCCCAGTTAAATGAGGTAAAGCAAGCAAATGCCACAGCCTTGTCCTCTGGAGTTCCTCCATTCTATTTCCAGGCTTTCAGGTTTCCCTGCGTGAAGGGGAAGGGAATTGAGAGAAGGCATCAGGCCTCTGTGAAATTGATATAGCTGGGGCAGAGTGTCTCAGAACAGCCTGTGCATGCACACAGAATGGAAAACAATCTTGACATCCTCTTCTGTTGGGGAAAAAAGGAAGGGAAATGTTTTGGTTCAATTTAGGCTTAAAACAAACTCAGAAACCCAAAGTCTACTGAACCTCCCAGCACCACAACACCTTGATTTCCCTTGGCTGTCAACACTGCTTTGGCCAACTCTCCTGGAGAATTTTGATTGGTCCTTAAAGAGAAGATTTGAAGGACTGAAATGCTGCTTTGGGATATGAAAAATACTTTCAGGTCCAGTGAGAGTTTATTTGCTTTTATTAGACTCCCTTTTCTGTTGATACAATCTAGGGCATGGTGTTGTGAATTGCATATTACAGTATTACCACCAATAATGTCAACACTCTTAATATAATGTCTGAAATCCACTGTATCATGCTTCGTTATTTCGTCTGTACAGATTCTTGTTGTTACTGTAATCATTTTTATGCTGTATTAAATTAACTCTCAAAGAGGTCCAGCAGTGTTATATGCCCCCAAAATAGAAGATACGAAGGTGTTTGCTGCTTCAGAGATTCTGCATTTTGTTCTGTGAAGAGGCAGATTATCAATTGGAATATTTCCTGTGGTATCAGTGGAACCATATGAAAGAAATATGCCCTTGAAAATGCTTTAATGGTAACACAGTGGCTCCCACATGTCCTTTATGCAAATTCTTTAGAATTGGGATTATGGTTTCATCAGAAGCAGTACTTTCCCTCTATCTTACCAGTTATCTGGAGCTGTTCTTACTTCTGCAACCTGCTGGGTTTGTGTAAGCAAACTTCTTTGCTTTACATGAAGACACAGATATGACCTGAAAGATGGTTTTGTTTCTACTTTTTGACACTGGAATGATTATCTCTGCATGTGTCTCAATGAATGAATTCAACCTTCCTTTCATGCCTAGTCCTTGCATTAGGCATCTGAGTTGGGGAGGATACTGCAGCTATATGTTAAAATTGCTTTTGTTATGGTGTTTCTACTGGAATCCAATGCACAACAGGTACTGTTTTTATGCAATAGCAACACAAGGCAGGTACTTAGCTGGGAATCTGTGGAAATACCTGATCTTGGATGTAGCTAATGCTGATGATTTGTGTTATCTTTTTGAAAAATACAGATGTAGTCAATGTCCCAGAGTTTCTAACCTACTTTTAGTTTGGAGACGGAATTAAGATGGAAGTTCAGAGCAAATTCTTAAGATTTAAGTTGAAGTATATTTATGTATGTGCGGTGCCTTTTTCATCAGTGTACTAAGGCAGCACAGATTTTATTTTTAATCTGAGTCAGGCATATGACTTTGAAAGCTTCACCTGCTATATAACTGAAATTATTTTAAAGGAGGTTTATATTCAACCTTTCCTCTGTCTTGTCTACTCTTGATATTTTTCAAGGGAATGTTTTTGTTCTGTAAGAAATTACTCATCTACAAAAATTCCTCATCTGTTGCTAGGAATCTGTGTTTGAAGACAGCCATATCTCTGTGGTTTCTTTTCACAAAACTAGGGGCTACTTTATCAGGTGAGACCTGCTAGATGGACAGGTACAGAAAAGACATAAATGGCCAGTTTCTATCACTGAGTACTGTGAGGAAGCCACCTTGTACTTTTGGAGCCATCAAGTTCCCAGGTATTTCTGATGAGATTGCTGGAAAACCCTATCCCATGGGAAATGGACTTTTTTGGGGGGGAGTTACTGCTATAGTATATAAACCCTAAAATATCTAGTGGGAAAAGATTTGTGCTTTCTGATCACATTTAGCTGTAATGATTGTGCTGAAAAGTGACAGCAATAATTAATTTTTTACTTTCACAACTGTTTTGTGTTTTCTTCTTTTTACACACCCTTTTCTATACCACACTGATTTTCAAGCATCAAGTCTCATCTTTTTCCTCCTTTATCATTTTCTTATTAAACTTTTCCTGTTGCATAAAATATTTGCCCATTGAATTTTCAATTTAAAAATAAGTAATTTTCTTCTCTGATTTTCATTACTTTCTTCTCCAAAACTCACAGAATTAGTGGGAAGAACTTCCATCAACTTCCATGGATCAGGCCCAAATCATGTGGATTGTTAATGTTATATAAGATGAAGGAGGAAGTGTAGTGGAGACTGTATCATTAGTATGAAAATAGAAATGTAATTTATGCTCTTTTATAAACAAAGAAAGAGCACCTTGTCATACGGCGTCTTAAACAGAACATAGAGTTTCTAAGAAATTCCAGGGTAAGAGCTAGAGACATATTCACGTCTGCATAGATCTACATTTGAAATGTAGAGCAGCCTGCTCCCTTTCATGCCTGAGTCCAAAAATCTTCAGTTTACAAGAACTAATGCTGAATAAAAAATTTGAGACTCCTTTAAGTATGCTACCCAAACCCCAAGACTCAATAGTATTTTTCTTATATGGTTTCCTGTTCAAGTGTAGGGTTCCATTTAAAGATGCAAACGCCATTGGAGGAAACTGCTACAACAGCTTTCAAAGCATCAGCAAGGTATAAATACCCTTTCTGAGAAGGGCTAGTGACAAATCAGGTGAATTAATTCGAAACTTCACAGAACGGTAGCAAGCAGTCCTGGAAAGCAGGAGAGCGCAGCCTCCAACAATTAGTGTCTGTGATAACAGCCTTTTAGGTTCAAAGAGATCAGTGGGACTATTCATCTTCTAGGGAAACTAATAGCTTGGACTCTCATTTGCCAACTTCATTTAATAATGAAGTTTCCTGCGGTGTCTTTAAGAAGCACAAAGCTTGTATGGTGTAGGAGAGACATCCAGGATTTAACCTGGTAAAGTCATTTTTTCGAGGAAATTAGACCTGAGCAAGGAAGAACATTTTATTTGCTACTCATACTGTTTATGTGTACAGCATTTCTACTTAGTGAAATAAGCAATATGTGGGTTTTTTTAATGGTCTTTTTCATCAATGAATGCTTTCAAATAAGGAAAGGGGATCATTAACTTTACCTGGACATGTAACAGTGGGATCCTCTGAAAATACTTGAAGTTGTTTTGTTTTTAATGGTGCAACAAGTTTGATCTTAGAAATAAATACCATGAAAATTGGAAAAATACTTTTCGGTTAACTGCATTTTTAAATATATATTTTTAAAGCTTAGAGAAGGCATGGACTTCTTCCTGTTTGTCTGTCACTGAGGTAAAGAGCCAGAAATTCTAATTATTTGCTCTACTTGGGGAGAATGGCAAGACATGCTAATTTGCAGACCATGAGGACTCATAAAGGAAACACCTTAATAAAAAAGATTACTCTTTTACTGAGGGTTTGGTAGTTATAGATATAGGCGTACACAACTCAGGCTTTAAAAGCAAAGAGAAGCAAGCCTGAAGCAAATCACCTTGCCTGCTGGGGAAATTCACATCTCTGTCCTCACGAGGCATGTTTTTCCCTTTGGGCATGATTGGTGAATAGAATTAAGCTTTCCCTCCCAGGAAAAGCTTAATGCTTTGAGACTTCCTTTAGGCACACATTAGGATGTGAACAAGTCCCTTGACTGTACTTGCTCCTTCTCCTCACCAGTCTCACTGTTTCCTATATCCTTTCACTGTTTCTCTGTATCTGTCACTCTTTTCCCCCTTGCTTTCAAACATGCTGATGTCTCTCTCAGGTTTCCTCATGAAACTTTCTCTACATCCTGTCTGCTTCCATCACTGTCACCCTTTCTCTTGTTTCTACCTCCCTCTGTGTTTGAGCTTCTTGAGCAAACTGTGCCATGGCACATAGCTTTAGCATTTCTTCTCCATGAGTGTATTTCTTCATATGTCCTCCGCATTGTGAAGTGTTTTTCTTTGTTGGAGGTGGTTATGGTTGGTTGGTTTTTGGGTGGGGGATTTTGGTCACTTTTTTGGATATATTTATTCTGTGGTAGACAATGTTTACAAGAGAAAGACAAAGCCTCTCAGGATCTTTCTGCTCTCATTCTCCTTAATCTCTGTTGCCTGTAACTGTAGGGACTTGTGCTTCCTCAATGAGAGTTGTCCTTGAAGATTCTGCCATCTCGTGGTTATCTTCTTTGTTGACTGCTACTTTACTGAGAGGAGTAGTTACCTTTTTAGCAGGAGAAACCCAAGCTGTTCTGCAGATGAAACCATGGAAGTCAAGAACGCAACAAGCGAGAAGTTGGAAAAAGTTTATATTATTCTGTCCACCTTGATGTTGAACTGCTGAACTGTGGGAAGATGAAAAAGCTTACCTGTTTCTGCACAATGAAAATGGCCCAGGAATGTGGACACAAACACACCTTCCCTTCTGTTCTGAGCTTGAGCTACTAGACCATTGCTGTTTCATTGTTATGTAGCATCTAAGCCTTTTTTTTTTTTTTTTTTTAAAGGATGAAGTACTTTTCGTAATGTTGCAATAATACACGATTGAAATCTTTGAAAAGAAAGCCTGAAGCCAGCTTTTCCTGCCCAGTATTCCTGGCACGATGACATCATAACCCCTGTGTATCCTGTCACTAAAACAAATGTATGAAACGGTTTCACTTCTCCTCTTTAATTGGACCGAGCTTGTTTCAAGGAGCTGAAGAGGCAGACTGCTCACAAAGGTTAGTGGGGAGAAATATATCATTGTCTTCCAGGATGCTCTAAGTGGGTCTCTTGAGTAGCAAGGTCAAAGTTTACTGAGCAGCAAGTTCTGCTGGTATGAATCATCAATAGTGTTTCTCACACAATTTATCAATGCCCGACAATTATATTTCGTCTTTCTCTAAAGAAATGTTACGCTTTTTTTCTCAACAAGCAGTGCATATTTTTAACTCTTCCTCATTCTTTACAAGTGCAGTTTTTCCCACTTTCTCCCAGAGATTAATATTGGATTTGAGGCAGTGAGTCCTTTTGAGCGAGTTGTAGGTCAAAGATAATTTTTGTATTGGAGGTGTGACTTCCTCAAAAGCAAAGTTTTTTGGGACAGAATTAATTTAAAATAAAATTATGATTCCTTGACATTTTTGTGATTTATGCTCAATAGAATCTCTGTTTCTTTTCCTCTGAAGTCTTTTTTTTATATATATAGTGGGAAATGAAGAAATTTTTTGACTGTTCCAATCCATAACATTTGTCTGCTTCAGTAGAGATTGATGAACTAGCTTTTTCTGTAAAATCAGGCTGGTTTTATCAGGTTGGTGAATGAAAAGAATTAAATCTGTGTTAACTGCCAAAGTAAATGTGGCCAGGCTGTCTTGATCAGAACAGCTGTGAAATCTCAGCTGCTGTATCCAGAAATGAGCTGAGGGTGGAAGTGCCAAACATGACTGGGGAGTAAATCATGAACTCCCGCTCACTGAGTAGGCAAGAGTGTTCATAGTTAAAGTAGCACTGAAAAACATAGCTGGTAATGAAATTACAGGCAGCATATTAATGAGGTTGACTACACCACTGAAATTCTTCCTTGCACCTTTATCTTAAACAGAGAGGAAAAGTTAATTGATTAATGAGAAGGAGTGAGATGTATTTTTCAGAAAGAAAAAAAGTTTTTGTTTCTTCATTATGAACAATAGCCAGTCTATCTTCATCTTTTGCTGGCTTTAGGATGCAGACCTTGGTTGCTAGGCACTGTGCCAAAAAGATGATGCTTCCAGAGAAACCTCAGTGCTTGGGAACTCTCTGATCTGCCCAGGAATTGGCAAGGATGTGTGCCTTTCTGAAGAAACTTCATGTTTCTGTTGCATTTTTTCCAGTCAGGGCTCCCTGATGTTTTATCAAGTCCTTTGTTTCCTACCACTATGTTCTTTAAGATTTTAAAGAACATGACACATTAGAATGTCTTTTAAACAATGGATTATCATATGCATATGTTTTCTTTAGGACATCTGAGGTTTTGAGAATTAGCTATGAATTTTCAAAGTTTTACCTGTTGTTACTTGGACTAGAAAACTCTTATTCTGGAAAAGCTCATGTAGTCACTGAATTCCAGGCATTTAAGTCTTCAATACAAATGCCAAAGGTGACAAGATTCACAATAGCATCACTGTCTAGTGGTGCATAGATAGTTCTGTGCTTCTGATATTTTTTTCTCAGTTACTAGTTATTTGGAGGAATATGAATTCTTCATGAAGTCATGCAGGGCTGCGCTAAGGAGTCCCTGAGACGTACACACTGCCTTAATTCAATCAGTGCATTTAAACAAACTGAGAGCAGTATGTCTGCACAGTTGTGCTGGTCAAAAACAGCCTCTTTGTGTTCAGAAGAAACATTCTGAGCCAATTTATGAATTGTACCTGGGCACCAACTTTATTCTCATTTTCTTTTTTTTCTCTCCTTTTTTTGCTTTGCACACACTTCATTGAACATTTCATCAACTATAAAAATCCAAATGAGTTTTCAGACAGACATTGGATGCATCTGCTCTGGGCAAAGGTTGAGAAGCAGAAATAATAAGTCAGATTTGACAGACCTATCATCAGGTCTGGAGGCAGTGTAACCATGTTAGTGTAGAACTAAACCTAGGGTAATAGGCCTGGCAAAGTGGCAGAGTCCTTTTCCTTTGGCTCAATATATGAAGAATGCCCCCATCACAGATGAGTCTGCTAAATTTTGGGTACACAAAGGACAGGAGTCAAAACTGAGCGCTGAACTACTGATGTAGATATACATGAATGAGAAGAGCTCAGCTTGTTCTCAAGCTGACCACATTTTCAGGTAAAAAAAAAATTAGAAGGAGATTGATTTATTTGGTGGAAAATTTCTTTTTTATTTCACGTAGTTATGAATCATTAAGTCTACTGCTTGCCTTGCGTAGTTTATGAAAGCTAATCCTGCTGTCACTGTATTCTATTATAGCAGAAATTCTGCAGTCGTGGTTTTTTTGCTTATTTTCACTGCGTGCTCTTAGAAGATATGTACAGCAGTCAGGCCTATGAAAGTACTGTGAGAGGCTTAATTGGCATACTGAACAAGTAGACGTGGCTCTGGTGGAGAAGCAGCAGTGTAAGATGGTGGTGAACCAGATGAATAACCACTACCAGAAAAGAACAGAGGGGATCTTACCTACCTCATATCTTCTTATTTACCAAGTCTTCTCCCAGGCTATTAACAACTGTTTAATTGTGTTCCTACCACTGCATAAAACTTGCTCTCCTGACTGATCTATGGACTTGTAAAAATGTAGTAAATTCTGATCCAGCATAATTTCCACAGAAAAAAAAGAAGAAATTATTTGGACAAATCTTCAACTGCAATGAAAAAACATGTGAGAAGTAGTGTGGAGGCATCTGAAGATCTTGACTAGGTATTTTACATAAAATTTCATCTCTCTAAGGTATTCTGTGCATGAGTCACTGCCCCTAAATATTTTCACAGAGAAGAAAACATGCAGCAGTGCCTTTCTACCTGCTCCAGAATCTCTCCGTGTTCACAGTTCTGTAGGAAAAAGACCTAGGGAAGGGAAGTTTTGTCCTCTGGAGATACTCCAGCAAGTTCCTAATGAGGAACACAGGATTTCTGGCCTCTTCCTGCATTAAATAAATCTCTTAGGATTGTTTGTTTATGTTGTGCTTTTCTGTTTCATTTCCCTCTGTAACCRGGGAAACATATACCTATAGACATTGTTCCCCTCTCTCCATTATTACTACTCTCTGAAATACTGGTAGAGTGAAATTCTTAACCTGTGTTTGGGGCCGCTGTGAGCTAGGTTTCTGTGGTCGTAGTGTTTTGGTGTTAAGTATATCTTCAAAAGCTGTCTCCTGAGTATCTAAAAGGAAGCCACATATCCAAGAGAGAAAACCCAAAATTTCTTAAAGCGAAGCAAAACTTTTCAAAAACTAAAGAAAATAAATAAATAAATAGCCCTAAAGAACCCAGTCATGAAGCTCTTTTGAAAATACACTTTATTTCTAGGTGCAGAAATTTTTTTGGTGTTCAAGTCTAGATGCTGCTGCAGCTGAGCAGAATGAATGAAACATTGTGTCTCCTTGTCTTCCTCTTTATGGACCTCCTTTTCCTCCATGGAGCCATKAGTACTGTTTTTCTTTTCTCCCAACCTGCCTTTCTTCTCAGACCTTACAAATCTCTCTCTTTCTGAAAGCTCTCTCAGATCAGACTAAATCTGTCTTATGGGCTGAAAGTTATTTGAGAGAATAGAGACAGATACTGTGATTGTATATGACTCCTGTCCTTAGGACATAGACCAGGAAAATAATACATTATAATGAGGTCAATCAATTTTTATTGTCTCAGTGTGTGCTAAGAGTAACTTTACAAAATCAGTTTTGAACTGTTCCTGCTAAAAAAGGAAAAATAAGAAAACTTACTTTGTTCATTGTTTGCTGCTTTTATGATGAGGYTGTTTCGGTGATAATTAATTCCTTAATTCCTAAGGGACATCTAATTTTATGCTAATTTTCCTAATTCTTATGGAGCCTTGGAGGAGGTGCATAAAAAAGGAATGACTCTAGCACTGGAAACGTAGCAAAGCAGCACACTGATCATCACAGTTCTTGGCTGAGTGCACACACGTAATGTGGCTGACTTCACTCATTGACTGGAAGGTCTAAGGAGGCGTAAGCACCTTTTGATTGAGATTGCTATGTGTTTTCCAGATGGATTCGTTGTTCAGACCTTGTTTGCAGACTGTCTTTCAGGCACTGAATTCTGCAGTATCAGTGTACAACCTCTGTTCATACAAATGAATAATTTCAGTTTTGCCATCTGCTGCAGGATATGGCATCTTGGCTTAGAGGTGAAGCACTCTTATTTGAGAACTCATTTCTCTGGGARGTTAGATCCAGGCACTGGATTTTTCTGTTAGACTTTTTAAACAAAGCACTTTGGCAAAGCAATAAATTTTGGCAGTTAAATGTTTTGGCTTCAGTCATCTGTTGCTTCTGCTCTTGCTTTTCTTGCTGTTGTTACTTTCTTTTGTTATTGAAAATGAACAAAAAGGGAAAGTCTGAATAAAATATTCCTTGTAATTTTTCACAAAACAAAAACTTYTTTCTTTTTTGTCAACATATTAATTGTCTTTCTGGATTATTCTAAAACATAGGTTTTAAAGATTTGTAACTGGCCTGTTAATGAAATCTTTTTTTGCATTCTCATCACCCTAAATATTTTTGTTATCTGCTAAGCAAGATGTCTTTGAGTGCTTGTTTTTTGGATACAGCAACAGTAAACAATAGCCCTTCACTCTCCTGGAGGGCAAAGCCCTGTGGTTGATCCTTCCCCCAGAACCACATGTTGTGTGGATTAGCAGCAATTGCTCAGCTGGGGATAGTCAAGCTTTGCCAAAAGAGCCACAGCTGCTGGTTACTGTGCAGTCRGACAATTTAGCTAGTTTAACTGAAGTACTGTGAAATCTCAATAGCAAGGAAAAATGGGAAGCATGTTAGAGGCTGCAAAAACATGCATCTTCATTTGTCCCAAGCTTTGTTATGKCCTAAAAATAGGGATAAACATGCAWGTTGTTGCAAGCAAGATGAATTGTCTTACCCTCGATCTGCTGGAAGACATATCTAAGCAAGTTCCCATGCTAAAGAATSGGATCCTYTGGATCTGGTCTTCTCAAAGCTTTCCATAAAAACAGTRTGAATCTGARGGCAAATGGAAGCAGCTTCTTCACTGTCTGACTACAGGCATTGTTTACCAGCCCCTGACACTGCTTATCAGGAGATATTTTATCTGAAACTGTTGTATTAGCTTCTTAAGTGCCTCCTAGCAAGATGAGGATGAGCTAAAGCATGCTGTTAATGCAGAGAATTAACYCCGTGTCATCACGTTACAACAATTTCCAGCAACTTCCTCCCACAGACTGTATGGGCCCCATGTTTTCGGTGCTGTGTGCTGTTCTGTTCCGGTGCTGAACTCATGTAAGAGCTGTATGGCCTAACTGCTCATGAGAATGTGCTCTGTTTTAGCAGTTGATATATTTTTAATCAGTCCCTCTTCCTCCTCAGTTGTTCTTGTTACCTCACCTGCTCTTGTTACCTCACTTGCTCAGTATCTTTCCATGCTACTGGCTTTTTACTATGCTGGTGTGGTAGTGGAGAAAGGAGAAGACTTTATTTGCACTGATGAAGGTGCAGTGAGCCACTGTAGTGAAAGAGGGAAGTAGTCCCTCCTCAGTTATTCCTGCACTACTGTTTGGGAGATCATAGAATAATAGAACTGAATGAGAGTGAAGGGAAGGAGAATCTGGAGTCGTATGACTTACTCTGAGAGACACCAGAGATATCCAAGCTGCAAAGAAAGCCTCCCCAGGCCTTTTTTTTTAGGTAGGCAGTGAAGACTGCATCTCCTCTAAGCAGCCTGCTGTCCTTGCTGTTCACCTAGTGATATTTTGCATTGGAAGAGTTGATTCCATCAAGATTCTGCAGTGGACTTTGCTCATCTATACCTTTGGTTGATACCTAGCACTCCTGTTATGCAACATAAATCAATAATATCTTTCTTCCAGGAAAAATGTGCAACAGTTTATTGCCTTGTAGAAGGAAAAATAAATTAACAGTGCTGACTGTAACTACTGTGAAACACGAGGGAAATCATTTTGCCATGAAAACATCTGTAAAGAAAYTGTCTTGCTGAGAATCAGGTATAAGAATTTCCTTTTCAGTAYGTGAATAGCTTAGATGAAAAGCTGAATTGCTGAGCTGCATTTCTCAAATTATGAAATAATATAATTCTAATGTAATTAGAATTAGCTGAGGGCCAGCTTTATGATGCCCAGGGTCCRATTCTTGGATGCTTACCCAAGCAGAGCTCACTGCATGCCCCAAAACTCAGAGCTCTGTGGTTATTGAGGGGTTGACTTAGACTCTTCGTAAGTTCAAGAGTCAGGAGGAGGAAGCACGGCCTTTGCTCTTGAGGATTGATAGTATTACCTGGTTTTTTTAGGAGTAACACAAAAGAGAGTAAGTTGCCGTTTGATAAAAATGTAACTGTTAGAACTAATGAGCAAGTCATTCCTCATTTAGGTTGAAAAGGAGAAATTAGGAGCAGGTTGGGACTTCATATCTCATTAGGTCTGGTAGCAGAGAGCACTGGCTGTTGCAGAGGACCTCAGGTGACTTTGACCTTTGCTTCTGCTGAAGACCAGCTCCAGTTGATCCAGCTGTAAAGAAGTAGCAAGGCATTTGGGCTGGAGGATGAAAAATGAACAGCCACAATACTTCTAGTTTTATCATTAGCCTGGAGAAGAGAAGACTGAGAGGGGACCTGATTAATGTATATAAATAACCTCAAGAGACGGGGTGAGGAGGATGGGGCTGGCCTCTTCTCAGTGGTGGCCAGTGATAGAACTAGAGGAAATGGCTGCAAATTGAGGCACCAAAAGTKCCACAGGAACTTGCGAAGGAATTTCTTAACAGTGAGGGTGACAGAGCACTGGAACAGGCTGCCCAGAGAGGTGGTGGAGTCTCCTTCTCTGGAGATCTTCAAAACCCACTTGGACRCCACCCTGTGCCACATGCTCTAGGAGACCCTGCGTGTGCAGGGGGTTTGGACTAGATGACCTCTGGAGGTCCCTTCCAACCTTAAGCATTCTATGATTCTATGATCATTGCTATGGAAACAGGCTATACGAGTGGACCAAGTATGTGTGGAGAGGCCATTGACTTGTCTTCACTTTACCTTTTTAAGCTACCAAAGGAATGGGAAAGAATCAACTTGATGTTGCTAGCATAGTTTGGACCTGAGTGAAAGGATATGTGTTTATTTGAGCAGATTAACTGATTATTTCCCTGGTGGATTGAGCTCTTTGCAGCCCCTTCTGAGGAGCCTAGTTAAAGCTGGGTTGGGGTTGTGTTTTTCACCTTCCTGGGAAGCATTGCATATTGATACCACGTAGAAAGGGCAGAGGGGGTTTGGAGACTCTCGTAGCCTTCTGCATGCTCAGATATCTCTATGTTGCTATGAGCAGAGACTTAAATTGGACAAATTTGGAGACAGGAAGGAATTTTTCTTGTAAGGAAGAGTCTTTCCCATCTTCCTCTGTACAATCCATCTTGTGTTATTTCTAGCTTGGTATATCCATCCAACAAAATCCTTGTTACTTCGGTGTTTTCAGTTCTTCCATCTTTCTGTGCCATGTTCCAATTTTTGAGCTCTTAGTGTGTTTCCTACTGAAGCACTTAATTTTTGCCTTGYGTTGAGAGAATTCTTCTGCCGTGTGAGATTTGGACATGAAAGGGTGGGAAATTTAGACTGTTTTTGTGGGCCTTAGTGRAAACATTATGCCAATGTTTGTGAAGTACTGAACTTGCTTTTCCAGGTGCCATGATTTTGTATTCCCGTGAAAGTAATCCTGTCTCTACATTGTGTGTGTATAAAAATATGCTATCTGTATTTAGAAAAACATGCTTGTATGACTTTTCTCCATGACACAGCTATGGAGAGTCACTCAACCCTAACTCTTGGACTTAATGGGTATGTGTGACTTTGCGTAAAGCTTTTGGTGGAAAATTATCTTCTAGCTTTGCTTGAAGTTGTAAGTTGTTAAAATAATTTAAGTAGTCATTAAATGCTTCATTAGAGTGTTTTCTTTTTTTTCTTAAGATGCTTTCATTTGATTAAAACTGAATTGTAGCTACTTCTTATTATCCATTTTTTTACCTTTCTTTTCCTAAATGGACTTTGSCTCATGTATTCTTGAGGTTTAATATGAGCTCAACTGAATGCTCTTGAGTTTCCAAATTAATTCAGTCATTTTCTCTTAATGACCATGAAGAGTTTTTTTAAGCTAGAGTGCCATTAAACTGAAGCGCTGTAGTGTTTAGAATCAGCARTCACTGGGGGAAAGTCTATAGGTAGGAAATAGGATTGGAAATTGAATTGAACTTCCAGAGGGTGCATTTGCTGTCAATTCAGCAATAATCACCTGGAGGCTATGTTGTCCAAAGTGATATAAAATCAAGAGTGTGCCAAAAGGGAGAGTACTAATTCTTTTGGGATATGCTTTCCCAAAAAGTGCTCTYTGCACTTTGCTAGTAAGCTGTCACTCAGTTCTGCTTTTTCCTCTTGAAGTTTGATCAGTAATTCATGACACAGTTCAAATAAAAGAAAAATCTTCTGATTAGTGAAAATGCCTTACATATTTGCTACTTTTCTAAAGCAAGCTCAAATGGCCTTGGGCTGTTGATACAAATTCTACAAATCGGTAATAGAGAAGAGGAAAAAAAGAATTGTCTTTCCTCTGAATTGAATGGAAATGCAGTGGGGTTATCAACTTCTGGACAAATGAATTTGTTTTAGAACAACCAAAAATGAAGTTATGTAAATTTTTAAAACCTTTCAAAATCGAAATGAAAGGACATTTGAGATAAGAAGCCTTTGAAATCTGAAATGATTACTGTTGTTTCCTTCAGATTCTTCTATTCCTCNTTTTTTTTTTTTTTTTCTCTCAAGCACATTTTGAAACATGTTAGCATCTCCCAGTTGGCATTTTCATCATGAAAAACATTAAGTTAAACATTTTAGCCTAGTTATGTGTCTTAGTTCTTTTCTCTCCATTCTTTCCAGGTGGAGTCAGTGGTGAGTGTGTGAAGCATGTGAAGTATGTGAACTGAGGAGAATAGCTTTCAACATTGTACTAAAATCCTGAGYGATAAGGGCCCACTTCTAAGAGACTTGCAACATGGAATGTGCCACTTTGTCTTAATAAAAATGAACAACTTTGTACATTTTGGATTCAGATTAGGAAGGGATTTTTAGAAGTGATCAGCCTTGACCTTGATATCCTGTCATTGAAAKTGTTGGGATTGGCAATTGTAGCAAGATGCTGATGAGGACTTTGAGAAGCCCATTTAAATATGTTATTGAAGTAGAACAGTTTTGATTTTAGGTCTTCTTTCCAATTTTACCCTAAGAAATATGAGGAGCAGTAGAGAAGAAAGGATGTTCTCAATTCCAGCTAATGAGCTTCAATTAAAATCTTCATCATGCCAGAGAATGGATTAATAGGATAAGTTAAAGATGAAGCATTAACTTTCGCAACTAACACTTGTAAAAACTGTGGAGTGACTTGCTATCCTTCAAATYTGAGATATCTATCTGGAGTTAAGAAGATCTTTTTTTTTTTTCTTCTTCTTCTTCTTTTCATGTTTGTTTTGTAGGAGAAGTGTATCTTTCATCCTCTACACTAAAAACGAGTTCTTGGTTGTGGGGTGTTATGTTTTTCCCCAGAGCTCTTAATTGTAAGGTTTTTCTGCCTAACGCCCTGCTCTCTTCCAGAGAAATTCCCTGGTTAGTATAGCTCACCAGAAGATTTTTCTTCATATAGATGGCTATCTTATTGACTTAGAATGGATGATATATCTGTGCTAGGGTAGACTCTGTTATCTTCAATGTCCTAAAGCTGTGTGCTGGGAAGCTAAATTCTGCTAGAGTTCTTGAGTGTCTTAGTCTGAAGGAACACTGCATACAGAGGAGTGTCCTGATACTGGGCAGCTTATCCTCATACCACACTTAGCTCAAGGCAAGTCAAACTAAAAAGGWAATTAAAAGGAGTATAGTTACAAAATGCAAAGCAGACAAATCAATGCAGCTGAGGTTTCTAGTGACACAAGTGGGGAAAAACAGGGAAGGAATTGTTTAATCCACATACTGCATACCTCTGAAAGGTGTCTGTGTGCATCTCTGCCACTTTCTGTCACCCCTGACACCTTGGAGAGAATTCCAAACGGCATGGGGCAGGAAATCTTCTATATTGTACACTCTTTCTTCTGTTTCCAGTGAATTTTCTCATGCTTCTACTGGAGTAAGAACTTGAGTTGGGACTTGAGTCAGTCTTTTCTTCAGGTGATTGATYCTTATTCTGCTCATCCCTTTGACCTATCCCTCCCCACCCTGAACTTGTGGTTTCTATCAGCTGGCATCTGTTCTAACCAGTTCMAACAATTCCACTCTGTTTGGGGTCTGAAAAAAAAACCAAAACAAAATTCATTTTGTGTAATATGTATGTCAGAGTAGCATGGTGGGCTCACTAATAGCATCTGCATGATAACCAGGTACAATGATAGTTCACTGGGCTAGGAAGATGAGAAACTTGGGACGGGGAGCTAACTCAAAAGTTTTCGGATCAGCCATTATGTGTTGAGTCTATTGACATGGAGGGCCTGCTCACACCAGAAATGTCAGAGCTTTTGCCTAATAAATCGATCATATGTTTTGCTACTAAAAATGTGGATCTCTCTGTACTGTTACTACTGAGACTCCTTCTCTCCTTGTAAGCTTTCAAAGAAAAAGGCAGAGCATCTCCCTACCTTCTTGACTGACAAATACATCTTAATAAAATGGAAGCAGAGAGCTACTTCAGCAAAGATCTACTGTGCACTTAACAGATATGCTTCATATTCCTCTGAGACCTTTGAAGCAGATCAAGAGATTTAAGTTGGACATATCTTCATCAGTACAGTATGTTAGTAAAGCAAGAGTCCTGTATGTCTCATTTTGGAATGGATGCTAAACTTCCCTARCTGTGAATGGCTATCTTCACATAGATTGTGAAGATGCTTATGAAAGTAGATACAGGACTCTAGCAAATGCTCTACTACCTGCAATGCGTGTCAAACGTGCCACATCATTTTGGGCTATGAAGAGACATTACAGTCCTCTGAACAGCATAGTATGGGAACAATATCAACAAGAGTCCTTTTCAAAAAATAGTTGGTATCTGATGTCTAGAAATGCAGCAGGAGAAGCTTAATAATGATTGAGGCTTTTGAAATATAAAGGGTTAAATCGGAGTTTTTAGCCAATATTATTTGTTCACTTTATTTCTTCCTTCAAGAGTCACTGAGAAGAAGAATGTTTTTGAAGTCTTTGTTAGTACTAAAGATTGAAAAAGAGCACAAAATCTGTGAGATGGGCTAAAACTGCTGGAGCTCTTGTTCCTGAAGTATGATCAGGTTTCCTTGAAAGGAGTTAGAAATAAATGTCTCTCTCAAAAAATAGAGAAACAGCAAAGTAAGCAAATAAATGTTCTGCGCATGGTTTTGATTTCCCAGTAGGCTTAGTACTGCAGAGATGAGCAGAGCTTATGGTCCCAGTCATCATACAAAGATGTGTCTAGCGTCTACTACTTTAGTGTGCTTACAGCTTTGCTTTTCCCTCAGCTTTTGACTGTCTGTGTAGCAGTGTGGCAGAAGAGTCTGCCTTTTTAGGGGCAGGCCATGTCATTAATGTGCAAAGGAAAGAGGAGGTTGATAAGAAATGAAGGAAGAATAAAAGGACTTAGAAGGAGAATCCTTTTGGATTCCTCACTACAAGGTTGGAAGATGAGTGAGGTGGCATTAACAGCAAGAATCAAAATGCATCATGACTAAAGTCTAAGCAAACTGTGGCTCTAGTGCTTCTTTTGCTCATCAATTCACTTTTTCTCTTGGCACCGAGATTGAACCATGCTTCTATGCTTCATGGATAATAATTTTGTTATTGAGGAAGGTGATGAAAAAGAGACAAAATTCCTCAAGATGTTGTAGCAGCTGGCAAGGTCTCCATGGTTATATTGGTGAGAGATATGAGAAAGCACCAAAAGGAGTTTATAGCTCTACAGTAAAATGTCACTGGGGAATACTAGTAGGATCATCTGGAAAAAAAAAAAAANATCTAAAAAAAAAAAAAAAAAAGCACCTTTAAGAAGCTTTAATTAAAAAAGGGAGGGGAATGAGGAAATAAGGTCTTTTTAGACAAAAATGCTTAGAATATTTGCCATGGCAAAATATGACACATTTAATCAGATTTGCAACTGAGTAATTATCTGGCTGCAGTTTTTATGAGCTGTTCTCTCTGTTTGTTTCAGAGGTGTGGGTGGCCTGGGAAGATTAGGCAGAGAATTGTCTGAGCTCAAGCAAATACTTTAATAATACTAGCTCTCTCGGTTTGCATTGCTCCCTCATGCTTCATGCAATGTGAAGTGCCCCTTCAGTTCAAGCTGATGGATGAGAATGTGCCTGGTCCTGTGAGTTTTTAAAAGGTAGCACTTCAAAAATTAGACCCTTTCTTAAGACTGTCAGACTTAACTAAAGTGTCTTCTTAATAAATAAAAATACTAAGTCACAGCTGGCTTTTAGGTTGTGGCTAAGAATCCACATTGAGCTTTTTTCTTTCTGGTGATGTCAGGAACAAAGGGAAAACAGCAGTTAAGTTTTCAAAAGGCTGCATCATGTTTCCTTGACAAGAGTCATAAGTGGGGATTTGAGGCTAAAAATTAATGTAATGCTTTAAGACTGCAATGAATTTCCCCTTTCTTTACAAGGGCATTAGCTTAGCAAAAGCCATTTTGAGGAGCATTTAGGCAAAACTCTGTGCTTGTACTTAGGTCTATACATCCAGATTAAGTATTTTGTTTTGCAGCCCTTCTGCTGAGTATCAAGGTTCAAGGCACAATGTGGTGCCATCAGAGAAGAATATAAAAAGTGGTTCTTTTCAGAAGGAGGTGTAAGCAAGTAATGAAGATAATCCTCACAGCTTGAACACARGGGCTTGTTTTTTGTGAATAATAATTTTTTTTTTGCTTGAAATAAAGTGATGCAAGAAGAACACTGTGTTTGTTCTGTGCTTGGAATAAAATCAAATAAAATTTTGAAAGCTAATTAAAAATAAATGATGTTTGCTTTCATCAGTGCTTAACCTTTAAAAAGATACCTAACCCTTAATCTAGTTACTGTACCTAACTGTTTTAATAAAATGGAGCAATCATGTGCTATCTGCGAGATAGAAAGTGCAACCTRTGCCTTTGTTTCTGTCAACTCAGTTAAAAACAAACTTTCCACAAATGCTTTGCATCCTCAGATTAAATTGTGTGTGGCTGATTTGTGGAAACTGCAACCAATAGCACACTGACCTGTCCTTTACTCTTACGTTGTGTATGCCTCACTCATTGTTTTCCTCTCATCAGAAGTACAGCAAGAGRGAGGAGCTGAAATGTGGAGAGGGCTATTCTTATATTCACCTTCTCCCTACATTTTCATATACTCATTGGTCTTTGAGCTTTGAGAGTCTGAAAAGGATCCAGGGATTTCTGGACCCTGAGGAATGACTGTGATATGACTCAACTTTTGGACTGTGTGYGGCAATCACCTGAGTAATGCTTTGTGAAATTAAGTAATGCTTGACTTCAAATTCTCTTGCTCAGATTCAAAGGCCCAGAGTTTGAGCTGGAGCTATAACTGAAAGGTTCTGCTGGCATTAACTAGCACTATCTGTTGGCAGCAGCTGAGGTTCTTTTCATGAGGTTTAAGGGATTTAAGTTCTTCAYTGGTCACTCTTCACCCACCAATGGTGTCTGTATTCAAGACAAAGAACTGAAGTCAAGTATTCATCTGATTGTCTGCCATGTAGTCTTGCATATGATAACCTTTGACTTGAATTTTCTGACCTTGTGAACAACTTACTAAGTTTATTTATTTTTAATGTATTTATTTATTATGATTTTTATGCTTAAATTTTGAACTAGTAAGTTAATATTTCTGTCCCAATCTGAGCTTATACTCAGTTTTCCTGCAGTGGCTGGGCAGTAGAAAGAAAGTTCTTGTCAGCTGATTTCTATTGTAGTTATACCAAAACTTAATGCTTAAAATCACTTAAATACCATTGCCTTTCCCAAGGTTCTTATCCAAGATACCTAACTTTAAAATAGTGTAAGGAGTCTCGTCAATGTGCTCAGTTCCTTGCATTTTATTGGAACTGTCCATTTTCTATCTAATAAATTAGATATCTATCTAATAAATTAGATTTGGAGCTGAGTCTGTTCTTCTTTAAACTGACCACTTTGATCAGAAGCCCARTTTCAGAACTGGGGATCAGAGGCAATATGATAGTACAAACTAAWCTAGATACCCTAAATATTTGTTTTCAAATTTCTGACCTTGTATTCAGAACCTTCTTCTGAAAATAGGAATTTTGCTTTCATTAAAACAAAATGAAACCTCATATTTATTCTTTCCATGAAAGAATTCCAAGGTGAATTCTAAAAATTCTTAGAGAAAATTATTAGTTCCACTCAGTATTAATATTGTGTCAGCTAAATGTCAATACAAACTCCTTTTTTTCTTTCTCAATATAGTGGCACCTGAGTCTAATTGTTTGGATTGCTTGGGCATTTTCATTTAATCACTCCCATGCTATTTCAGGGATCGTAACACTGGTCGATATTTTTGACCTCTTTTGCTCTTCTGCTGCTACATGCTGTAGTTTTCAAATTCTTACTTGTAGGTGTGAAAGGTCACAAGTTCTATATATGATGCTGGGCAGAAGGAGGGCTGCCACTGCTGGTGTGGGACTCCCTGCAGTCAGTAAAGCATTTTGTGTTCATGATGGCTTTTCCAACACTGCATTCTCCRTTTCTGTTGTCATGGATTCCTTCCAGGACCAGAAGTAGAAACACTTCACTGTGTGGGGTGATATAACTGACTGGTACTGATATTCGCATGAKAGAGATCCTTCCTCAAGAAACATGAAGGCCAAATTTACTAGATCTTTTTACTTTTCCTTCTCCTTCTCCTTTTCCTTTTTTTCCCTTTCTTTCCCTATCTTTTCTTTAGAAGTAGAACTCTATGTGTTTGTCTGACCATCCTGATAATGACTTTTTCCTCTCTCTGAATCTGAAGTGTCCTTCAAATTTGGTTTGGAGCGGGCAGAATCTCTGTTTCTTTTGGCAGTAGCTTCAAGGGCAAAGGCTGATCCCCAGAGCACTATTTTGAAAAGGCTGTCTGCTTACTGATCTTACTGCTCTTGAAAGAGAAGGCATCTGTGAAACATAATTCTGTCAGGAATTCGGTGACATTTCAGCCACTTCCATCTTGTGGAAACCAAAGACACGTTGTTCCTCACTCCATTATTTTGCAAACTGGTGACAATATCAGTTATTGTCTTGAGAGAATGCCTGTTCAGTAAATATATGCTTCTGAAATCAAATGGACAAAAATGTCCCATATCTAGAGGTGACTTGTTTTTCTGGGCCAGTGTAGACTTTTTCTGATATTCTTTCCAGGAGTGATCAAGAGAGGACAAATACATTGTGAAGGCTTGATTTTAAGTCTGTAGCTTCTGACAAACAGCAGGGGCCTATGGCATACTGACTCATTGAATGATGTTTTGATATTTAAATGTTTGTTTTGATATTGCTAATTAGAATTAGCATATTACTGGCAGTCAAGCCTGTGTAACATTTGGAGCATGATCACATAACTTTCCTTTGGTGTTTGGCTGTGCAGCGTGTATGGGAAATCTGCCAGGAAAGGAAATAGTGTCTAAATTGAGAGCCAGTGGTTAATGTCTGCCTGAAAATTTCTTAGGGTGTTAGTTCTTCTGACGTGCTGTAGATAAATCTGTCCAGCAGAGGAATAAAGTCAGCTTGTAATAGTACCAATAGTAGTGTTCRGTTACTGAGTTGTTGGACAAGAGTTTTCTCTATGAGTACATAACACACAGAAAGCATAGAGTGCTGTTTCATCTGTTCTCATTTAAAAATACTGCCCTACTTTATTGAAGCATTGTATCCCTGTGTTAAATAAAGATCTTATGAGATTCAGATGGGGTGGCCATTTTAGTATAGAGCTRTGTGTCTAGTTTTCCACAAACATAACAAGAAATCATGCATGTTGGACTGCCTGGACAAGGTAGTAGCTTTTATTAGATGAATAACTATGAGAAGTTGCAGAAAAATGGTCACTGTGCCTCTGGCAATCAGTCCTATGGTGCATATGCCGAAAACTTGAGCCTCCCAATATTTGCAGGGCCAGTCAGAGATAGGTTGAAYATGAACTTGGAATATCTACTTGAGGAATAGTTCAAATAAAGTTTAGTTAAGCTACATCAACTGCACTGCATGCACCTGCATTTTTGCTTAGGAAATGTGGTGGAAATAAATCTTTACTCCAGTGCTTATGCTCACTCTGAGAATGTCTAAGTAGGCTATCAACTTATATGTTCTGTTTATAAAGTCACTCCTTCGATGATAATCTGCGATGAAAAACTGCAAACTCATTTTAAACAGCTGTAATTGAATCTGTGACCTTTGTGCAGAACTCCAGTGTTGTAGCTTTGCGGGGCTTTATTCAATGATATCCCTGTAGATTTGGGGTTAGTTGTCAACTAGTCTTCTAAGACTGAATGTGTATTAAAACGACATGCGAAATGCAGTGTGGGCAAAAGYAAAATGGTGTACCAGTGGAAAAGAGTCCTGGTGTATGGCCTCCCAGTTGACCATTATTGCATTACAGTCTTGCAGGTGTCAAAGATAATTGCATGATGTTTATCATCTTAGAGATGGTAACATTTCAGAGCATGAATCAGGAAGAGGAGGTAAGAAATAAAGAGCAAAAGAGAGTGCATCACTGTGTTTCTCTACCTAGAGGACTGCATGCAGTTCTTATCGCCTTGTTTTGGAAAGGATCTTTGAGAGTTAGAAAAGTTCAGAAAAAGACAGTAAAGATCAAGGAGTGGATAGGGTTCTGTATAAGGAACAACTCATTAAAGTGGATATATTTATTTCCAGAAAACATAATTTCTCAGAATGTCCAGGAGCATTACGTAATCATAGGTAGCTTAAGGGTGAATAGGTTGCAGGTACAAGACGTTCACGAAGAGAAGGGAAGGAGCATTTGAAAGAGGTATCCTGGCATTGTCTGGTTACTGAATGGCCAGAAAGGGTCAAAGTCAGGGAATACACCAAAACAATTGGAGGTTAAGAATGTGCTTGGGAAGTGTATCGTGCATAATTCTGTTATTTCTTTCTCCTTTGTAGGCATTCCTTTCTCTCTAGTGTTGGAGGAAGGGAATTGTGTGTTATATTTTAAAATTCCARCTTCACTATTTAGAGCTTTTACTTGTTCAGTCTGGGATTTTCAGAGGTGCTTGAGAGAAAAGGCATCAAACATCTGGAGGCAACTAAAGAACTAATTCTCTTTGCATAGGCTAGTCTTCTGCATGGCAATATGTACCATGGGTAGTGCAGTTGAATTGCACTTGCCATAGTGCTCCAAGCCACCATTTCCATTTCACTCCCATTTCTCAGTTGAATAGGTTGTTTGACTGTTTTGGAAAACTACTGTTTTGGAAGTCCTACTAGCCTACTTACTAACTGACTTACCTGCATGAAATAGGCATCTCAGTCAGATTCAGATCCTGATATTTGATCTCTAAAGTTGGATTGAACACCAAGGAACATGGYTGTCAAAGGAAATGTGGCAGGGTTAATTAAGGAATATGAAGAGCTCTGTGCAGTCTAATATTAGAGTGAAGCAGCCACTGAAGGAAACACATACGCATGCAGATGACATATGCAGCTTCTCCTAGCAGACTTTTCTACCTTCAGTCCTTACTAAGATAACAAGAAAGCTCCCATTCTTTTTCCATGATGGGAGTAGCTAAAGCAACAAAGATGGAAGAMGTTCTATCGGGTTCTAGAAGTCAGCTCTAGAGTCTGATTTCAAAATACCCTCTTCAGTGGTCTAGTCTTCTTAGCACTGGATTTTCMAAAGTCTTTGTGTTAAGAACCATCTTTTTCGCTAGTAGTATATCTTGCACATAGATCCTTGCACCGTTAGCATGATGAACTTCATCACCGACACCTGAGAACTCCAGAGTTGTGTAGAGGTGTACCACTAACCTTTGTTGCTGATTCAAGATATTTGAAATTCATCATTAAAACATATTTGTGTAGAACAAGAAAATTGTGCAGGTATTGTTCAGAACAGATTTTGTCATCCTGCCTGTCTGCTGAACTCATTACTTGGGGTGCCAGTGGACTAAGCCATAGTGGAAGTAGAGCAAAAAGTGCACAATTATTTAAGAAAAGCTGTGCTTTCCAGTCTTACACTAAACGAGCCTCTCCAATTATAGCACAATAATGAATTTATTAAAAAAGATGGATGAGAGCAGTAAGTGGTGAGATGGCAATTGTTTTTCATAACTGACCTTAGCTAAATGTAATTTGAATAGACATATATAATGTTAACTCAGAGGATTTAATTTTGTTTGGGATAATCATGGTTTGAAAATTCTATGCTGTCTTAATTTGAGACACTAATATATTCCATATTCTCTTCAGAGCCTTGACATAAAGTTTTCCTAACAGACGTGCAGCAGATTGAGTTGGGAACAATCTAAGAGTAGTCAAAAGATTTGCTTTGATTGTAATTTATAACAGGTATGTAGCTTCAAATTTAAAAATGTATAAGCCTGAATGACTTCTAGTGCTTRAGACTCATAGACAGTTATCACTGGTTTCCATTATTGGAAAATTATGGTGATTTACATAATGCTAATATCCATTCATTATTTAAATCCTTAATTATGTGTACAGCCAGATAGAGCAGTTTTATATATATATATATATATAAAGACTATATATATATATATAAAGACTATATATATATATATATATAAAGACAATAAATGCAGAAAATAATGGTCCTTTCAACCAAGCTGGAAATCAGGTGCCTATGGCATTCAAGGAAAGATGATGAAAATCATGTTTGCATCACCTTGCATGTGATCCCATGATGGTTACTGGAAGGGGAGGAAATTTATTACTGKTTTTTCTCAACCTGTTTTGTATCAGTGTTTCAACTAGCACCTTGGTATGCTTGGAGGTGCGCTCCATGGGGTGTGTGCTGCCAGACACTGTGCAATAACTTGACATCACACTGTGAATTATAAATTAGTAAATAGAAATTTACTGCCTCCTTCTCCCARATCCTTAGATCTAGCTGATGCATACCCTCCCCAAGACCTTCACAAAGGACATGAACCAACTGGACCTTAACACATGTTCAGGATTGATCACTTCACTGTTTTCTTCTTAACAAGAAACCCTTTYGGGGGTTGGACTAGATGACYTCTACAGGTCCCTTCCAACCCTAGCCATTCTATGATTCTATGAAATAATTTGGTAATAGAAATCTAACTGGCCTTGTGTGTGTGTATGAATGACAAGAGTGATTACTGTAATACTAATCTCAGGTTGGTCCAAGGGTGCAGCTCCCATGTAAGGAACAGGAAATAGAACACTAGGTTTGATGGTGAAAAATAATTGTCTTTTGCCAGTGAAACAGATTCCTTGAGAGTTGCCTGCCAATTTTTAACACTTCCATTTACTTCTAAAAATAGTTCGATAATTAGAAAGCTGGTCTTGTCAAATATTAATGATCTAAGTCCTGTCCTCAGACACTCAACTGCTGCTGCATTTAGGTAGATTAATAGCATCCAGGTTGTTAATGATACACAAAAGGTTTATGTAATTGCAAAAATTAAAAATCTGATGTCAAATGGATAACTGCCATTGGCTTTCCGAAGTCTGACTGCTTCCCTGTTATCTTACTGCRTGGCTGGGAAAGATATGTATATGCCATTTTGTGTGTTGACAAGACAGTTACTTCCACTGAGCTCATCCAAGTAATAGTTGCCATAGGGTCCTGCTTGTCTAGAGTCTTGGGGGAATAGACATGGTGCTAGCAGTATGGGAGGTCTTGCAGCATTCTSTCTTCATGAGAGTACAGTCTCTAGTGCAGGAGTTGTGTCTTGGAATACTTCTTTGGGCACTGAGCAACTCAAGAAAAGACTGGCCTTTGCTAGATCATTCCTAACTACAAAGTTTGAAACTTTATTTGCTTAGGTGGATCCAAAGAGAGAAAATTGCTGTTTGTTGGCAGAAACCATCTCAGAGGGCTCTGTCTCAATATGAGGTTCTGACAGCATGCAGGAGTGCATGACAGCATGCAGGAATACCTGATTATACTAAAGAAATACTTGTTTTGGTATGCTGTGTTTTGGCAACATATGCCATGGACCGTCAGAGGACTCGGCAACAGCAATTCTCTTAACAACTTTACATCACAAACTGTGCCTGAATGTGCACCTGTAAAACACCCAGGTGGCACTGCAGCTATGATCAGATGCACACTCATGCTCTGTTCTTAACTTCACTGGCCTGGATTGTGTCTGAGAATGCGGTCTTGAGTCACTCAAATTCTTGGCCATGAGTGTGCACCACCATTAAGGTAGAACTCAGTGACTATCCTCAGGCTATTGTGGTCTTTCTTTAGCTTCAGATATACGAGCAAGATGGTGTATTTTCCCATCTCTCGAACTTTTCTGGCCCTTTCCATCCCAAATTCTGTGTCAAAGGGAATGGATTTCTTGGTCTCTAAAAATCCCTTCCAGTGTTACTGCTCTGTAGGTCTTTGGTTCTGAAGGAAGAGGATTGATAATCTTATCTATAAATTGATTTTGAAGCTTGTTGGCAGGCACACTGTGTAGGTATATGATACCTCTGTACAACCAATACTATAGATGCTGTTTAGCTGAGAGGGTATTGAACCTCCTAAACACTTCCATTTAATCATTTTGTACCATGGCTGTTTAGTGTTTTTGGACCAGTTTCTACCAGTTTCACTTGGAGAAACAGATGCTATATAGACTGACAACCTTCATAGGTTTGATTACATCTCAATATCAGACTGAAAGCACTGGACACATATATGTTCTGACCATATGTGTATTTGTTATGAATGGAGTTTTACATTAGGAAGGGTTAGGAAAAGAACTAAAAGCTACTTTTACTGCAATAATCCTCTGAACTACCCGCTGTGACCTGGGGAAAAAAAAAAAAAAAAAGAAAAAAGAGAAAAAAGAAAAAAAGAAACCTACATATTTATCCCTGTTCAACTTTCCTAGGAATGCCCTGCCTACAATTGGCTTGGCTGCAGCAAATATCCTTCACCATTGCGATGTACTTTCACATCATTCTGTGCTTTATTGTGGTTGGCCTGGCTGCCAGAAAGCCTGAAAGCAGATTTTATGACTGATATTTCTGTTTTATTCAAACATTTTATTCAGACTTGCTCCAATCAGGCGTTGCAAAACAGATGAAGATTCATGCACCATGGGATTGCTTGGACAGAAATAGGAGTTTCAATAAATGTCATCTTTCATGGCATTAAACTGACTCTTTAAAGGGCTAGGCCATTGGTTCAGCCCTTCAGTGAACCTTGGTTTCTGCTGATTCGAACCTTTACTGAGGACTTAGTATGCAGAATGTATGTGGTGGCTCAAACTTTCTGATTGCCCAAGGTGATTTAGCAGCCTGTGCCCTATGTAAAAAAGTGATTTCTGTACAAGAAATCTGAAGTCTTTATGTCCTTCATCGAGACTTCAGCTGCTCTGTGTCTCAGATAGCCCTCCATATGTGTCTTCAACCTCACAGTAGCTCAGGCATCAGAGTCAAAAAATGCCCTTAGAAAAAGTTGCTGGCTGTCAGCAAGCATCAGAGATGCTGCCTCTTTAAGTTTTGGCTTTCTTTTCTCTGTGAATGTAAGGCCTTAAGGGAAGAAGAGCTGTGACTTTTTCCCCCAGTAACTGTCCTTCCTGCCCACTTAGCTTTATTAAGTTCTTAGGATTTTATGTGCAGAGCACTTGCAACGGGACTGAGGGACCTCAGTCAATTCTTTATCAGCTTGAGGGGGTGATCTTWGTTGCTCTGGAAGATACTGTTATGAATAAACTGTTCTCCCTGTTTTGTTGTTGTTATTGTTTTAAGCCTCAGCCATACAGAAAGAAAACAGTGGGGTGATAAGCAGCAAGAGCAAGGGGGAAGATGAGGCTGCATAAGGTGTGGATTTTAACTTTCTCTAGTTACTGAGCTTGCAAATCACAAGCCTTCTCACTGAACCTTTTGCATATCTCATTTGTGTACAAGAACTCTTCAGTGATAGCCAAAGGCTTCTTTGGTCTCAAGTGCTTACTTAACTTTAAGGCAGATTTGTGGCAGTGGGCCTGTGGTCTGGGCTGGTGAGTTCTTAACTATACCCTTAGGTGTTAGACTTCCTAGACCAGCTATGGACACTCCATACTCGAAGATTCACTAGACAGAGCCTTGGGCAGCCTGATTTCATGTCAAAGTTGACCCTTCTTTGAGTGGGTGGTGGTGTTGGCCATATTCAGAAGACTCCCAGCCTTGCCTTGGGRCATTAGACCTATTTCCACTACAGCATAAGATGATTTCAGACATTTTTCACCCTGATACTGTGGTCTGCATTCTCCTCCATGCATAAAGATGGGACTTAAACAGTGAAGTCCATTTGCAATCCGTTTAAAGGCTACAAGGCTCTCCACACATATGATAGTAAATCTAAGCTATAGACTTTATAAATCATATGACAGATTTAGTAAATTTGCAGTTCAAATAGAAAAGAACTAGGCCCAGGAGACCTATTTAACTAGGTGATTTGTTGCTTATCAAAAATACATGCATTTTTAGTCTGTGAAGATACATGCAGAAATTTGTTGCTTTATGTAGAAACGTAGGCTTCTGTTCCTGAAACACAGACTAAATAAGATTGRAAGGGACCTTTGGAGATCATCTAGTCCAACCCTTCTGCAAAGCAGGGTCACTTASAACATGTTGCACAGGATTGGGTCCAGACAGGTTTTGAATACCTCCAGAGAAGGAGARTCTGCAGCCTCCCTAAGCAACCTGTTGTAGTGCTGTGTTACCTGCAAGGTCAAGAGGGTTTTCCTCAAATCCAGGCAGAATTTGCTGCATTTCAGTTTGTGGCCACTGCCTCTTGTCCTGTTTCTAACCACCACAGAAGAGTCAGGCCTCATCCTCTTGACACTCTCCCTTAAGGTGTTTACACACAATGATAAGAAGTGTACACCTGTAGAACSTCTCATCTACTTCCGCTTCCTGAGCAGATGRCCTGTAGTAARCACTCAGGACATTGTGTCCCATGTTAGCCTACCCTTTAATCTTTACTCATAAGTTCTTGACTCACTTTTCATTCACCTCTAGGTAGAGCTCTATACATTCCAGTTGCTCTCACATAAAGAGCAAATCCACCACATCACCTTTCTAGCCTGTCCTTCCTAAAAAACACATAGCCATCCATGACAGCATTCCAGTCATGGGAATTATCCCATTTTGTCTCCGTAACTGCGATGAGGTCATGGCCGTGTGACTGCACACAGATCTCCAGTTCCTCCTGTTTATTCCCCATCTTCCATGCATTGGTGTACAGGTATTTCAGGGAGGTAATCAAGCCTGTGGATATCCCAGAAGGGGTTCAAGAGGGCCCTTTATGATCACATCTCATAAGCTCTTTCCCTCTTGCATGTCCCCAGTCTGACACTGTGAATGACAGAAGAAAGATGCGAAGGCTTTTGCCTGCAGATGTCAAAACAAATTTCTGTTTTCATAAGGAGACATGACTGTTCACGGAGTAAGTACAAAAGAAGAACTTACCATTTGTGCTTAGTTTCTCACAGCCATTTATTGCGGCAGTGGAGAAAATCAGAAGAAATAGAATTAATGGACTTCTCTGAAACTGAGCTCTTAAGCTGTGAAAGATAAATCCGTTGAACCTCGATCATACTATGTGGCTGCTCTAAGGATCCAAGTCTTTCTGTGAATATCTCAAGCCTTTATTTTTCCTCTGGGCTCTAAGGCTGATTCTTTTGTACTTCATAGACCCTGCTGTTTAAGTCCTCTGTGCTTATGGAGTAATCTTGATACAGATGCTTGGAGGAAGGCAGAACATAGCAGTGGGTTGTGTTAGTAGAGGACTAGGCTGTGAGCCCAGCCTTCTTTCACGTAATGCTTAAATGGAAGCAGTTTAGGAGTGCTTCCCCCTTCCTTTCAATTCTTCCTTCCATCAGCAGGTAGAAACAGGAAATGGAAAGCAGTTCCATCGCTGTCTCCTCTTGGCATGTCCTGAAAAGCAAACTTAAGACCTGAAGTAAGTGAACAACCAAAAAAGAAAAGCCATTAATGTTATTCACAGCTGTAGTTAAAGGACATTGGCAAGAGCACCCATGAAAGCTAATAAAAGGCAATGATGGGGCAATGAAAATGGCCAGTCAAGGTTGAAAACTGTAAAGAAATATTTGTTGGATAAAAAATGTACTGCAGTACATATTGGAACACTTAATTTGAGCTGTACATAATGCAAAGTTGTACATTATTTATGGTCATATAAAGATAGACTTGGTTAAGTCTCTCTACTAAGAGATGCCTAGGGGTTAGACTTTTAAGTTTTTATTTATGTACCTATACCTAACTATATAGCAGGAAAATTGTTAATAAATTGGAGAAGATGCAGGAAGCAACCACAAAAATACACTAAGGGCTGTAGAAAATGCCCAATGGTGAGAGATTTAAAGAACTCCATCTGTTCAGCTTATCAAAAGTAAGACTGGGAGGTGACCTGATTGCAGACTTGGAGGACCTTTACGGGAAGAAGAGAACAGGCAGTAAAAAGACACTTTAATCTCACAAAATTGATCTCAATAATATCTGCATCACATCTTTTCAGGATCATTAGTGGGTAGAATTACAACTAATTGGGATTTTTCCAATGAGATGGTTTTAAATTGAAACCATAAGGTATCACTTTTGAGGATACTTTTGGTGGAAAGAGTTTTAGCAAGCTATAGGTAAAGTTAAATGCCAGAACTGGAAAGGATGAGAAGCAAAGTAGTTTSCATGGGGCATGGAAAGCAAATTGAGGCGCTCTTGGTGAATCCAACTCCCTTTCCAAAGGAGTGCTTCAGTACAGCTGAGATATCTTCTTTTCTGGGAAATAGCTCTTTTTTTCACATTTTTTATTCTCCTCCCTCTCTTTATATTTTGTCCTTTCTCCTTTTCTTCTTTCTCAATAAAACTTTCTAACAAAGCCGGGATTTCCCAAAAGAAAAGCACCCTTTCAAAAATACCTACGCCATCCAGATATGGGACAAAACATCCCCAAATTCAAGAGTCCCAAGAAATGCTTCTTTGAACAGCTATAGCAAAAATGCTGAGATAGCTCCTCATGCTGACTCTCAGGACACTATAATTAGACTAGGTACCTTTCAGCACTGCTGATACTAAAGTAAATGTGATCATATCAGATAATTCTAGTCTTATGATTGTGTTTACTCAAAATATCARTTGAACTCTACAAGGAACAGCAGTGAAAAAATACCCTCTTCAGGCTTCTCCAAAAGTATAATCAGGATTTTATTTGTGTGTCCATGTTTCAGCAAGCATCTTGCTTCCTCCACAATGTAAACAAGGTATTTACCATGTAAGTAGAAGATTGATCAACCTAATAGGAAAGGTTTAGGTGGATAGCACACATCAGCGCTGAGCAAGAATAGAGCAGCTAGAAGAGAAGTAAATAAAAGTTATACAATTTCTATTTCAAAGGAAAAGGTGTGACATTCTTTGAGAAGCAAACACTGTCCTTGGCAGATGATTTCCAGCAGTTCTGGTTATTTGGTGTATAAAACTACATCCAAAATGTAAAACTACATCCAAACCTGGAGAAATTTGGGTCTAASTCCCAGTCTT
The DNA here is from genome assembly GCA_003342815.1 of Eudromia elegans. Classification (NCBI taxonomy): domain Eukaryota; kingdom Metazoa; phylum Chordata; class Aves; order Tinamiformes; family Tinamidae; genus Eudromia; species Eudromia elegans. Next base: position 159,601 of record PTEX01000317.1, read on the forward strand.
ATATCTGCTTTCAAGGGGTTTTGAGGCAATAGGTCTTGTGATCATGTGTAAGGTAATAGCCATTATGCGTCCATAAATTTTTCATGAGAATTTATTATTATTTTTTCCATCAGACAGTGTAGAACAAATATTTTTTGTTTTACAAATTTTTCTATATTTTTCTTTCTTACTACGTATACAAGCAATGTTTGTATTTCAGACTTTTCTTGCAGATTCTGATGAATTTACTGTACTCTTTTTTCTCCTTACAGAAGGATGTTACAGAAATTATTTATTATTTATTTATTTGTTTATTTATTTGTTAGGGCAGCCTAAGAAGGAGGAAGTCTGGATTGTGTTTACAATATTGTTCTTAAATCCGTTTGCATTAAAACACAGTCCATATCTAGACTTCAGTAACTGTAGGTAGTCAGGTGGAGCTCAGCTAGCCATGGCATTTGAGCTGGTCTACTGAAAATGCACTCTAGGACACTGCAAATGCAGCTCAAATGTGTCCTGTGTTCACTTTCAATAGGAGGAATCTGCTTCATATTACCTTCTATTTGCTACAGCCTACCAGCATGGTATGGTTTCCTTGAGCTTGTATGTTGTTGAATCTAAATGCTCAGTGTCCTGTTTTTTCCCATCATAAGCTTTTGTTGCAAACCTTTCTATTTGGTCATGTCTGCAATCCTTGCTGCTTAACAATCTAGAAGCCTGAGTTCTTAATGCCTTGCTTTCCTTGGCTTCCTGCTATGTTTATGCTTCAGGATAAGGTTTGGCCTATTTTACAAATGTCAGTTTGCATCACTGACATCCTCTGAGAGTCCTCAGCACCTCTTAATTTATTTATCTTGTGCTTTCACTTAAATGGTCATATCCAAGATGATGCCCTCTGTTCTGTGGCTACACATGGAGCTTGTGACAAAGCTAACCACACAGTTTACCTTTTTTGGTAGAAATAAAGTCATATATCCTATTAATTCAGAACYTCTACCTTTAACTTCCATGATTTAACATACATATATATGTGTATTTTTTTGTATATACACATGCATACATTCATGTCCTAAGTTATAGATGAAAACATTGCCTTTGGGGCTGCAAACAAGTTAGAAACCTCTGTAAAGCTGTTATTTCTTCCCTTTGCTGTTATGACCATCCCATGGGCAAACACTAATCTATCTCCCCTAGAGTTTGTGGACATAGCTGAGGACATTAATCTCTCTGCACACTTGGTGCTGATGAAGGTAGCGAGGGGTCTTTATTGTAGCTCAGAATGACACTCAAAGATGGTTAGACAAGTGAAAGGGATGCAGAAGTTTGACTTGTTAATTGTTACTGGCATTGATTTGTAGAAAAAGGACTTGTCTCTTAAATTCTGGAGTATGTYTGTGAGCTTGAAGTTCAGGAAAAATATTTGTAATTTAAAAAAAAAAAAAATGTTGGAAGATTAACAGTTTCCAGTTTACTGTTTCAGTACTCAGATGGTATAGATTGACAGTGTATGTGGAGTTCCTATGGTTTACGCTGGCTATAACCTAGCCTACAGAGGAACTTCTCAGAGAAAACTCATTTATTATTAAGACTTCAGAAGAAGGAGAATTAGTACTGCTCTGGCAAATCTGGCCTTACCAAATAAATATATTTCCTTCTAAGTACCACTTCAAAGCAYACTTTTTAAAATACTTTTTAAATTGTGTGCTGTTAAGGTATATGGGTATTTATAAAGAACTGAGTATCAAGGTAGTTTTGAGTGGGTTCAGCTCCACTGCCTTGGTAAATTTGTGTCTGTTTATCTGAAATGAGAATCTAGCTCGTGGATTAAAGCAAAACAATAGGATGTTTTTTCTTGTTTATATTGTTTGTTTTCAATGTGAAACACTCCTGCAAACTCTTCAGAAATAAATACCCCTTGCATCACCACAAGTTCTGCATTTTGCATTTCCATGAAAATAAACTTGCTGTGATATTGCAGACAGACCAGTTTAACAAGAACTTTGTGAGTGAAATTAAATCTCTGAAGTATTCCTTTTTTATTGAGCTCCATTTTTTCTTTAATAATAATAACAACAAAAAAGGAATACTAGATCAGGAAGAAGATGAGTACCTGGGGTCCAGTCCTTCTGGAATCACCTCTGGCATTTTTCCTCCTTTGATTAAGTCTTTTTTTTTGCTTTCTTGTGTGCATTTCGGAAGAGATTAAAGACAATTTCTCTAGAGATTGTTAAGTTGTTTTTCTTTAGAGTGTAGCTCAAAGGTGCAATAGGAAATTTGCCTTATGCTTTGCAATATCCATTTGCCTGCAGCCTTTTCTTTTATTCCCTACTCGCTGTGAGAATATGTTGGTTTGGTTTTGGTTGCTGGTAGATATCCCTTTCCTTTTGAATGTCCAAACTGATCTCCTGTCAAAGTTTGTCAACTTGACTTTAAAGATGTGTTCTCTCTATCTGCAATATTGTTGAATTGGTTAGAAGAAAAAAGGCCAAAAAGAAAGTCCTGATTTTTTTTTTTTTAATTTGTTTGTATTCAAAAAATCTTGGAAAAAAAAAAAGGTGAAAGACAGTACAGTATGGATTTCTGTGCTCTTCTAGCAATCTTTTCTCCCCACCCTCTGCAGCATTTTTTTTTAGTTGATGGACTGATTACAGTCTCTTTTTCAGTTATCTGACAGAGATAACTATTATATATGGTTGGTTCAACTAATGCTATTAAASTGCCCTAAGAAAGCTTACCATCATTTCTGTGCCTTGTTTCATGAAGGGCCTTGGAGGACTGTGTGAACTCATACCTGAGGGGAGGATGTAAAGAGGATGGGGCCAAACTCTTCTTGGTAGTGGCTAGCGACAAAACAAGGGAAAATAGGTACAAACTGAACAATAGGAAGTTCCACGTCCATATGAGGAAGAACTTCTTCAGTGTGAGTGTGACAGAGTTTACTGATTCCATATTTGCTTTGGAGGAAGGAATCATACTGTTGCCATTTTTTTTGTTCTGTGAAACATCAGCCCATARATGCTGCCTGTGACACTGAAGATGGGAAGGGTCTGCACTGAATATGTGAACATAGTATCTTTCCAACTATAGACTTAGATGCAGCAGCAAATTTCCAACTTAAATGTAGTAGTCTACACTTAAGTTCASACTGCTAGGGAACAAATGAGATATTGCTCTGAATATCAATAACTCAGTCTTTTAGTACTGTGATTCTGTTAAGAAAGGGAAAAAAAGAAAGAAAAGAAAAAAAAAGCCAAAAAGAGAGGAGGGGGAGGGAGGGGAGACTTTGTTTACCTTTCCTATTAGTTGTTTTCKTTTCAGATCACCTTTACAGAGAATGTAGGGTGATGATGGCACAACTCTACCCCCTGAATTGCATCAAGTTTAACATGCCTGGTGTTGCAAGGATTTTTAAAAACCTAGAGCACTGTGGTAGCCTTTTTTTTTCTTCTAAATTTCAAGGATTTATGGATAGGGAGTAATTTAATTTCAAAAGCTATTTTCACTGAAAATATTTTTTCACATTTTATTGGGGGAAAGAAAAGCAAACTAAGAAACTATCTACTGAGCAGTCATTAGACAGGGGTCATTTTAATGCCAAGCATGACCAATTTGTTCTCCTGTATTTTCATTAGTTCTACAAGGGCTTTTTTTATTTTAATTATTGTCTAGTGAGCTGGAGATTCTGCAATGTAAAGAGTGCAAAATCTCTGCTGTGTAGCATAACTATCATGTATTTGCTGTTAGATAAAGTGCAGRTAATTGCTAGACCTATTTAAGATCTACATTTTAAGTGTCACTGTAATAACTAGCGGAGAGGAGAACAACCTGACTTAGCATAACTTTGAGGCCAGGATGTTCTGCTGTTGCAGATAARCTAGGTAAAATAGTCCCACTTGTGTATTGCTGCTGTAAGAGGAATATCATTAGGTGCTGTCATTCATTTTGGATGTTCTTCAGCAAAGGTTGCAGCRGTGGCCAAAGGGAAATCAAAGAAGCTTTTGTTCCGCTTAAGAAATTGCACACAGTTACATTTGGGATGCTGGTGAAACAATAATAAGCCATTAGCAAAGAAGTGATTCTCAGACTAGAGGCTTTTAATTAAAAAAAAAATAAGGAGATGAATTTGCAGTGGTAAACACTTTCCAACTTTTTATCTTCTAAAATAAAACTCCCCCTTTTTATCAAGGATCAAGCCTTTACCGGTGGTGGCCTTGTAGCAATAGGSAATTTACTGCCTGCCATCCCGCTTGCTCCACAAACAGCCCTGAGACACCCAGGCAGCCAGTTGCCTATTAAAGATTATGGGGGAGCTTTTATTGTTTTTATTGCTAGCTTTTATTAGGGTACAGGACCAACCTGCCATTGACTCTGTCAAGTGTCAAAACTTCCCCCAGTTACCCCCCATACCCTGTTAACAAAACTGGGTCAAGGGAGACAGGACTAAATGCAAAAGCATCTTGAAAGCATCTGTCTTATGCTGTAGACCCTTCGTGTGCTGACTGACATGTTTCAGTGTCTTCTGCCCATTTATTGCACTAGGGCAGGCATTGCACATGGCCAAGCTGGACTTTTTTTAGATCTACTCAGCTGCCAGGTTGTGAGTGTGAGAGCAGTTTATGCAGAGTGGCAGGGCACATCTGGGCTTGCTATGTGTCTGTATTATAATTGACTCGCTGTCTCTGGCTATTATGGCCCTCACCTTGAGGTTGTTGTGCTGCTGCAGAGAAACTGGAGCTATTGCAAAACTACCTTGAAAGGCTGGTGTACACTGCTTAGTGCCCTGTAGCAAAATCAGCACTCACTACAATTTACCATAATATCCTGGTCTGCAGACCACTTTGGAGTTTCTCTATAAGAAGCCAGGAAATTTCTGGGAGTAGCAACCTCTCGGAAGAGGGTCAGCAACTGTCACTAGGAGAATCTAACTGTCTGTCACTCTTGCTAAATTTGTTGTGATTATGAAAATGATGTCTAGATTTGATTAGACAGTCCAGAGGAGAGAAAATAAAGCTAAATGCAGTTAGGCTTAAAATAAGTGTACAGTTTTATGTGCAAAGGTAATAAACTATTGGAACAACATTCCTGGGAACATGATTTGTCTCCATCACCCATTTTATTCAACCAGGATGTGAGGTCTTCTGAAAAACACACTATTGCTCATTGTAAAAAAAAATAAAAAACATTGTGCTAGCCCATGTGCTCAAGATATGAGGTGAAGTGACCATAAACACATTTTGTACTCCTCCCTTACTCCTCTCCCTTAAAATGTCGATTATATCCTTGGACGAAAATTAAAACACACAAGATCAGGAGAAATCTTTCCAGAAGACAAAAAAAAAAAAAAACACAACTTCCAGGAGGTTTGACCTGCTCAGCACATCTGTGTGCAAGACATACCCCATGGCCATCCTTCCAGAARCTGGAAGGAAAAGTGATCCAGTGGATTCTGTGCTGTTGTGTGTTGTGGGAACCTGGTAGTTCAAAGTATCATTTCTCTGGAATGGRGAACTACATTGGGATTGACATTAGATACGTTATTTTATGACCAGCGTGGTTTTCTAAGAAGGTGCTTTTCTCAGAAAAGATGCTGAAAATTCCTAACAGTGCTCAGAAAAATCAATAATCGCTTCTTTTGACTAGCCAAATGGGCATAAATTAGTGACAGAGCATATCGCGTTTTTCTGCGTGATTCCAGAGCTCTTTTAAGGTAGTACTACATTTTTCAATTGGTGGTTGGAAATGCAGAATTTTTGCACCAACTTCTCCAATGGTTTTAAATGATGTTTGRACTGTGAAAATAGGTTGTTCTCAGATGGTTTCCATTTCACAGTCCTTTGCAAGCTGCAGTTATCCTGGAAAAATCTGGAAATTTTAACCCTGGAAAATTAAAAAGAGGACATGTGATTTCCTTTCAGGGACCCGGGAGACAAATTCTGATTAACTGTTACTATTATTATTTTCAATAGATGATCATTTTGACTATCACTGGACAATGATGACTCTTGAGGCTTCTCTAGTGGTTTCCATTTTCATTGGAATTGAAGCAGAATCTTTGAAAAGGCTCCTTGGAAGACAAACTTGTACCAAATTTCTCTTTTTGAAATGAAATTGGATTTTAACAATTTCACCCTCTTCATTTTTTTCTAACTTGTTCTTTGATAGCTGCAAAATTAAATGAAAAATGCAGTGGTGTCAGACTCATTTATAAGGCAAATAACAAATCCAAAAAGTGTTTATAAGCAATGATCTGACAGTTTTACCCCATATACCTTTAGTTCCACTAGCCTTCATATCTGGAATCTCTTAAACTATGTATTCTCCTTTCTCAATAAYAGCTCTAATTCACAACAATTTCCAAGTACTTTGCTAAACGGTGTTTGTGTTTAGTACACAAAGTATGGCAAAACTGAGGCTGTTGTTATTCCCTCAGAAGCGAGAACTAGCAACAATATTAAGCAAGCAAAGTATGAGTCAAAGCAAAGCCATTTTTCAACACTCTGCAGTTTCTGTTAATGAAAAGATAAGTACATTCCCCTACATTTACTCTGATTTGAAAATACCACAGTCACATTTGATATTAAGGGACCACTTATAAATATTTTATTGTGGTTCAATAATTGATAAGTGATTTACAGCAGCCTTGGTAATGCATTAGCACATGTGGAGCACATATATATTCACTGTATTCTGTTGAAAAAATGTGAAATACATTTGCAATTGTAGTTGTTTGTCCATGCATCATCTGTTAAGCATTTATTGCCAAAGCTTTTAATTGTTTTTGTGGTTTGTTATTCGATATGGCTAGCTATTTGTCTGAAGAATGCCTGGGCTTTCTGCTACTCTTTTTTCAAATAGGCATTCATATGATACATATTTGGTGACAAGTTGTTCTCAGCCCTTTTATGATCCAACATCATGGGCCTGGTACAGTATTAAAGATGGAATTGGATATTACAGGGATATTATTACAGGGATTGGATATTACAGGGATAACTTCAATATTTACTGGGAAAAAAAAAGGAGAGGATAGCTTTACTACTTACTGCAAGGAAAAAAAAATAAACAAGGGAGACAACAGGAGAGAGGAAACCTCCTCTTCTGCAACAGTATTCGCTTTGGAAGCCAGGAGGGATGTCACCCTGTAACTCTGTCCAGATGTCTTTCTTGCATCGTCTATTGATGTACATAGTACTAGCTGGTGCCAGAGGTGGGAAATGAAACTTGGTGCTCATAGGTTTAACTAACTCTAATGGCTAGTAATTTTGCCTAAGCCTTTGAGATATGTCAACTATAATAATAATCCCTTCTGTGTCCCTTTACCTCTGCATGTTTAGCCAAAAGGACAAAGTCTAATGCATCTAAACATCTTGCTGAGAAGGAGTATATTGCAGATTGTCATCAGTGTAAGCCATAAAAGAAGACACAAAAACAACTATCAAGAACACACGGTATTGCTGTAATCAAAAAATATTTCCAATTATAATTCTACTTCAATTTAATTATCAAATTCATCACAATCAACTTCAGACTGAACAGGTTTTTCTAAAGGTAACCTAAAATAATGGCAGCTGTTTTTCTCCATCACACTCATTTTTATTCTTCATACCCAACTTGAGTCATTATTTTGAGAGGAAAAATATGAAGCTTCCATGAAGCTTCCATGAAGGCTTTTTTTTCCTTTGAGTTCTTCTTTTTCTTTTTTAATTGTGTTAAGGGTAAAGCACTGAGTGGAGAAGTGAGTCTTACATCACCTGGATAATGTTCTAACTTTGAGACCAGGTTTCTGCACTGCAAGTCYTGCTGACAGAGCTGAGTAAATAAAGTGCCTGAGTTTTCAGAATTAGCTATCCMAGCTTTAGGAGATTACCTGTGAGCTGCTAGTTGCTGAGCTTGTTTGAAGAGTTGAGCCTTTGTAGAATTTGATCTGGTCTAATTTTAGGTCCTGTCAGTCGATTAAAATTATTTTCTATTTCCCTTTTGAAATTGTTCCATAGCATTAATTTTCAGCTGTGATATTCAGCTTGCATTTTCACTTCCTTAATATCAGTCATTATTTCTAGTGAAAGACTTTATGTTACACTAAATCTTTCCTTTAACTGTCTGACACTGACGACAAGCCAAGTTGGTAACTCTCTGGGGCTTTMTGCTTGCTTGTTTTCCGGGAATAGTTCAGTTCCTATCCATGTTTGAGAGCAGTTGTTCCTGAAATATATAGAAGTAGCTTGAATGAAAACCCACTGGGATGTCCTCAGGCACAGATTGAACAACCCAAACACAGATTTCAGTTCAAAGCTGAGACTACTGGAAATCTTGTCATGTTCATCTGTGAACAATTCTAAAAAGTCTCTTCTTGGCTATATGAAGTTGCCCTACGTGGTAACACCCTGAGTCACTGATTTTATAAAGTCAGGAAGGTTGCCACTCATGGCCTAAAGCTTTCATGCAATTGCTCATCATTATATGTGCTGATCTGAAAAAATGTGTCCAGATGAACCATTTTATTTGGTCTCTGCCAAAGGACTTCTTAACTTTTGCCAATAATCTTAGACTGAACAATGAAGGGGCTTKTGTCTCCTCTTAGCTTCCCAGCATTAGCTTCTCCTGAGTTAAACCAAGAAAGCTCAGAGTAGCCAGGGGATTTCTGTGCTAGAGAAAGTCTAAAGGAGAAGGGGAAAAAAACTTTTGAAAAAGACTTCTAAAGAGACTTGGTAGGCCTGTGGGGAATATCCTAATGCTGCAAAACTGTTTCCTAGCTTTATGCGTAGATTTCAACTTCTTGCCTATCACTTGAAGAAATGAATGTGATTCAGCCGTGCAGTTATTAAAGACACTAGAGGAGTTGCTGAGATTTGAAACAGAGGTATTTTGTGCCATTTAAATACCCTTTCTTATCCAGAAACATGCAAGTGTCCCATAAGCTTCTGAGTCATCTCTGTCAGCAGTGTATATATGTTCTTGAACCCTTTAGTATATTATGGCAACTCCTCCCCTTCACCTGAAGGCACCTAAAGCACCTCACAAGTGACAGTAAGACTGAAATTTATTCTACATCTCTAGGTGCAATAATTCTGGATTAAAACTGTCATCATATTTCAAGATAGGTAGGAATAAAGAAGCCGCCTGTTGAGGGTGTTAAAATCACAGAGTAGCATTCAGTTTACAAACCTGGATCTCTGAAGGTGTAAATGAACATCTGGTGCTGGTGCTAATTGCAATGATCTAAAGTAGGTGACTGTGATTTTGGAAGAGAGAGATTAGCAAGGCCTTGCAGTAGAGCTATTGATGTCTAAAAAGGATAATTTCAGAAGCGTTCTTTGTTATACGCCATGATTTTTTTTTTTGTGTCTGTTAGCTATCAGATCAGCCAGTTTGCTTGCACAGTACGCCTGATTGACTATTGACATGGCTTTGGAGATTAAATCTGCATTGCTAGAGGAACTGTTGATTTGGGGGTTCTTGTTGTGATCTGCCAACCCTAGACAAGGTTCCCAAATTTCTGAAAATGGAGCAGTTGCATCAGTGTATCTGGAAGTGTTACTGAAATGTGGATGAGATAGGTCCTTTCTATGGACACTGTATGATTCCATCCATCACTTCAGCACATATCTTACGTCTCATAATTGTATCATGTCTTCATGATGATCATATCTTCAGTCTGATCCTTCCATGCATGCTATAAGCTACAAAACTCTGTATTACTGAATAAGGAAAAGGAGATGAAAATATTTGGTCAAGCGTCTCTCTCATGAACAGCTTGTTTTGTTTTGTTTTGTTTTGTTTTCTCAACTCCAAAGGGATGGACTTGGGTCATAGGAACCCAATCCCATTTTCCTCTCAAAACTTTTTCTTTTCATGTTACGTAATCCGTTACGTACTTTCAAATGATCAGTGTTAGTGTATTTATTTATTTGAAAACACAAAGTGATATAAGCTGAACCTCTAAAGCTATCTTCTTTGGAGAGTCCTGATGAATGTAAGAAAGGGTTTGTGTTGCTTGGATATCTTATCCCTTATAGAAGAATGATACTCATGCTTGAGAGTGAATAAAGTGGTTGTTAAACCAGAGGAAAGACTTTTTTTTTTTTTTCTTCACTATCGCCATTGGTAACACTTTATGYTTTTAGAGAAAGAAGGTAAAGAGACTATTGCTTTCAAACTAAAAGGCAGTCTGGTTTTTGCCTCAATAGTCCACYCTGTATTATTCAAGCACTATTTATGTCTTGCTTTTGAAATACAGCAGGGGGCACATACCTGTCTGCTCTATTTCTGTGAAGACCAGGAATATATATAGCTCAGAAACTGTCACTTAGCTCTGGTCTGGTTTCCACCTTCTAAGTGATGGTCTTAGGAAGGGCTGCCTCCCTGCAGGGACTAAACCCTGTGAGAGAGGAATAGGACTCATGGCTTGAGGAAAAATAACAAGACCTGCCAGTGAAAGGTCTATTGAAAAGGACAATGGATGAACTGCCCTTTTGGGATCTACCTATATCCAATGAAACTGCTTTATAAAGAGATAGTGACAGGCTTGGTTCATCCAGGACAATGAGTGACTTCCATTGTCCTGAGTGTTGCCTCCAGCCATGTGGCTAGATGAGATATACATTGCCAGTGCTTAGCAGCTCATGACCATTAGTCTATTACAGTGTTTTAACATTTTCAGATGGGATAAGATAGAGAAGCTCAAAGAAATAGAAGGATCTGTGAAGGACACTTGAAGACATTGTGCAGTAGTCAATACCTCACACTGTGCAACCTTCAGGAACTTGCGAAAGAATTTCTTAACAGTGAGGGTGACAGAGCACTGGAACAGGCTGCCCAGAGAGGTGGTGGAGTCTCCTTCTCTGGAGATCTTCAAAACCCGCTTGGACACCACCCTGTGCCACATGCTCTAGGAGACCCTGCGTGTGCAGGGGGGTTGGACTAGATGACCTCTAGAGGTCCCTTCCAACCTTAAGCATTCTATGATTCTATGATTCAAGGCCTATTGCACTGACAATTCGAGCAGACCATTAGGCAGCAGGATCTTTATTGTCAGTATGTGCTGTGCAAGGACTGTCCTGCTCTGTGTGAGAATTGCAGGCACATCCTTTATGCCATTTTGTAGAAGAGCTGCTGGTTATACTTCCAGCATGATTTTCCATCACATGACAGGGAAAAAGATGGATAAGTTACTGGAAGCAACAGTATAGTCTWAGTGAATTTGAGAACACGAGTTGAATGATAACATTGTCTGAAATACTGCCAGTGCCACAGGCCAAAATGGATAGAGTTGGAGTATCTCAGGWCATGGCTGAAGAGAAAATGTCAGAAAAGAAGGACATCATGTTCATTAGAAAATTGGATGGGGAAATTGCAAGAGAGATGCCCTAAAGAGTTCCATTGAGACAGTTGCTGAAAATTTCCTTGTAATGACCTTTCTCAGCTCTGTTTAAAAGTTAAACAGTAGTTGAGCAGCAGTAGTAGTTGAGTGGGTTTTTCTTTTTTTCTGTTCAGATGGTCCGAGGCTTTATTTTTGTGAAAAAAAGGTTCACTAGAGGATGTTGCTTCCTAGGACATATAAGCACTACTGTAACATACTGCTCTGAAAACCTAAAATTTGATGCTGACTATGTGCTGTCAGTATGAAGAGTTTCCTCTCCTTTTGTCCACAGAAGTTGTCATGTCAGATTCAAGTAAAGCACCAAATATTAGAGCATAAGACTTTTCCACTGTTTGCATCATTGTATTCTTTAGTAGACTTAGTCAGTGATAGGAATACCTTTCAGCAGGCCATATATGTCAATACATGCAAAAAAAGACTGCATTCGTCTTATTAAGTCAATACTCCCATGCATAGAGTGTCAGGAAATACAGGGTATTTTTGAGGAACATTTTTCTAAATCAAAGGAAAATGGGGGCTCCTTGGTGAAACTGAAGTTTGTGCAGGGTTCAGTGAGGGTGGAATATAGCTGTCATAGGAAATACCTCCATTAAAACACAGAATTGCTAGCCATGGTAACGCTTTTCACCTTTGTTTTCTGAAGCATGAGTTCCACAAAACTTTATAAATTGTATACACATCATAAATTGTACCTGAAGGAAAAAGGTCATGTTCAGAAATACTTGCTGGGTTGCATTTTCTGTCTCATGATGTAGCTTATGATGTTCGAATCACTGTGAAACAAACCTCATAAATTGTTGCTTGCAATGAAAGGACAAAAGACTTAAGGAAAAAGGACCCTTAAAATGAAAGGGACCAACTGTCTCTCACATTCTGTAGATGTCAGTTCTTCCCATGCTTATTGGTATAACACAGTGATTCTCATCAGTTTCAGTCAGTTCAGGCAGCCATCCAGCTGCCTTTTTCCTAAATAAGCTATTCCAACATAAAAGCTGTTATGCTCATCAGTGTTATTTTGAGTTTCTCTGTCTAATTTCTCAAAATACATTTTTTTTTTTAAACAGGCAATATCCTATTTCCAAAGGATGTATATGTTTTTGAGCCCCCTGCAAGCCTCCCCACCCCATAATGTCAGGACACACTGATGTGCTGACAGATGCGTGGATGGGCAAGGGCCATGGGGGATTCAGAGATCTGAGCAGCTGGTGAGGATGGAGATTTGAAGATCTGGTCTCATAATTCAGACACATGCCTTGCTTTAACTTGAGGTGATTGTTTTTGTTTTCTGTAAGGTTTTTAGGTTTGGCTGTGTGTATGTGCATTGTCAGAGGTCAACTCTCCTTATAAAAAAAAGAAAAGAAAAAAAGTATTTCTAAAATGAATTTCCAGGGTTTAATATGGAAGAAAGGTCAAGAATTGCTTTTTGGTCTGTGKTATATGCAAAATAAGTAAGAGGAATAGGATGAAAATGATTTAAAGAAAATATCAGGGAGGACTTCCTGGCAATGAGCTTTGTTAGTTTCTCAAGGGAATGATAGGAACCCATCTCTGTAAAATTCTTGAGGAACAAAAAAAAACAAGGCACTCGGTCAATACTTCTGTCTCTCCTTTCCACATCACTTGGTCCCACTCACTAGACTTATTTCAGTATGAAAAGAGAGAATTTCCTCTCCTRTTACTACCAAGGATTCCCATAGGGCGTGAAATTGTGTAAAACCAGCTGCAGGTAAGAGGAAATAAGGCTGCCCCTTCTGCATGGCATAAAGCTTCTGTTCCCTCCAAGAACGTTATCTTGAGGTACAATGTTGTTTTCCCACGTGGAGAAACAGAGGCCCTTAAAGACAGTAAAAGAGCAAATTAAAATAAGATTGTGCATAGGCAGTTTAGCATTAAAGATGAGATAAATTCTGCAAACACAATTAGCAAGCTTCTAAGGTGAAAATATGCAGTTTGGGCCTTGCTGAATTGCCTAGATGTAACACAGCTACAYTCTCTAATACATGTTCTGCAGCACTTTGAACCAGCCATGTTCACCCATGTTGRCCATGCTTTAGTTCTTTATGACTCAGGTGGTTGGGGGGGAGTTGATCCTAGGGATCAGCAAAAGCATTTACAAGTAGCTTGACCAATAAATATCTTTTCCCCCTTGGGACTGATGCCTTGCATGAAAAGTCAGTGAGGATAGGCTCGTTCCCATTTACGGGTGGTGCAATCCAAATCTGTGTGTGTTGGGTTTTGCTTTTGTTTTGTGATGAGAGAGGGGAAAGAATTCTGAAGAAAGTGCTCCCTGCCCACAGTGTTTTCTGCACTGCCTTTCCCACCTTCGCATGTTTTGCAACATGATATAACCAGGATTATGCCTTTGTACTCTACTAACTCCTGTGTGCGACACAGACTGACTCCCCAGTGATTGAAAGAAATGCTGCAAACTCTGCTCCAAATTGCCAAGCAGAGAGTTACAATTATTAAGCTTTCACCACTCAACAAAGTAAAGTAATTAGTATCTTGTTGTAGAAGAGCTTTAAGTAGCTGAGGGCTTTACCCAGCTTTGATTTTTCTGAAMACGATGAAGTTGGAGAAGGCAATTAATGCCTGTTTTATAGCAAGGGAATGACCCTTACAAATTAAGTGCTACTAGGCTGTTGAGAAATTTCTTAATAAATGCTGCAGTCCTCTAAGATGAGGCAAGGACTTTGTTTATCCAGGCATGTTTTGCATAAGGAAAAGTAGAGCTAGAAGTAGAACTCACTGGTTTTTTTTTTTTTTTTAGTTTATTTTCCACAGGGTAAAAATCAGAGGCTACTGAAGAGAATATATCTGGATTGTCACTCACAGTGCCTGTTTCCCATGAAAGACATAATCTGAGATAATTGCTCTATTTGCTCTTTAAGCGCAGCATTGGATATTACATAGAGCTTGGAGTTTTCACTGTATCCCTTTCTCTCATCACCAAATGAGGCAGAGAA
>PTEX01000317.1:174479-202017 GCA_003342815.1 Eudromia elegans
GGGCTCCAGTTTGGATTATGCTGACTTTTCTATGTTGCTAAATAAGCAATTTTCTTTTTCTTTTTTTGAGGTTTTAGTGCACGTACAGCTAACCGGATCAGAAGTCTGAATTATTCCATCTGGTGTTTTGCCAAATTTTACCTTAATGCKGAGTTTCATGAAGAAYRGGTTTCTTCTGCAGGAATGGAARAAGTCACATGTATTCATGCCATCARGCGTCAGGACCTGAACATTTKCACTTGTTCGRGGCCTTTCATAAGTTGTTTCTGACATCACTAACATAGACTGTCACTGCAATTTACATTATTGCAGAATCACAGAATGGTTGAGGTTGGAAGAGACCTGCAGAGATCATCTAGTTCAACCCCCCTGCTCAAGTCAGAGAAGCTTGCTGAATTTGTACACTGAGCCATCTAGTACTTTGCTTCACATATCTGCCTGGATGTACCTCTGTTATTGTGTGCAAACTAAACTTCAAAGCCTGTTGTTTATGAAACATCATAATTATCATAATGGAATGAGTCTCATGCAGAAAACTTTGTCCTGTCCAGTAATTCAGAGAATTGCTTAAATTACTATTAAACCATACTGAAGGTGGATAMATTTCTTGTGCAGCCTGGCTGCTGCTGAGAGTGGCAGTATTCTGTTGTTCAGGTAACACTCTCTCTCTCTTCCTCTCTCCTGTTTTAGTATTTGCCTGATTTGTGACAGCTCCTATATTTTGACTTATTCAGGGCTTGTTTGAAGTCACCTTATGTTAGTGTATAGCTCCTGATAATTTTCTGCAGAACTGCCCTTGCCAGCTGGTCCCATAACATTGACCCAGGCATTGAATCATTGCTGTTGAAGTGCAGAACCTTTTCCTCTGCAGTTTTATCAGTTCACTAAAGTTGCTGAAGTTTCCCTCACTAGTATGTAATATTTTTTTTTTTTTGTCTTTTTTTTTAGGATTTCGGCGATGTCTAAGCTTTGGAGGTTTTGCTTTTAGATTTCTTTGTGTCTTGACTTTTTGCGTATTGACACATCTGACTAGGTATTTGTTCACATAGTGGTGTTTAAATTCACCTTGAAGGGTGATTTGGAGTCATTTTTGAAAATGAAATATATGCTTCAAAAAAGCTTCAGGCTTTATAAAGGTAAGTTCTTTAGTAATGTCAAGATAGATACTATGTTTAGTATTTCAAAACAAAACCAATACCAAAGGAAATAAATATTTTTGCTGAACTTCTTAAAATATTTCTTATTGCAGTAAATGGAACCAAGCAACACTTTTTCCAAAATCTTCAATCGCTTTAGAATAAGTACAAGAATGAGGCACTTAGTGTCAGCAAGTGCTCTTTGTCATGCCTGGTTTAATCAACTTATGATGGCGGATCCAGAACTGTAGTAATATATGGACAAAGTCATCTGCCAAAGGGAGGATGTTGAAAAATTTCTTGAGGGATAACGGGACCCAGAGTGAAGAGGATGCAGAATACAGACTGAGCTTTTAAATAATCTCTTCATCTGCCTGTATGAAAAATACACTSTAAACCTGAAAATTATGAAGCACTTCTAAATCTGAAAATTTACGCTTACAGGGAKGAAATGAATAACTGAAGGGAAAATGCACCACTTGAAAAGTCCAGGTTTTTCAAGAATGTAGCGCTACTATTCACAATTTCACCTATAAAGCAGAAAATAAAGCAGAAACCATTATGAGAAGACATGTACTGGTTGGGAAGAAATAGAGAGTTTCAACAGCATGGCCTTCAGTGCAACAGCATTCTGCTTTGGAGAGCTCTGCATAGATACTCAGTAGTTGAACTCAGTCCATGAACCTCTTATGGAAAAAAATAATTTCTCTTCTCTTTTGGGGAAGTTCAGTACTACCTGATAGGCATGGGAATTATGTTGACTGGCAATAGAACTATCAAGTTGTTTCTCTGGAGCTCTGGGAAGTGTGCACTATTTTCTTGATCCTTGAGATGCTGCACATTCATTCATAAATAGAGACAAACATAATGTGGATATTTTATGGAAAATACGTAAGATTCACTGAACTGAAAAAATATGGAAATTATTTGTGTATAGTTTTTTTTGCTCTCATAATGTGCTTAAAATTTTACATATATGTATATTTGTRTGTGTGTTTAGGAAGTTGGACGTTAACACATAAAGTAGAATTCCTATGAACATAAACTGAATTGTTATGAAACAGTTACTCTGGAGTCACTGATCAGCCTCTCTCTTTTAGCAAAGTAAAAATGAAAGTATTTTGAATTGCCAATACAGTCTTGATAACCAAGCAGATATAGGAAATAGCAAACCTTTTAATGGATTACCTAATTTCACAAACCATTTTTCATACTAGCAACTGACTTGAAATAAAAGAACTTTGAAAACACTCTTTCTATGGCACATGAAGTCTTTTCTGCTTATTTCTTATTAGAAGCCCGTATTAGAAGTCCTGTGCTGAGTGCTGAGCATTGTTCATAGAACAATTTGATTATGAGCCCTCTACCAATCTCTCCAACCACTGGGGATAAATAGAAACTATTTTCACCAAGCAAAATAATTGCATTCATATAGTGAAGATACAAATTAGCAGAAAAAAACCTTTGCTTGTTTAGTGTGCTTTTGTGTACTCCAACACTAAGGAGGTAAACTTTAACATAATTCCTAGACTCTGATGGGGAAAAACATACAAACTTTTTTTTAGCTTTCTCCCTTTACTGACATGTTTTCTGGAAATCGAAAGTGGAGAAGTATTTTAAATGTACATTTTTAATAGAAAATTGCCTCTTTTCAACCATGATAACTTGTTGGAAAAATGCAATCATATTTCATAGAATCATAGAATACTTACATCCCCTGCACACTCAGGGTCTCCTAGAGCATGTGGTACAGGATTGTGTCCAAGTGGGCTTTGAAGATCTCCAGAGGAGACTCCACCACCTCTCTTGGCAACCTGTTCCAGTGCTCTGTCACCCTCACTGTTAAGAAATTCTTCCTCAAGTTCCTGTGGAACTTTTGGTGCTTCAATTTGTGGCCGTTTCCTCTAGTCCTATCGCTGGCCACCAGTGAGAAGAGGCTGACCACATCCTCCTCGCTCCTTCCCTTGAGGTACTTACAGACACTGATCAGATCCCCTCTCAACTTTCTCTTCTTYGGGCTGAACAGGCCCATCTCTCTCAGCCTTTACTCATAGGGCAGATGATACAGGCCCCTAATCATCTTTGTAGCCCTGCGCTGGACTCTCTCCAGTAGCTCCACATCCCTCTTATACAGGGGAGCCCAGAACTGGACACAGTACTCCAAGTGTGGCCTCACCAGGGCTGAGTAGAGGGGCAGAATCACCTCCCTCGACCTGCTGGAGACGCTCTTCTTAATGCACTCCAGGATCCCATTGGCCTTCTTGGCCACGAGGGCACACTGCTGCCTCATGGTCAACTTGTCGTCCACCATGACGCCCAGGTCCCTCTCTGCGGGGCTGCTCTCCAGGAGGTCGGTCCCCACCCTGTAGGCATGTCTAGGGTTATTCCTCCCCAGGTGCAGGATCCTGCACTTACCCTTGTTGAACTTCATGAGGTTTCTCATTGCTCAGTTGTCCAGTCCGTCCAGGTCCCTCTGGATGGCAGCGCAGTCCTCAGGGCTATCAGCTACTCCTCCCAGTTTGGTGTCATCAGCAATCTTGCTGAGGGAGCACTCCATCCCTACATCCAGGTCTATCTTTACGTTCAGGTTTTACATTTATCCCTGATTTTGTGAAACTAAATTAGCATCCACTGCTCAGAAATATTTTTAAAAGGTTTTGAAATTTTGAACTCTTAGTGTAAAATGCCGAAACTTTGAACTCTTAGTCAAAAATGCCCCAGTATTGCCATGAGAGATGAAAAGGAAATTTCATGCATTTAATTAGGTTTCTGTAGAAGAGAGGGGCTGAATTCTGTTCATGTCTCTATAATCTTCTTAAAGGGCTTAATTTTAAGAGCCTGATGCATTTAAGGTTGGATAGTTTTGCAGAGTAGGAAAGAGGCATAATGCAAGAGAACGCCAGTAGAATCTCTTCAGGAGACCACGTCATTCCTCACTGTCAGACAAGGCCGGCCCAGATGAGATTGAACGTATTGTCCATCTGTGTCCTAAAAAATACTGTCTGAAGAAGAATCTGAATCAACATCTCTTTGGGGGAAGTCTCTCAGCAGTTCTGGAGTCCCAACCTTTCTAGGATACAAAACACTGAATGCTGTTTCTCCCAGATATTCATCAGTTTGTGAGCTCTCTTCCTCATCTTTTTCAAAAGAAAAGGTCCCTATCCACTGCCTTTTACAGGAAGTGGTATTACTTAGTTCTCCAGATCAAATGACCATGTTGCTAAACTGTGGTTACCTATATGGAGCTAAGAAAGTGAGAGCAAGTCCAGTATTTTCGTTCAAGTCAAGTACTTTGAGAACTTGGAAAGCAAGATGAGGTCTTGAGCTCTAAGGGAAGCAACAATATTGATAAGCAACTATTTGAAGATTTATGGAAGATGTATAGCTSTTCTGTTTACTAACGAACATGGTCTTGGTTTCTTCTGGTTTCATGCTACGATACCGAGAGGCACCTTTACATCACCTCCGTTTGATTTTTGGCCATCCTGTGATAGTTAATTTGACTGCAGTAAGGTGCCAGTCTTTCTTCCTCTTCAAGTGATCTTTCAAAGTTCCAAAAGACAGAAAGAGTTTCTTCTGCAGGAAGATATTTCTGTAGCCCGGGTAAAGGAGGGGAAAATGCAAAGGAAAACAACTTTACTTAAAGTTGCTATTTTGCATTATTTACAAAAGCACTCGCCCCCAGTCTAATTYTAAGGAAAATAGCTAGTACAAAAATTTTGTAAGGAGCAACTGAAAAAACTTACGGACCTTAGACTCTAGCTTTCTTCTGCTGTATTAGTCATGTCACAGCCTGGCTCTGTTCCCATACACTTTTAGCTCCCTCCAGAAACCAGTTCTGTTTCTTATTCCTTTGACTCCTACTCTTAAATAACTTTCCTGCCTGGTAAGAGATTTTCCCCATGATTTCTTTCCTGCCCATCCTCTTTCTCTTATTTAATACCATTGTTCTTACTGAAAACTGGGCCACTGTTTCATTTTCGGAGGGATGTTTAGTCTTTATTCAGTCTTTCCTGGACAAATGTCCTCTTCCCTTTTTTCTTTTCTTGCTTTCTACAGCTAGATCAACTTTTGCTATTTTTCTTTCATTTTCAATTCAAGAGCCAGCTCAAATTCAGTTTCAGTAATATTCCTATAAGCCCCACACTTTGCTTGTCAGTCCCTTTTCCTTCTTTTATTAGGCTAACTACTTACTTTTAATACACTTAAATCTGACCAAGTCTGCAGCCTAGTCCTGCAGATTTTCTGCCTGGTGTGAGAGGTGTTTTCAAAGAAATGAATTTAGAGTTGCCTTCACATTTCAATCCTAATGTTCGTCAATCCAGTTGACTCCTCTGGTTTGTTTTGTTYATTCTTAAAGTTAAATCTTTCCAAGTTGAATGCCTTTATTACTCTTCTACTTATTTTTCTATAAAAGTTAAACTAAATAAACTAGGTCTTTACCTGAATGTCTTTCTCCAATGTTACATTATCTTCTGTGAATGAAAGCTATTTGCAACCTTGAGTGAGAAAGGTGGGATGGGAGAGTCCACAGAGGCTATAATTAGGCTATTTTAGCCTAAAATGACTCTCCTTTAAGCCCAGAGGAACAGATATTCTGTTCTGTAGTTAATGAAGTGTTGGAGTGGAAGGGACGCCAGAGTCACAACACGGTCTCAATATGAGTATGGACGTGCTTGTTTATTCTAGTAATCTTTGTCCTTTTATAACCATGCCTCATCTCTCATTAGCCATTACATTTGTTCACACATTCAATATCTTCCTCCATTGGTCATCACACCTGCTCCTCAAATATCAGACCACACTGTTGTTTTCTATTCAGCTGTGAGGTTTCACATCTTGTTTTCCCACCACTGTTACAGAAACATTCTTCTCAGGGACATAGCTCTATGCCATTAAGGTCACCCAGACTGCCAGCAGTCCGTAGTGTACCCACAATAAAGGGATACTCCAAAGCCCCCTAAAATAGACTTATGTTTTCCATTGCTTTAAAAAAATATTGTCATTGTTGTACATAGGAGGGACTTGGGGATGTTTAGCAACAGACAGG
This sequence comes from Eudromia elegans, assembly GCA_003342815.1. Taxonomy (NCBI): domain Eukaryota; kingdom Metazoa; phylum Chordata; class Aves; order Tinamiformes; family Tinamidae; genus Eudromia; species Eudromia elegans. Next base: position 180,666 of record PTEX01000317.1, read on the forward strand.
CGCTGAATCATGGGAGCGTCATGACAATCATCCAAGTAGCTGAGATGGGGATCCTGAGGGCTGTGAGAGCCTCAGTAGAGCCTGCAGGCTTGGACAACAGGATGTAGTTGAGCTTGATTTTCTTGCTGACAGCAGGGTTTTTTGGGTTGTTTCTCTTTTGTAGAAAATAAAAAAGAAAATAAGTGCTCTAGTTGGATCATGAATCAACAGGAGACCAAGCAATGTAGCGGTTGATTTTATTCTTTTGGAAGGTAGGAAGAGTACGTGTCATATAAAARTTACTGCAAATTCTCTCCTCAGAAGATGTTTTCTAAATGAAAACAGGTCAGTGGACAAATAAATGTAATGTTAGTGGTTATCAAAKCTTGGCCTGCAGATTTCTGGACTCTATTCTTATTTAATGTGGTATTGAGTGTTACTGTTTCAGCACATTGTAGGTCTTCTGTGGGGAGGCAGAGGGGCAGTCCCCTTTTAAAATTGCTGAAGGGTTATATTTTAGCCATTATTTGAATTATGGAAATACTAAAGTTCAAAAAAAAAAATTATGTTCAACAGGATTTTGAGGTCTTGCCTAGTGGTAAAGCAGAGTCTTGAAGTTCAGTTCACAAAGTGACACAGTTGCTGTTTGGGACTTCTTGGGTCTCTCTGAGTAGGTAGATGTGAAGTTTCAGTTCTGATGTGAAAGCAGCAGTCTCCTGCAGATATTCCCTGAAACTAAACCTCACAGAACATCAGGTGGGCTCCATCTGTCTCTTTCTCACAGGTGCAGCAACCAGGAGGGACCAATTTTGTCTTATGGGTGTTCTTATGGATGAGTTCATTTCTTGTTATAAAAGCTAGTTTTATGTGGTTTTGGTGGAGAGAAATTACTGAATGGTGTTRAGAAATCAAGACAGTAAAGATAAAACTAGTAGTTGCTGCAGAGTAGGAACATCGATAAGTTTGGAGCAAAAGAATGGACCTYTACTCAGGTCTTTATGGCAGTGACTGGCACCACTTACGTGATGGAAATTTGTCTGTCCTCCTGCAAAAAGCAATTACGGACCAACCCATAATCTAGACCTTTACTGTTCAGCCTTGATACTGCAGTGATGCTTAAAGTCTGGTGTCTCTGGCAGTGTTCAAGAAACGTGTAGATGAAGTGCTTAAGGACATGGTTTAGCAAACATGGTGTGGAAGGGCTTACAGCTGGACTCAGTGATCTTAAAGGTCTTTTCTAACCATAATGATTCTAACTTCTAACTTCTAAAAACAAGTTTGTTTGTTTGTTTGTTTTTTCCCCTAGACTGTTTATTTGCAACTTTCTCAATCTGCAGATTTCTGGAAACTTTCCAGTGCAGGTGTGGACCCCAGATTAGTAAATTTCAGCTTTCTAATAAAAAACAGGCTTGTTTTTCTTCTTTATCTCTGCTGCCATAATTAAGGTGATAGTAAAAACCCTAAATGTTTGCACAGTTCCGAGCATTAGTGGTGCTGGATTCAGTATGATGCTTTAAGCATATTGCTGAGAACTGAATTAAAAGTGTAATATGCTGACCTTCTAAAGACAATATTGACATATTGGGTTTCAGTCTAAACTTTGTCTTCCCTTTCCTAACTGAAAAATATATTCTCTGCAAAGCTGTAGGAACTAAGATTTATACTTATTCCTTCTTATAACTGAAGAACTGCTACATGAAAAGGATGCCAAAAGGTTTGAAACATTTAGTAAACACTTCTGCTTCCTGGGAATTTTGCTGGTGGCGATAACAAGGCAGATCATAGTGGGGGAGTTAGTTTGCAGCTGTATTTRCTAATTTCCAGATCTCCCCCATGACAAGGTGCTCAGTTGAAGGTGAGACACCTGCGCTGCCACAGTCATACTGGCTRGATGGGGAACTGGAGGAAACACAACACTGTTTTGAGCCTCTCCACACCATATTCCTGACTTCTTCTTTTCAACACTGCTTGAAATCTCTACCAGCCTAGGATGATCAGAGGATCATCTAGTCATTTTCACATCACAAGTCGTGTTACACTGCCTTAGGACGCTTGTGTGATATACTTAGTCTTTCTTGCTTTTTGTGAGTAAGGATATTGTAGTTTCTGTAGATGTAGCTCTGTTTTGTTAGGGATCTTAAGYTTGTTATAGGGTGGGAGGAAGATGTTCTCTGGCCTGTGTCATGCAAATTTATATAAAGAATATGTTTTCTGGGTCCCCCTGAATGAGGTAGTCATGCCAATGTTGTCTACTTGTCTTTAAAAAAAGCTCCCCTTTCTTCCTAAAGAAAGCTCCCCTTTCTTCCTAAAGTCTGACTCCTGACTCAACTAAAATTCCCAATATTTGCCATGATGGTGCACATTGCACATTGGCTGCAGTGCTTCCAGAAGTCCCACGGACTAGAAATCAGTCCTATCATTATGCTGCACAGCAACAGCAGTTGTTGTAAAAGGCCATATTAAAAATACAAGGATAAACTTAAACCTTTGATTTCTTCTCATGATCCTAACTCATTCTTCAACTCTCCCTCTTTTTTTTTTTTTTTTTTTTTTTTTTTCCCAGCTGATATCACCATTTTTGCTGGAGCCTGTGATTTAGCTTCTGTCTTTTCTCTCTTTGAGGACATCCTTTCATCTCTTCAGGCTCTCCCTACTGCAGGTCCTGATTTCAGCTTTTCCTCTCCCACCTGAATCACAGTCTTAGTTCTTCTCTTTTGCAAGATGCAGCTACAACTAATCTCCTAGAATCTCAGCCAAGCATTTTGGGTCACAGGATTTTTTTTTTCTCTGATGRCAATAAAAACTTTCTCTGGATCTTCAAAGCCATCCCTTGATAAATTGCAAGATTCACTTAGGCAATAGTACATCTGCTCAGCCAAAGAGTAGTGCAAATCAGTTTATTTATTTATAAAAGTGGAAACAAATGTATTTTCTCTGATAAAGACTGTTTCCAATATTCAACTGKAACAATGGAACAATGTGTTTTGAAGCCCCTTCTCAGTGTTCCCCCTACCCAATACCAGCCTGAGATAGACGCCCAGCAAAGGAACTTGCTGGCAAATCAGTATATTTTGCAAAACTGTAAATAATTGAAAACAAGTTCTTATAATGAAACATGTCAGACAGCTTTAAATGTCAATATTACTGCCAATTCCATCTATATTATCCTATGTTTTCCTCATGCTGTTTTGACCTTGCTCTTTAATGAATCCAGATTTTTCCCTTTCCTACTGGCAGTGCTTTTGATCTTGATGTCAAAGAGTGAAARGTATTTTGAAAAGCACTAGGTTGCTGCTGCCAAATCTGCTTTCCAAAAAACAAATGGCACAGCTAAATCATAATGTAAACAGCAACAGTTGGTACCGTACTGATTTGAGCTTTTTCAGATGCAAGCCCTATAYACAGCCCTATACAGTTGCCAGTGTGGCAAGAAGCCTTGATCCCATTTCACAAACACAACAAATACTTCCTCATATCTTTGAGGATGGAGACTTTCCCTTTGCAAAGCTACAGTATGGAGAAACCTGTTTCTTTTCTTTGTATCTGTTCTTTCTACCTAATGAAGCTGTTCTCTTGATTAGTGCCCTATTAATATTTTAATACTGTTTCTATTGTCTCATGCTATTTCAAAGAGATTGCACTTCTGTGTATAATAAGAAGGTTTTGACTTTCATTATGAGCATATTTATTGTATTTTTAAAGGCTGTACTTTAGAGTGGAGATTATTTTTTTCTCTTTCTGATGAAGAAGACATCAAATGTAGACACAATCTTTACCTAAGGGGTGAAGCATCCGAGTGCAGAAAACAGTTGACTGTGATGTGAGTAGTTCAGAAGATTTAGTTACTTACCCTGCTTACAAACTGTTTTCCTTTCCCTATGCTTCGATTTCCCTCAGTAATATGGACCAGACTGCATTTGGTCAGATGATATAAGAACTGCTAGCAAAAGCCATATGTAAAGGAGAGCTTGCTGAATCTTCCTCTGAAGTATTTGGTCCTGGTATTTATCAGATATAACTAGGTCTGCTTTAGTGCCAAGATCTGTTTATGCCCTGAATAATAGGTTTGTATTTGGCGTATGCCCTTCACTGTTGAAATACATATTCAGAGATAACTTCAAGGCTTGCAGATCAAGATAAAGTATCCTCCAGAGCCTATATTGTCAACTTGGGTTATTTAACAGTTACTTAATCAGATAATGCAGATATAAACTGAGAGACTGAGATTGGAAGTGCACACAATAAACACACTCTTTTCAACTTATCTAATCTCTTGTACAAAGTGCTGCTGTTATTGCTTTGAGAGGGAGTATATTTGCCAGACTCTTCTGCTGATAGTCTCCACTGGGTGATGTATATATGCTGCAGAGCAAGCAGCAATTTCACACCCGGGTAACAGTACCCAGACACTTTCTTGGAGTCACTKGGTGCTGGTTTTAMACTTGTTCTCCCTGGAAGCAGTTATGATGGGGATTTGATGCAGTATTTTTTTTKWWTKTTTTTTTGCCATCACAGGTCCAAGCAGAGGTCTCAAAACAACTGATTCCTCCTGTCAAAATATAAGGTTTATTACCTGGGCGATGGGGATAGCGATATGTTTGTCTTGGTGTCTACCCTAATTTTTGACTAGTTTTGAGCAGATGGTCTTTGTATCCCCAAGACKTTTTTTATTCCAGGGTAGAACTTCATATAGAGCCTTCTGTATGTATACAGTTGTCTGTAGGTGCTCTTCTCTCCAGGATTTTTTTTTTTGAGGTGTTGCCTATTTTTTTCCAGCACTGGCTTTGTAAAATATGTTTCCCAACAAATGAATATTCCTCTCATCAGAAAGCAGCCAGATGCTTGGAGAGACTTCAAYGTGAGTGAAGGCAGAAACAGCTGCATATGGAGTAATCTACTGAGATCAGTACCTAGAGGATAACAACATATTTACCCCAAAGAGGTTAAAATGATACTGCTCTCCAAAGGTACCAGATGTGCTTGCTTCCTGAGTTGTTTTTGGTCAGATTCCCCAGATGGATCTTTGGATCTTCTGGATCTTTGGGGCAAGGACTCACAGGACTGGTTRTTTCAAACACTAGGTCTCCTAGGCTCTTCCATCTGCTGTAGGCTTGACCAACGTGCCTGGTGCTGGATTTCTGGCCACCCTCTGRGGCTGGTGGTAGGTGTACTCAGGGCTGTCTGTGTACCCATTTTTTGAGGAAAAAAGTCTTCTTTCAATTAGGCCATTCTCAGTGTCAACAAAGAGCCTGTATTAACAGCTTAAACTATTAAGCAACTGTTTGGCTCTGCAGGACAGTGTGACTGACCCCAAAATCAATGAAAATGGGATAAATAGAAATTACATAATTCAAATSTTTTCCATTATCCCTCAAACTTAGCATTAACATGCTTCCTCATTTAAGCTTCTAACTCATGTACTCCCATGAGTGCAATTTTGCAGCAACCTCTTCATCTCTGTGGAACCACTTGCAGAGTACAACTTGAATCACAGACTTAAACTGTATTGGGATTTCTGTGGTAGGCATGACCTTCCTTTCCAAGTTTCTGTTCCAAGCTTTACTATTCAGCCATAYTTCCTTGACCAACATAGGAAGGACTTTTTCACATCAGCACATATTGTAAAATAACTATATTTATGAATAAGAATAGTACTGGCTTTCATTTGAGAGACGAAAATCCAAACCCTTCAGAGACAGAGAGGCCTTTTGGACAATCACCATCACCTTGCAGTTAATGCCTCTTTGATTCCAGCTGATTTATGCTTTTGCTAAAGTGCATTGTAAGTTATGTTGTGTTTGATGTCTTTTGCAATAGATTCTACTTCTTCATGAGATCAAAGATTGAACTGGGTTTAGGAGTTATTTCTTGCATTCAACTAGCTTATAAGCTGCTGTGAGTGCTACAGCAATGAGCAGTGGCAGCTAGAAATCCCAGTCATGAATTATCTAAAGATTTGCTCTCTACTGGCGACAACACTGGCTCCATGATGAAGAAATTTACATTGCAAGGGAGTTGAAAAGCTACCAGAAAGGTGTCTCTGGGATTCACCAGCAGTTTTCTTAATTGTTCTTGCATGTCACTCTGGGATATGATTTAGATAGTGGTAGCAGCATCTCTTCCAGTATGTGTAGTTGAGAATGTCTGTATACCAGGCACGCCCTATCATGGTCCTTCTTCTTTTTCATGCACTATTTTATAGGCTCTTTGACACTGGAATACTCTTTACTCATGTGAGTAATCTGTTAGTTTCATCAGGGTTTATCCTGCAAGCCTGGATGAGGCCCTTCACTTGATGTGTTTGACCTGAGACCAGTCGTGGACAGAAGCAGTTGCCTGCTTCTTGCTTTGRGAGATGAAGATGACCTTAGAAAGAGACTCCAAAGAAAGGAGTACTTTTATGCAAATACTAGCTGAAATCCTTCATATCAGCTGTTTACCAGAGAGGCTTGAAAATGGACTTCAAGCATACTGAGAGTTAATTATCTGAGGAGTCGTCAGTCGTCAGTTTCCTGGGCTCATKCATCCACCATAAAGAAAATAGGCCTGGTTTTGGAGGATGAATAGAAAGAAATAAAGAAGAGAGTGTAAAGTTTGCAGTAGAGATACTTTGTCAACAGGCCTATTTGATTATATTTTTTTCATATGGAAAAGGTATTTTAAGTGTTTTGCCTGGAGAAAAAAAAAGGCAGAAGGCTTTTCAATTAACAGTTATTTTTTCAGAACCACAAGATTAATTTTTCATATCCTAGATGTCTCTACTGGTGTTTTACTCTCCAATGGCATTTTCTTGGAAATTATTTCTTTGGATAATAAAACGAAGAGGAATTTTCTTTGCTGTCTTCACATTGTATGAAATGGGCYCTTGATTTCTGCCTTTTTAAGTCACCTTCAAAACAAGCTGTTGGAAGACTGATGTGTGAGTGGTACATAGTATATATGAATAGCTGAATATATACATGACCTCCACTTAATTAGCTGACAGTGGATAATGAGTGCTGGCCTTATCAGTACAACTTATTTCAGTAACTTTACTTATCAAAAGATGCACAAAATCACACAAGGCATGAGGGACTCCCAGGTAAATGTTAATTACCAAAACCTCAAATTCTGAATCTTTTATGTCAGCAAAAACAACGACCAAAGTTTGTACTGCTTCCTGGTCCTTCTCCTTAAACAATTTTGAGCTAGATTCCAGGCACCCAAATTTGAAGCACTTTGTAGCCTTTGCCAGAAATATGACAGTAACTCTAAGCTGTAGCCTTTATAAATTATGTGACAGTTTTAGTAATGTTGTAGTACAAATAGAAAAGAGCTAGGTCAAGGAGACTAGGTGTTTTGTTTCTTGGCAAAAACACGTGCATTCTATGAAGCAGCAATTTGTTGCTTTGTGCAGAAACGTAGGCCTCTGTTACAGAATCACAGAATCAAAGAATGAATAGTTGTTCTGGAGAAGAGATCAACTCCTGCMTCACTACAATCTGCTTTCAGGTAGCTGTAGAGAGCAATAAGGTCTCGCCTGAGCCTCCTCTTCTCCAGACTAAATAACRCCAGCTCCCTCAGGTGCTCCTTGTAAGGTCTGTGCTCCAGCCCCTTCMCCATGCCCTTCTCTGGACACATTCCAGCACCTCAATGTCTTTCTTGTAGTGAGGAGCCCAAAACTGAATTCAATCTTTGAGGCATGGCCTCACCAGCACTGAGTACAGGGTGATGATATCTTCCCTGGTCCTGCTGGCTTTACAAGCCAGGATGCCATTGGACTTGGCCAYCTGGGCACACTGTTGACTCATGTTCAGCTGGCTGTTGACCAACACTCCCACATCCTTTTCTGCCATGCAGCTCTCTAGTCACAGTTCCCAAAGCCTGTAGCACTGTATGGGATTATTGTGACCAAAGTGCAGGACGCAGCACTTGGCCTTATCAAATCTCATACAGTTGATCTCAGGTTATTGATTCATCCTGTCCATATCTCTATGGACATCCTTCCTACCCTCAGGCAGATAAACCTTTGCTCCCAAGTTGCTGTCATCTGCCAGTTTGCTGAGGATGTACTCAATCCCCTCATCCTGATCATCAATAAAGGTAAGGTATCATCAATAAGGGTAATTAAAGATGGCTGGCTCCAACACTGACCCCTGGGGAACACCACCTGTGATTGGTCGCCAATTGAATTTAATTCCATTCACCACCACTCTCTGGGCCTGGTCATTCAGCCAGTTCTTCACCCTGCAAAGAGCACACCTGTCTCAGCCATGARCTGCCAGCTTCTCCAGCAGAAAGCAGTGGGAGACAAAGTGTCAAAGGTCTTACTGAAGTCTAAGTAGGCCACTTCCACTGCCTTTCCCTTATCCACTAGGTGGGTCACCTGGCCACAGAAGGAGATCGGGTTGGTAAGGCAGGAGCTGACTTTCAAGAAGCCATGTTGTCTGAGCTTGATCTGCTGCTTGTTCTGCACATGCTGTGTGATTGCTCTCAGGATGATCTGCTCCATAACTTTCTCTGATATCAAGGTCAGGCTAACAGTTCCTTGGATCTTTCATCCAACCCTTCTTGTAGATGAATGTCACATTGGCCAGTCTCCAGTCATTTGGGACCTGCTCTCTTGACCAGGACTGCTGATAGATGACAGAGAGTGTTTTGATAGGTGGCAGAGAGCATGTTGCTCAGGATCGCATCTAGATGGTTTTGAGGATCTCCAGAGAAGGAGACTCCACAACCTCTCTGACCAACCTGCTGTAGTGCTGTGTCACCCTCACAATCAAAAMATTTTYCTCAAATTYAGGCAGAACTTGCTGTGTTTCAGTTTGTAGCCATTGCCTCTTGTCTTATTATTGGCTATCACTGGAAAGAGTCCAGCCTCATCCTCTTGACACACTCCCTTAAGGTATCGGTACACCATGATAAGATCTGCTCTAAGCCTTGTCTTCTTCAGGCTAAGCAGGCCCGGGTCTCTCTACCTCTCCTCCTATGAGAGATGCTCCAGTCCTCTAAACATCTTCATAGTCCAACCTGGACTCTCTCCTTTAGTTTCATCTCAATGACTTGGGGAGCTCAGAACTGGACACTGTACTCCAGATGTGTCCTCAGTAGGGCTGAGTAGAAGGGGAAGATCACTTCCATTGACCAGGTGGCAACACTTTTCCTTATGTACCCCAGGATACCATTGGCCTGCCTGGCCACAATGGCACATTACTGGCCGGTGTGCAGTCCACCAGGACTGCCAGGTCCTTCTCTGAAGACCTGTTCTCTTGTAGGCCAACTCCYAGCCTATATTGGTGCATCGGGTTATTCCTTTCTAGGTGCAGGACCCTGCACTTGTCTCTGTTAGATCTGCACCTATCTTTGTTGAATTTCATGAGGTTCCTCCCTTCCCATCTCTCCAGCCTGTCCAAGTCCCTCTGAATGGCAGTCAATCCATCTGGCCATCCCTTCTAGTTTAGTATCATAAGCAAACTTGCTGAAGGCATACTCTGTCCCTTCATCCAAGTCATTGATGAGTAACTTGAGCAAAGCTGGAGCCAATTCTGCCCCCAGGGGCATAGTGTTAGTCACAGGTCTTCCACTAGACTTTGCACTCCAATCACAATCCTCATATATCTTTCAACTCTCAACCCACTTCAATGTCCACTCATCTAAATCACAYTTTTTGAACTTGCYTATGGGAATATTATGGAAAACAGCTGAAGTCAAGGTGGACAACATCCACTGATCTCACCTCATCTACCCAGTAAGTCATTCTATCATAGAAGGCTATCAGCTTGGTTAAACATGATTTCCATTTGATGAAGTTAGCTGGGAATTGTAAAGATATAAAGGCTTATGTCTAAAATACCCGTAGTCTAAGTTTACAGATTGCTATGGTGCTCACTGTTTTATCAGATCTTTGCACAGTTAAGTTACCATATTGTCCCATGATGACACTCTGTTGCTGGCCCAGAAATACTGCATGTGGTGAATGATGAGTTCATAGCAAGAAGGCTACAAAAATGTARTGTATGAACTTGGAAAGATTATGAAAATCACAAGGTGAAAAGATCTAGCTGCACTGCACTCTCAAGAGCAAGCTTTGGCCTCGGGCACAAAGCAGCAGGCAGAGCCTAGGGAGGTCAGCATGGAGAAATGAAAGATCAGAGCTACAGTCTCTTGGTCTCAGGGCTCTTTGTGTAGAGCCCTGCAGCACTTTAGAAAGCCCCGCCATCATCAGGGATCCTTCTCTGGATGCACATTAAAATACTGTTTTCTTGCCTTTTTTTTTTTTTTTTCAGATTATTTGCTTGTCTATTGTAACTTTTTGGATTCTAGTAAGAGTTCTTGGCTAAGGTATTCTCTTTTCACATCCTAGTTTCCATCTCAGGGAGGGGGGATGGCAGGCAGAAGGGTTGGTTTTGATTTTAACGTTGCTRTTTTCTTAGCCTTTGTATGTCTGAGTCTCTTTCACAGCCAGCCAAATTTACTGCTTCCTCCTTGCTGATATTTTCTTCTTTATTTTATTCCCTCTCCTCCCACCTTTCCCCCATGACTCTCCCTTTTCCATTGTCTTGGTTCTTTGTTTCCTCCCTAAGATCTTCTGAAACAGCTCTGGAAAGATGAAGCATTCAATCTTGTTTTCCATATCCAGCTAGCACTTTATTAATAACCTGTATTTATTTACCATCTAGTCATTGCCAAACATAGACATTCATACACACACAGTCAGCCACCAGTGTTTGTTATCAGGATAATGTCTTCCTAGAGGCTCRCCTCTTTCTGCCAAGCCTAGCTAATTGCCCCTTTATGGAAAGGCAAGACTGCTCTTGTTGAATGATRTTTGTGCTCTGGTGTTTTCCTGAAGAAAAAGGAATGTGGGTCAGGAATGATCCTTGGCCCTGCCATCCCTACAGCAGAGTGTGTTGATGCAAGTGTTTAATTTGCAAGTGAAATGATGAGTGASAGATGGCTGCAGAGTTGAAATTCCAGGATCCAGGGGTATAAGAAGGGGCAGGCAAGACATCCAGAGTGATTCATGGACCTCTCAGTTCCCTTAGRGAAAGTCTGAGACTTGCTTCGTACGAGAGTGGGGAGCTTCTGGGAGCAGATAGCTGTTCCTCACTGTATGTCYGCAAGAGGAAACCCAGCCCTCTTTGGACTTCTTCCTGAGATTCCGTGTAGAGAACGCCAGGTGTCGATGCTTGGGGAAGGCAGTGTGTTCAGCCCGCAGGAGGCCACTGACAAATACTGCAGATGTGGTTTATATGGCAATGCATATTATTGTACTTGGGATGTCTAGGCTGTGGATTTTGAGGTCCAATTTGGCACAAGCAAGGGCTGCTGTCCATGCACAATTCAGCCAACTTCAGGCATGTTTCATGGGCTTGCTTTTGGGCCCAGCAMTTAAGAGCTACCACTTGTTACAATTTACTGTGTTCATTATCAGTCTCTACCAAATAAACTGGACCAGAGCCTATACCCTTGGCCATGAGGGTAAGCAGAGTGACATGGCTCAGTTCACGTCTATGTAACTAAATCTTTTTCTTGCCTCAAAGAACAGTGGCCTCATCCGATCTGCTAGCTGAGAACATTCTTGGATCTCTCTTAATGGTGTTCTAATACTATTCAGAACAGCTCTAACCAGCCTGGTGAATTCCATGACAAAATTGTTCTATTAGTTGCACAGCCAGTTGTGTGCCAGTGCTAGAGCTCTCTCGCTTCTTTTAAGTGGCATGGAAACTACCACTAAGTTCAAACTCTGTCTTCTGAAGTAGAGGCAATGCCATGTGCTGGGTGGATGCACTTCCCTACAGACTTGGGAAGCTGGACTGAGCTTCCCAATGAGAAGCTGGCTGGGAATGTCATGCTGGAGGTGTCTATGGACTGCACAATGAGCCAAGTTGTCTTCAGGAGGCTCCCTGCTTGTGAAAGTTGGCCTTTACTAGCTGACTTCCTGCAGAAAGGGAGCCTGAGCAATGGAAGGGTATCTTGGAAACACAGAAGAACATCGTTAGAAACTGTGCAACTTTATTCATCTCTTCTGACCCCTTCATTGCTCATGGTACCCTGTGCATCAAATAAGGTCTCTTCCTCTGCAGAGATGTAACCTAAGAAGCCTTAATCTCCTGTGAGGCTGGAACATATTCCAGTAATCCCACTAGAGCCCACTGGCTTCAACAGGCTTTAACAGGTAGGCTGCAAAGCTGGTAGCTTTGTGAAATCAATCCAGTTATTTTCTAAATGTCACTGAACATGTGCTCCTTTGCTATAGGTTACTGTTGCAAAAATGAGGGTTGGGAATGGGCTTGCCATTTGATTTTCTTCCCTTTTTTTTATCTATCTATCTATCTATCTATCTATCTATCTATCTATCTATCTGTCTAACTATCTATTTATTTATTGTGCAAGACCAAAGTGATGGCATATTATTTGATCTTTTTTTTTTAATTGCAACTGTCCTTAAGACACACACATAAAAAAAAGAAAAAAAAAAAGGGGGGGGGTGAGGGGAGAAAATTAAAATTTTGATTTGCAGTGAGAGGTGTAAAGAAAGATTCTTTCAGAAAACCCTAATGACCTGAGGATCAGGCTAGCCCCATTTGTAAAGCAATCCTCTCTCCCTCAACAGGGATAAGTGTGGGTGGATTTGCTCTGATCATTAAAAAAAGATACTTAATATCTGATTATGCTTATATTTTTATTCAGATATGGTTAGCATTTATTTATTTATTTATTTATTGTCAGGGGAAGTAGGAACCAACTGGTGCCACTGCCATTCCATCGAAAATTTGTTTTCTTCTGCAGTTCATTGGGCATCCCCAAACATCAGCTAGACTCAGTACMTCACAGAACAAGAGGAATACATAAGGCATGTAAACTGAATATATGTGATGTGATTAAGATACRATTGTGCTGGAGCGGTTCCCAAGTGCTTTGGCCTGGGCCTAAACTGTCTTGAGCTAAAGTGAGCTGAGAAGCTGAATCAAGGAGTTATATCTGGGCTGAGACTAGCTGTTTTCCAAACCACGACACTCAGAAAAAGGATTCTCTACAGAAATCATATGTTTATTTTCTGTGTGTCTCTGAGATGTAGCATAAGAGTATTGAGAAATGATTCATACCCAATTTTCCCATCAGCGAAAGATTCATTGCAGCAGCTGCTTGGAAACTGCTCTGTTTCAGCGATGGATTTTGTGGGGGTTTTTTTCTTTCTTTTTCTCACAGAAGTCATCACATTGGAGTCTTGATGGAACGTGAAACACTGTGTAAAACTATGAGGAAGTGTTTGTTCTATAAAATGCTTAAAATACTTTTATTTGTCAAAAAAAGAGCTTTCAGCTTTTATAGACCACTTAAGTAATAGACAATTTAATCTCTGTTGCTGCATGTAGATACATCCATTGTCCCTTGGAAATAAGAGTAAAGACTCTACTTGACTTTTTTTTTTAAGTGAAGAGCCATGTGCATCTTGGGTATGTAAAACAATACTTTTTCCAAGACATAATTCTWTCTGGAACCTGAACTAAGGGTTTCTTCTCAGAAATGCAAATGCTGAGTACACACACATTATGTCATTCCAGCTGTGCTGAGAGAGAATAAGTTATTTGTGCGCTCTGTGCTTTTAAACTTTTGAGAAATTACCTCAAAATTAATAGCGATGTCTTGTTTAACTTAAAATTAAATAGGTTAAATATATGTTGATATGCTTATCTGTGCAAGAGCAGTATGTTAGTTTTCTGGAATATATTCACATATTTTTCACACTACTTTCACACATCTTGTTTCCAGTAATTCCACGGGGATGCAGTCACATGTGGAAAAAAAAGATGTTCAGTGTGTTTTCTGCACTTTTTTTAAATTTATTTTTTATGTATTATATGCTCTTGTAGAAGGAAATCATTAAAAAGATGGCCCAAATGGTGCAGAACTCCCGAGTGAATCAAACTGCAAACATAAAGCCAGCTCAGGAAATTACATGCAAACCTTCCCAGAGTTGGTCTACTAAATGACATTTTGGAGGACAGTTTCATTCGTATAATTCCTGTTGACACTGATGCATACAATTTAACAGCTTGTATAATGAAGCTGGTGTCACCTGCCAGTTTTTATTTAGCTAAATCTCTCCCTTCAGACTGTATTATTTATCTACTTTGAGATGGCTAAGCTCATGGCTCCAATTACACTGTCTCAGGCAGATTGAGGCCTTACACAGTTTTTGTGAGCTATTGAAGGGGTTTTTTTACGTTTTTCATGTCAGGCACATGTATAATTAAACCAAGGTGACCTTGGTAAGATTTATGGATGTAGTTTTGCAATTAAAGAAGAGAAATGATCACTCTGGAAACTATTTTGATTCACAGCATTGCTTTTCAACTAGCTGTGATTTCTGTGCAAGGCTGCTTTTAGGAATGTAAAGTGTGTCATGAAACAAACCCTGGATTTTAGCCAGTGAGATGATTCTGATTTTCTGGGGATGAGCCTAAAACTGCTCATAAGAGATCCATAAACGTATCTTAGTTCTTGACAAATCTTGACAAATTCAGCACTCGAGYGTAGAAAACATGCTTAGGAAATGCATTCATGACACTGATCATTTAGCACATGCACGGAATAACAACATTATCACAATTTTTTTTTTCTTTTGATAAGGAATTTTTTCTTATTTCTTCTATCCATGAAAGCTCTGAACTAGGAAACGGATATCTCTAGACATGCAACCTGATAGGGGAGAGGAGTCCAAATAAATAAGCATTTCAACAGCCCCTTGAGCCTACGGAGTTTGGATCTGGATCAGATTATCACAGCTAATAACAYGGACTGTAACACCTCAGAATTTGATACATAGACCAAAAATAACCTGAAGTCTGAGAAGGAAGGACTTGAAGGGAAATAGAGAGGAGCTGGAAAACAAATATTTATATCTAAGATACAGTAAGTAGGAAAGATGAAGTTTTTAAAGTTTCTGAAGAACTCAAGGTTTCATTTAAGTTTTCTGAAGAGTCTTTCATTGTCAGGTATATAAATGTAGTTGAGTATCTTTGGGAATGGGATGCTGAATAGGTTTTGAGAATCTGGCTTGGAATATCATTATCAAAAAGCTCACTGCAAACAAGAGAGTGTCATTAAATTCAATGGGAGGTCCCACACTTCCTTCTTACCTTCAGCAAAGGGGGTAGCTGCACTGAGCATTAGAATATGATCATGATTAATAAAAATCTTCTATATCCTATCTTCTCTATTTCAATGGGGAGCTAGTGTGCTGAGTATGTGCCTTACTGTTTTGTAACTTCAGGTCCTATCATGGCATTCACACAGGCATGATTTCCAGGATATTTTATAGTGACTGCTAACAACTTCTTGAATTTTTTTTAAATAAATTGATACTTTATTACAGGTATTTAATTTTGTAGATGAGACAAACACAGAAAAACAGACAAAACTGAAGGGATTTAGCAGATAATCACAATCAGCATCCAAGGTTCACTGAACATTCTGGAATTGAATCTTTCCGCAACAGATCATCTGTAATAAGTCAAACGATAAACAAATTTACAATTTAGTAGAAGTAACACTTAAACTATTGCAATGTGATTAACATTTGCTATTTCCATATGCCAGAATTCAAAGTGTTTTGCATCAATCCAGGTTCTGGTCCATTAGCAGTTTTTCTATCCATGGCAGAGCTGGGGAACAGGATCAGGTTCAGCTTGCCAAGCTGCTGTCATGGCTAGATGGTGTTCCTGAAAGTTGCTGAGTGAAAAGTTGCACTGGAGTTGCATGGACATGGTCCTGACAGTGCCCAGAATTTAAAAGCTCATGTTGGTGAATTTCATAGAATCATAGAATGSCTAGGGTTGGAAGGGACCTCTAGAGGTCATCTAGTCCAACCCCCCTGCACACGCAGGGTCTCCTAGACCATGTGGCACAGAGTGGTGTCCAGGCGGGTTTTGAAGATCTCCAGAGAAGAAGACTCCACAACCTCTCTGGGCAGCCTGTTCCAGTGCTCTGTCACCCTCACTGTTAAAAAATTCTTTCTCAAGTTCCTGTGGAACTTTTGGTGCCTCAATTTGTGGCCATTTCCTCTAGTTCTATCACTGGCCACCACTGAGAAGAGGCCAGCCCCCTCCTCCTCACTCCCTGTCTTGAGATATTTATATACATTAATCAGGTCCCCTCTCAGTCTTCTCTTCTCCAGGCTGAAGAGGCCCAGCTCTCTCAGCCTTTGCTCATAGGGCAGATGWTMCAGGCCCCTAATCATCTTCATAGCTCTGCGCTGGACTCTCTCTAGCAGCTCCACGTCCCTCCTGCACTGGGGAGCCCAGAACTGCACACAGTACTCGAGGTGCGGCCTCACCAGGGCTGTGTAGAGGGGCAGAATCACCTCCCTCGACCTGCTGGAGACACGCTTCTTAATGCACCCCAGAATCTCATTGGCCTTCTTGGCCACAGGGGCACACTGCTGCCTCATGGTCCTCTTGTCGTCCACCATGACGTCCAGGTCCCTCTCTGTGGGGCTGCTCTCCAGGAGGTCGGTCCCCAGCCTGTAGCCATGTCTAGGGTTATTCCTCCCCAGGTGCAGAGCCCTACACTTGCCCTTGTTGAACTTCATGAGGTTTCTCATTGCTCAGCTGTCCAGTCTGTCCAGGTCCCTCTGGATGGCAGCACAGCCCTCAGGGCTATCAGCTATTCCTCCCAGTTTCGTATCATCAGCAAACTTACTGAGGGAGMACTCCATCCCTTCATCCAGGTCATTAATGCATAAATTGAACAGGACCAGATCAAGGACTGACCCCTGGGGGACACCACAGGCCTCCAGCTGGACTCGGCACCACTGACTACCACTCTCTGGGCCCTGTCATTCAGCCAGTTCCTAATCCACCTCACTGTCCACTCATCTATGCCACTCTTCTGGAGCTTGCCCAGGAGGATGCTGTGACGGACGGTGTCAAATGCCTTACTGATGTCCAGATAGATGACATCCACCGCTCTGCCCTCATCTATCCATCTAGTCACCCCGTCATAGAAGGCTATCAGGTTAGTCAAGCATGATCTCCCCTTGGTGAACCCATGCTGGCTACTCCTGAGCACCTTCTTCTCCTCCATGTGCCTGGAAACAGCAGTCAGGATGACCTGCTCCATCACCTCCCCAGGGACAGAGGTCAGGCTCACMRRCCTGTAGTTGCCCGGCTCCTCCTTCTTGCCTTTTTTGAAGACTGGGGTGACATTGGCTTTCCTCCAGTCCTCCGGCACCTCCCCTGCTCTCCAGGACCTTTCAAAGATGATGGAGAGCAGCTCGGCTATGACATCCGCCAGCTTACGCAGCACCCTSGGGTGCATCCCATCGGGGCCCATGGATTTGTGGGTGTTGAGTTTCCTCAGGTGCTCTCTAACCAAATCTCCCGCTACTCGGGGCAAGTCTTTCTCTCTCCAGTCCCTTCTCATTTCCCTAGTGGGGTCTGGGACGCTAAGGGGCTGCCCCTGAGAGTTGATCAGCCCTATCTGGGCTCTGTAGTTCCTGGGGACCAGCTCTAGCAGAGAAGACCGAGGCAAAGAAGGCATTTAGTAACTCTGCCTTCTCCACATCCTCCGTTACCAACACACCCTCCCCATTCAGCAACGGACTGACATTTTCCCTAGTCTTCCTCTTGCTGCTGCTGTATTTGTAGAAGCCCTTCCTGTTATCCTTGACGTCCCTCACTAGTTCTAATTCCAAGCAGGCCTTGGCCTTCCTCGACGCACTCCTGCATTCCCTGACAATGTTCCTATATTGTTCCCATGTGGCCTGGCCCTTCTTTCACCTAACGTATGTTTTCTTCTTCTCATTAAGTTTGCCTAGCAGCTCTTTTCCCATCCACACAGGTCTCTTGCTCCTCTTACTTGACTTTCTACTGGTAGGAATGCACCGATCCTGGGCTTGGAGAAAGTGGCGCTAGAAGATAAGCCAGCTCTCCTGGACGCCCTTTCCTTCTAGGACCCTGGTCCAGGGGATTTCTCCAAGGAGCTCCCTGAGGAGGTCAAAGTTGGCTCTCTTGAAGTCCAGGGCTGTAATCTTACTTCTTGCCCAGCTCCCTCCACGCAGGATCGTGAATTCCATCTCATGGTCACTACATCCAAGACGGCCCCCAACCCTCACATTTCCCACTAGACCATCTCTGTTGGTTAGGATCCGGTCTAGCAGTGCCCCTGCCCTTGTCAGCTCTTCAACCACCTGCATCAGGAAGTTATCCGCAACGCTCTGCAGGAACCTCCTGGACTTCAGGTTAAAGAAAGAGCTAATCTGAGGAGCGAAGCTGTTTGGTAATGGAATGGCATATGAAAGAATGATGAAGGATTCTCTGCTGATGTTACAAATCAAGATCAGATGTCTTGCTGGAGCATCTCTCTTGAATTGGCTGATAGGGTATGGGTTTGGTGAGTGAAATCCCTCTGTATTACTCAGAATGGAAACCTAAAGATCTCTGTATCACTGAAGCCTTGAAATCTGAATACTGAATCTCTCATTTTTGTGAGCAGACTCTTCTTTTTTTGTGTCAGAGATGTTAGCATTACCTAACCTTTAGGGGTTGTAACTCCAGTGTTTGCCTTTTCTCTGTGGGAATCAGTAATAGATATTCAATATTTTGAGATGGTTCTGAGAAGGTGAGTAACTGAGATAATGAATGCTCATGTAGTACAAATTCATCAAAGAAGAACGTTTTGCCTCTGTTAAGACACTTTGGCTGCTTTTGATCCTAATATCTGGCCAGAACTCCTAGCAAAGGTATATTTGTGTGCACTTGTTTCTTAAATGTACACATAGATACAGGATAGAAAGTACAGTGGGGAAACTACATAGATACAGTAGGGAGAGAGAGGAAAATCTCTGCTTTCTATGAGTTTGCATATGGAGCAAGTGTAAAGATAGAGAAAAATCTTGTTCAGCAGCTGTAGCGAGATTAGATTTCCAAAGACAAAGGCTGGTTTGGACTACAGATTCTCCTTCCATTTCTTTTCTGATTGTGCCTGAAGATGGCTTGGCAGTGGGAAAAATATTGCCGCATATCATGCTCTGGAGAGTGAGGTTATGGTCTGTGGGTCTGTGCACTGTTGCTATGCACTCCAGTCCTGGATTGTATGGAGGTCTTAATGTCAGGTAGTTTAGTCGTCTGTTGCATGTGTTGGTGCAACACAACACATCCTCCTGTTTCATGCAGATGGTTACACATATACTTGGATGATACTGCTAGAACTACTGCTTAATCTCTGAGGAAAGAATTGAAATGGAAGCATAAATAACAACAAAGCATTTTATCCCTTTGTAAAAGTTGGTAAGACTATTATAAGAATATGAAGAATATGAGAATTAGAATATTACAAGAATATTACAGGAATATTAKAAGAATATGAGAATATTTTTGTTTATTATCAAGAAATTATAAAATCCAGTTCGAGTGTACTTTTAATACCATGTTCTGGTCATCATAGGGTGGTGGGAATTTTTTTTGATTGGCTCAGTTTATTCAGTTTTACCTGGGAAATTCTAGTCAATAAGTTCTGAAAACAGTATGGTGTTTTGGTGGCTCTTGTTTTGGTGACRGAAATGCCAAATATATTGGCAAAATGGTATTAATTAGCCCTCCAGAAGAGGAAAGCCAGCTTTCACTAACTCAGCTTTTAGAGCTGACCACTAGGTTAGATAATCACCATCTTCATTCTAGAGAAAAGCTACAAAGGTCCAGGGATATTATAAAAATGGCAGTAGAGATGCGATTTTGTATCTAGTATTTTAAACACCAGAGATTTTTTCCAAAATCCTTTGGTAAYAAATACCTGGGCATTTTTCTTTGAACGTATGTTTAGCCACATATTTATTTCTGCTCCAAAATTTTTTCCAAAATTGGTTTCCTTCTGGAATGATATTTGAATAATGATATTTGCRAAGATTGTAAAACTGTATACAGTTTTCACTCACAGTCAAAAAAGTTTTCTGTCTTTAAGATTTTTGACTGTTTATTTTTCCTTAAAGTAGTGATTTCTGATGCTTTTCTATTGGCCTTATGGCCAGCTGATGTGGATGCTTCCCTAAACAGCTCTGCTTTTGCTTTTCTGGTRCACTAATGTTTGCTGACAGCATTCTCTCTCATGTCTTCTGTAAGAGTGTTACATCACTGTGCCTCTGCATGGTGAGAAATTCTTTCTTTCCGCTGTCTCAAAAGTGAGATTGCTTTTCTTTTGCTTGTACCTGAGCTCTGATGGCAGCCTCTCACCACTCTTTTCTGTGCAATTTAGTTACCTTCTGATTTGTGGCACAAATCTGGTTTCCTCACTATGAGAGAAAAGAGCTGCCTGCTTCCAAACTATGAAGGTTGCGGATAATTTAAAGGTTTTGCTTTCTTTTACTTTTTTTTTTAAATAAAAATAAGGGTGAGATGAATTCAAGTCCAAGAAGAATGCATGCTAGACAGCTTAATCAGGTCCTTGGTACCTGATTTAGCTATAATTGCTTTCCTTCTGCATACTGAAGTCAAGTCATCTCTATGCTCCTTTGYGTAACTGTATAGCCATTTTCTGATRGTTTTGTGTAGGGTGCTGCACATCTATTTTCTATTACAGATATAAAGGACATATGCTTTGTCAGTTAATGCATCATGCTTTTGCTTGGGAATAAACTGTTTAATTTCATAATCTGCCATAAATCTCTTGTATGTCTTTTCACAAGTCAAATAATTGTTGAGTGTATTTGGGAAGCCTCTTGTGTAGCTATATCAAGTTACAGCCTTCCAGAAGACCTCAAGAARCTTGCATCAAAGCATATTAACTTAGGAAAGTACCAGTGGTAGAGTATGAAGGAGGTGATAGAGATTACCACAAAGAAACACAGTAGCAGATACAGCCTTTATTTCTTACCTTTTATTTCCTTCTGTGTAAACTAAAACATTTTGAATCACTAAATAAATTCACAAAAGAAAGATCTATTGAGGACTTTTAAACATAGATACAATTTCYACCTGAAAAAAAATGCAGTCTGAAGAGCTGGAAATTGGGAAGGTATATGGTAGAAGGACTGCTGCATCCTTCATTCTTGCACCATTCTTCCTGTGTACCCACTGCTGCAGAGAGAAAGCTGAGCTGGATGAATCTTTGACGTGTTGCTATGGACATTGTGTCTGCTTGCATTTCTTACACAGAAAGCASAGTTTGTGGTTCATTGCGCATTTCTTTGTTTCAGCCTCCTCTGGATCCTTTGGTGGGAGTGCATTAGGACTGCTCAGAGGAGGCTGGAGCATTCAATTAGTTTGACTTCAACGACAAAATATTTTAGATGAATGAAAAATACCCTGTGAGAACAAGAACTCTGAAATAGTGCTCAGAAAAACTCCAAGAAAAGAAGCAAAGTGGTCCCTTCCCTTCCCTTCCTTTCCCTTCC
>PTEX01000317.1:202187-212879 GCA_003342815.1 Eudromia elegans
GCCTTGTAGAACGCTTGTATCAGCAGCAGCCTAGCAAAGAGCAAAGCAGCCTTGAGAGCCAGATCCTTGCCACCTGAAGTGGTGCAGTATCAGCTCCTTAGCTGCTCACACTAGGTCTGGTGAATATCATGCTTGTCTCCTGGACCACCAGTACAGCTGAACCATAAAGGAAAAAAACAAAAACAAATAAAWAACAACAACAAAAAACTTTCTCAATCATTTTATTATCTATTATACTTAATTTCAAATTTTCATCTCTGTCTTAAAAAGTGAAATGTTTGACTTTTCACTACAGGGCACCTGGGTGAAGATACCTCCTTCAGATATGTTGGCAATAGCATTGCCAGTAGCATCAGCACAGGAAAGCTGATTTGCTCCTTAAAAACAACAATAACCTCACGATGTCTGGTCCAGTCAGACTTTCTGGAAGAGTCTATCACCTTACAGTGCTCTCAGATGACCATCAGAAAATAAATAAATAGATAAATGAAATAAAGAAAAGCATGCAACCAAACTCATCAAGGGTAGGTTTGGAAGCCCGTGCAGCCAGAGAAAGACAGGAGGTTGTCCTTAGCTGAACAGAGAGAAYGATTTTACCTTCTGATTTCTGTTTCTGAGGCCCATGAAACATYTGGTACTATGAGCCTGACACTGTCTTCACTGAAACAGCAACTGCCAAAATATGCCACAAGCTTGAGGGATATCATCTRTTTAATCAGATAAAGCACTCACAACACTTTGAATCATGAAAGGCATTAATGAGTCTTCTCAAGTCTTTTTGTCTGACTTTCCAATTTTGCACTGGGCTGGGCCTCTGGCTCAGTCCCTTTAATTCATTAGAGGCAAAATTGCAGGCATGAAAAGCACCTACTGAAATGGGCAGTGTGAAACAGCTTCCTCCTCCTAACCTATTGTTTTATTATGTGATGATCTCTATAGYGGTTCTTCAGAGACTCATAACCCTTAGTGTGATTTACTGTGGTTATCCAGCATGCCACCTGTGTGTGATATTAATTAAGACCCAGGGAGGCGATGCTATAAAACTGAAAAATTCACTTTGTTGTGCAAGATTACTATGAGGTACTATGAAAACCAGCAAAATCCCCCACACGTGGCAGTCTGCTAGTTCTTCTAAAATTGGTTTCTGTCTCTTTCCTCAAGAGCTTGAAGTAATATGGCATCTTAAAGATAAACTTACAGGTTCAATTGCCTGCTTAGATATACAATCATGCATTTTGTCCACTTGAATTAAATATGCCTAAAGGACTGAGTTTATTTTCTGTATCTGTTCAAGCACATGATTGAAATAAACAGCATGGTCCTAGCAACATAGCATGCTGGCTATTAATCCGCTAAGTACCCTATTAGTACCTGTCACTTTGGATTAGCAATGATTTTTTTATGTTCATCATGCATTTAAGTATACTGACTTTTGAGTGGATTAAATCTCTCTTATTCAACTAATTCCCCAAAAGCATCCATCTGGAGAACTTTATGCCTTAGAAGTCTATTTCTCAGCAATAAGTCCAAATAAGATGAGCTTTATCATCCCAGAGAGTCACTCAGGATGAGGTAATGGGAATAATAATTGGTTTATAGGGCTTTAAGTTTTTGCTTCTAGAAATCTGCTCATACACAAATAAAAAGGAGATATTTCATTTCTGTCAAGCATATAAATTGTTCAGAGATTGATTAAATGTCAGGTAACCTAATAATTAGTGTACCTGAGTATCATTTAGAATGTAAACTCTATGGGTGGGGATTTTTTTTCTCCTTCTTTCTGTATAATCACCATCTCACAGGCTCCCAGTCTATGATTTGGACTATGAGCTGCTAATATAAAATAAAAATAAATAAATAAATAAAGTGATAATCTAATCACTGCATCTCTGAAGCATGTCATGGTGTCACTTTGGAATACTGCTTAAAAGGGAAAACATACAATCCTGACATACATACAGAGTGCCTTGTGTTTGAGGTTAGAGACCAGTGCTTGAGCAGCAGCTCCTTGCTTTATTATTAAGGTCAGCAATGCTTGGAATTGGGAGGAGTAGAGCATAAATGACAAACAGAAAATGAATACACAGCCCACGACTGTTAGGTTTACAACATAGTAAAAAAAAAATGTAGAGAGAGAGAAAAAAAGTCTATACAAAATTCTTTCTGGAGGACACTGTGGAACAGATTTGCTGACTCAAGCTTGTAATAAGGGATTAAGGATAAACTGGGAATATAGGATTAGGCAGACGACATTGTAAGAGACTGTCTTGGCCTGTGTTTGTCTCGACATTTTTGCCATACAATTTACACCTATCTCTGGGACTTCCTGACCTCAGCATCCTATCTCTGGGAGGACTGGAATACCAGCTACAGGTGTTTTATCTCCATACAATTAATGACTTCTTGGCCTTGGCTTCCTGTCTTTGGGAAGACTATGATAATGAGCTTGAGGTGTTTTATCTCTATACAATTTATGACTTCTTGGGCTAACATGACTGAGCAGTGCCTGCCAAGCAGTGCTGGCAATCGAGTTGGGGGAGAGGAAGAGGAGCATCAGAGCACACAGCACRTATGAACAACATGTATTAGAGAACTTTGAGAAAGTGGGCGGACTCTTCAAGAACTGGGACAATGAAAGGACTACGTTTTCCTCTGTTGTGTTGCGGCAGAGGTGGCAGTTTTCTTCTTCTGAACTCTCATCACCTGTACCGAGAGAACRGCTTCACCTGCACTGAGGTGAAACTGACGAAAAACTTGCTGGACTGGATTGGTCATGGTGGTGGTAACTATTCTTGCTTCATCTCTCCTGCTTGCTTGCTTATTTTKCTTCTTTTTCTTTTTTCCTTTTCCTTTCTTCTTTTTCCTTTCTTCCTCACTCTATTCTGTTGCCATTATGAGAATAAAGCTTACAAGACTGTACAGCATTTGACCCCATTTTTGTCTTAATCTCGCTCTTGGGAAYGTATTGAAACCTCCCCCGACAGTGGATCAGGACAGACATGGACTTGGGCAAGTGAAGACACCAAGGGAGCTGCACTATGGCAGTAATCTGCAAAGGAAAGAGTCATTAAGCTTTGGGGCCTTTTGGTTATTTCTTGAGCTTGTGGCCCATTGCTCGYTTAAGTTTGATAGTGCTCTCTTCARTGGTTTCAGTCAGAAATACCACCTCAGCCAAAGGTACCAGCAACTGATCTTCCGTCACCATCAAAAGGGCCGAGATTCTCTGTGGCAAAGCTACGTTTTGTTGTCAAGTGTTGATTTTTGAACTTTGAAGTGGTCTGCATATGCTGACATTGTCTCTGATGTCCCACCTCACTGGATCAGACTCACCAAGCTGACCATGAGGCAGCAGTGTGCCCTCATGACCAAGAAGGCCAATGGGATCCTGTGGTTCATCAAGAAGAACGTCTCCAGCAGGCTGAGAGAGGTGATTTTCCCCCTCCACTCAGCCCTGGTGAGGCCACACTTGAGACTTGTGTGCCATTCTGGGCTCCCCAGTACAAGAGGAATGTGGAGCTGTTGGAGCAAGGGAAGCACAGGGCTACAAAAAATGATTACGGGCCTGGAACATCTGCACTATGAGCAAAGGCTGAGAGAGCTGGGCCTGTTCAACCTGGAGAAGAGAAGGCTGAGATGGGACCTCTTCAGTGTCTATAAATACCTCAAGGGAGAGAGTGAGGAGGATGGGACCGGCCTCTTCTCAGTGGTAGCCAACGATAGGACTAGAGAAAATGGCCACAAATTGAGGCATCAAAAGTTCYATAGGAACTTAAGAAAGAATTTCTTAACAGTGAGGATGACAGAGCACTGGAAGAGGTTGCCAAGAGAGGTGGTGGAGTCTTCTTCTCTGGAGATCTTCAAAACCCACTTGGACGCAATGCTGTGCTACATGCTCTAGGTGACCCTGCATRTGCAGGGGAGTTAGACTAAATGACCTCTAGAGGTCATTTCCAACCTTAAGTATTCTATGATTCTATGRCACAAGATGGACCCTTGGTACCACTCTGGCAAGGTTAAGCATGGCCCATCTAGGGCAATTACCTTTTTGTAGATATCTCAGCTGAGGTCCCTAGGATTGTCCCTGGGATCCTTTTTTATACCAAAAATCCTGTACACCTTTACACCTTTCAGTACTATTAACACTTTATCAATATGTAGCAATAACAACGAAATCTTTCTCTGGGTGCCCAATCTTTCAGTATGGCTGAAACAAATCAATTTCATATCAGAATTGCAAATATTTGATGAGTGTAATAACTACAGTGAAATAATTGATGGTGCCAGTAATGTTTAGTTTGCCTTTTTCTTGATTTTTCCAAAGTAAAAGATTGTGAAAATGAGCTAGTTAACATCCCCCCCCCGGGAAGGGAAGGGAAAGCAAGGAAAGGGAAGCGGAGTGAAGAGAAGCGAAGGAAAGTGAAGGGAAGGAAGAAAGTAAAGAAAAGAATATTCAGGGCAAATAATAGAAATAGAGGAGCAGAGGAATATTTGCTAGGACTTGATGTAAAACACTGAGGGACAATGTTGAAAACTAAGGTRGTCAGTGTGCAGCAAACAGTGAGGCAGGAAGGCAACACAACCTTTCTTATCTTCCCAAATGAGCTATTAAGAAAGTGAAGCAGTGAAATGTGTTAGGGTTAGGTGCCTGAAAAGTTGAAGAATTCTGATTAGAAGTTCTGATCTATAGATGCATGTTTGGGAAAATCCCACCTGAAATTAGAATAATTGCATTTTTTTAAATAGAAATAAAATGTATGCATATACATATATAAAAACAGCTTGCAAGCCCAGAAATGTTCTGGTGCATCCCCAAGGCAGAGAAAGAGCTTTCTCCTTCACTAAAGTGTATTCACTAATCAGAGATAATACAGTCAGGCCACATCAGTCCAAATACAGCAAGGAATAAAGCATTAGCAACTTGGACTGGTGCTCAAGATCCTGAATTGTCATCTGGAGAACTGGACAYGTCATTCAGTTGTGAGATTTCCTATTGCTTTGAAGACATTTCTGTAACAGTAACTCCCTTCTGAGTTACAGTGTGAGCCTYATTTGATGTTTAGCAGAAAATGAGTGTATTACCCAGTAGCCCACGTAAAGAGGATTTGTCAAGTATAGATATTTTGATCCCAGTTATGTGCTGATCTAGCTATGTTTTGAGGAAAAAATTTTGGTTTCTGTAGCAAATTTTTTTTTCTGAGTTTGCAGTATTCTGACAGGASTGAAATGCAAGTGCTAATCTCTGAATTTTCTCCAGGAAATAAAATTTTCTTAAATATTCATGTTCATAAAGARAAATTCTTAGCACTTGTGAGTTTTAACTGTGCATATATTGATTAATAACAATTTTTGTTGCAGCAGGGGGAAAGCTCCCTAGCAGAATGCCCTTCTGGATCAGTGATGGATAGCCCCATGCCCACCCTTCAAGCTGTAAATGTCCTGAAACCTCTTTACAGAAGCACCTTTTTTTTTTTTTTTTGTTAGTCAGGTGTTGGGTTCACTATTACTGAAAATTCAAATTAGTTCTTGACATAGTTCATCTATGTTTTTGAATGTCAGTAAACTGAATATGAGTGCTGAGCAGATAATGGAAATTATGCAAGGACTGATGGTGAGATATTTTGATCTCAAAGACTGGAAGGGCGGCTCTAGGAGAAACAAGCCCTAAGCAATCCTAAGCCCACATTCATTCAGTATTAGATACTATGTAGGAAATGAGCCTTTTAACTTAGACTCATGAACAATAGAAATGCTTAATCCAGTCTTCCAAGATTTGTATTTGTCATGTTTTTATTGCTGGTAGTATTTTGATAATGAATTATGTGGTGTGTGCACTTACACGTATTGTTGGTTTTTCTAATGCTCTCATTTGAACACAGACTTCCGGGAATCTAAACTAATTCAGTTACCAAGAYTATAAGTTTCTGCTGGCCTTGAGATGACAAAAGTAAAGATTGCAGTGAGCTCTTGRAATGTTTACATGGTTGAAAGAATATAAACTAAATGTATTTTGGAGAAAGAATTGTTTACATTTCTCTAGAAACATTTTAATGTTTAATTCTCCCTGAGTAGAGCAGGGAAGCATSCTGTGGCTCTGAAATTACTGTACTCACAATGTTGTGGCTTAGGTTTCCACCTCCCTGAGTACCATTTTGTCCTTCTGGATTCATTTCACCAAAAGTTTCTCCTCAGATCATGACCACCTTTAATTGGACTCAATGCACCAGTGCTGGGCAAATTTAAACTTCCCACTCACACCGCTAGATGACGTTGAGCTATCACAGTGTGTCTCCCATTGTTGTAAATCACAAAATCCTTGTAGAGAATGACCTGTCCCAAGAAAGACCACAAAGAGATCTCAGAGTATTCCCAGCAGCATGAAATTGTAYGGGTGGTCCTGTGGGCTCCAAAACCAGAGACTGTGTGATACCTAGCTACAACATACAGATTCTACACCCATTACTCAAATCCATTGCTTGCAGAGTGCTCCTTCCGTACATTGCTGTGGGTAAGCAGGTTGCTTCCTACATCCACAAAGKGCCTCAGATCATATGCAGGACCCACACCCTCCTGCCCCATCTCATTTCAGGTACCTCTTGGCCTATTGCGTGGGAAGTTCAGTACTCAGAGCACTTGGCTTCCACTGTCTTTCTTGYTCATGCTTCTTTGTCTTGGGATTTCACAGATGTCACTGACAGGACAGGATTTAGCTGCAGGGGAAGAAAAACCCTCACAACTTGTATTTAATAAATTACAGTTTTGCTATGATGTGGAGTATCTTACAGTGCAATGAAATACCTCCTTTACTGGTCTGCTAGTCATTAAATAATTCCTCCAACTCAGTTTATGTCTTTCTGTTGCCAACTTGGAGAATTATATTGCTTTCTCAGTTAAATCATTGGCTTCTAATGATCCAGCTGAATTTTTATGCCCAGCCTATCCCCCAGGAGACTTTTATATACACTGTAATGATACTGTTTGCTTGGGCGCTAGCAGCTAAGTGTTCCAGCACCTTGTTTTACAGTCTTTGATACATTTCCGAGAAAGAAAGTGCTCAGGCTATTTATGAGAAGTCAGAACGGCATATGCATCAAGGCTGTGAGCGCAAGCACACACTCAGATTTACTTAGATGCTCCCAAGCTACTTATGCTTGTAATTAATATTTTTCCCTAGACTGGGCAGGTTACATCTCCTTTGCAGTTATTATCACGGCTGCGTTAGAAATGCCAGTTTTGCAAGCCACAGGGGTGAAGACACTGAGACCTAGACCCTGGCAGCTGTATGGCACAGGGGCATATTGGCTTAGGGGACCCCTCGCTGCATCCTTGCAGCTTACAGGCCCTCCTACAACCTGCCTTGTTGTATCTGATGCTGCACTAGGTACAAGGCTGAGCTGAAACAAAACAGCAAGCCATTTTAGGTGGTTTGTTTTCTGAAAGAAAGTGCAATCATAAATTGGAAAAAGCCTAGACTGCTTGGATATTTTGGAAACAAAACGTGCCTTTTTTTTCCAAAAAATGTTTTGTTTTCAGTTTAATTTATTTATTTTTAAATCAAAAAGTAAACAAATTGAGTTTTGGGTGGACCATAGGGTTTTGTTACTTTTTTGTATGTAACGGCGAGGGAAATATTTTGGTGTAAAAATGGAACAATTTCATTTACAGTCCACATCTCTATACATGCTTGCACACACCAATGTAGCCTGGGTTTCTGCTGTAGCTAGTGAACCAAAAAAGTTAATTATTAGCAGAGCTTTTGCTTGGATGCACTAGCAAATGGATCAGGATGAGGACGTCTTTTGTGGCTTCACTCCTCTTTCTGCTCTTGCTCCAAGTCTGACTTGCATCTCTGAGGCTGGTTCCTGCTACGGGTGCCATGGATCCTATGTGTCAGGCTGGCATAGGATTTGGGCTGCTAAATTTCTGCCCCACCTTGTGAAAGGTTGTCCAAGTTGAACTGCATCCCTGCACAGCTAAGCATTTCAGTTTGTGTGTAGTTTCAAGGCCATAATGAGGTATTATAAAGATGGAAGATATTGACTGAGGAAAATGGCAAAGTTTTCAGATAGTTTCAAGGTTCAAGGGAAATGATTCTGAGGTGTTTTTTTTGTTTATGATAAAAGAATGTGTGCACTGCATGCATGCAAAATTGTAGTAATTGGTACTCTGCTGTAAGCAGGTTTGAGATTTCTGTGAATTATTTAGATTTCTTCTAAAAACTCATTATTTTCCTTCCCTTGTGTTACAGTCTGCACTATTAATTTATTTGGTAGAGTTTCCTAGCATTTTAAGAAATGCTGTGTAAATAATAAGCTAACAATTCCTATTCATCTAGCCGTGTTCATGCTGTTGGAGATCATTAGGCGGACACTGGGTTCCCTCCTATCTGTGTCAAATTGCTATGTGATTTCTAAGTAATGATTTTATGTCATATAACTCAGAGAGGTTAGCAAACCTCCTGTGTGTAATATAGTAATGATACTTTGCATTTGCTACTGCGAATGTGTCATGAAAGCCTGTGTTGTGCAGTGTAGTCTCTCTGGAATTGTGTTTGCAGATCACAGATGTTTTGCAGTGGTCCTATCACAATATCTAGGGCAAGATCAATGTTATGCAATATCAGTGTTGGGCTGGTTGCTATTGAAATCAAAAGGACTTTTTCCACTGACTACAGTTAAAAAGTTGGGTAGCACAGAGCCAAAGGGCTATAGGCACATCCTTCCAGCCACAGGTAATTTAATCATATTGGGTTTTACCCTTGGAGTTTTTTTTTTTATTTTTTTTTTTTTTTTGATGAATACCGCATGCAGCTGCAGGGGAAAGAACAAATCAAGTTGATTTGATCATCTCCTGTTTATTTCCTGTCACTGCTTGCAATGACAGAGCAATTTCTATTTAATGAGAGGAGAGGCACATTTGGGGATGTGAAATTATAGCCAGTACAAAGCACCCATTTAACTATACCTCAACACTTCATGTAGGCCCAGACCTTGGTTGTGAATTAATGACTCTAAGGGAGAAACATGCTTGTGATAAGCTAGGCTGAAGTAAGCTTTCGAGTCCAATGTGGGCAGTAGGCTTAGCTGCTCTGATCATTCAGGTACCTTAAGGTATGCTTTCCAGGCCTTATGACAAGTAAATAAAAATGTGCCATGTAGGGGAAGAAAAAAAAAAAAAAAAAAAAAACTTTGAGAAAAAAAACACTTTCCATTTTTTGGATTCCTCCTTTCTTGAGAATTGCAAGCCTTAACTCCTCAGCACAGAAACAGCATTTCTGTGAAGAGCAGATTATTAAAACCATACACTCTTTGTTTTGAAAGTGTCTTAAGCCTATTTCTGGTCAAAAAGCTTCATACATAAAACCATAAGTGAAAAATAAAATACAGGATTGTTCTGTTTTGGGGAGCTTGAGCTTTGCTTTCCYCAAAAGCACTGGTACAGTTTTGTTTTCACTCGTAGCTCCATCCTCTGGTGGATATTAAGTTGTCTTATAATTCAGAGGGTGGAMACAAGAACACAGAAGTCTCTCTGGCTCTAGGTCTCTGATTCTTAATAAAAGTACTGAAAAAAAATATGCTAGATGATTTAAAACAAAAATGTTTTTGGGGTATTGGTAATCTATGACACCTTGCTGATTGCTAACTGGTGTCTGCTCCTCTAGGGCCTATGTCATGTAGGAGCATCCATTCTGATCTGAAGTTCGTGTGGCTKGACTGTCTGCTCACTTCACTCCTGCAGCAGTAGATGAATTTATACCCAAATTCAGCTGAAGGAMAGGGATCTGTTGGATAAAATGTTCTTAAAGCAGCCCTAGGAATTGGTAATGGTGTAGAGGAGAATGACATTCAAATTGATGTCTCTGCAAGTGGAAAAGAGTGCAGTGGGAGTCCAGCCACTTTAATTAGGTGCTGGAGGATCCATAGGGGAGAGCACTATGGGAAACCAGCTGCAGGGTTTGCAGGAGCCGTGTTATTAACAGGGTAGCCTGCAGGGGCTCTGGGCTGGCAGCAAAGGTTTGTTTGTAATGCAGCACATTCTCCCACTCACTGAAAAGGGAGGATGGATGGGCTTTCGAAATCAGACTTAACTCTTTGCTGGGGCTACCAGAAACTCAAAGCATACTCCAGAGCTTAGCATCTGTTCTCCTCCAAACCTCATCAGCACTMGTGGGTTTGTCTCGTCTCTGACGTTGAATTGCTGTGCTCAGAGCAGGTCCCAAACACTCATGGACACTATTTCATTTATCCAGCTGCTTTGTCAAAATGAGCCAGCTTGAAAATCTTTGCTTGAGAATCTTCGAATAATCTTTGAATTTGCTTGAGAATCTTTGAATAACAAGTCTGACAGGATGAGTCAACCAAATCTCACCATAGGTGAAAGATCCTGCCAACTTTTGGTTAAAAAAATAGGTGCTGAAGAGGGTATTTGAATGTGTGTTTGCAGTTCTGAAGTGATCCTACTGGATGAATCAAAATGAAATTTATTCTCTCAAGGTATGTATATGCAGAAACTATTGTATTTATCTGGCAGGTGTGTGACACACTCTGAAGCATGCAATAAACCACAACATAACAAATCTGTATTTACAAAAGCAAGAAGCCCTGCACCGCAGGCAATATATTAAGAGTTTTTTCAGCTGCTTGAGAGGTGGTTTGCATCAAACATTTTTGCCCAGGTTTACTGAGACAGAGAAAG
>PTEX01000317.1:213074-343875 GCA_003342815.1 Eudromia elegans
AGCTTCCATCCACTGAATCCTAAGCTTTACAGTCTCCTACTCACCAGTTTAAATAGATGGATCAAATGAGCTTCAGAGCTAACAATGTTAGTGCTAGGACACTTTGGCTAAACATAATACGATTTGCAAAACTCTGTTAGAAGTCACAAGCCACACTCTAAGGAGCTCTTCAGTGGTAGATTGTGCTGTGTGAGAGTAGAGAAAGCTGCTTAGCAGAAAGAAGTAATTAAAAAGGAGAAGTAAATGTCACTGCTTCGACACTAGGGAAAAATGTAAAACACCACTGCTATGTGCAGAGGGCTGCAAAGTGAGAAAACCTTACAAGAAATAATGGCTCAGCAAATTACTGCTAAAAAAATGAGGGAGGGCTGCTGCCCCTCTCATTGCTCACAGTTTTGTGCTGAGAAAGGTGAAAAGTGGGGAGGTAGCTCAAAACCCCACATGCCCTCCTGCAGTGAATGCATACATTGCCTAAGAGGCAGATCACAACTTTCTCCAGTCTCCCGCTCAACTAGTTTCTTTCCTCTGGAATTTCTTTGTTCAATCTTTAAATTGAGACTGGATGTTTTCCATAGGGTGCATCAGCTTCTGTGGATTTGGGGGATTTGGTGAAGGCTTTTCTGGATAAATCAGTAAGGTTTGTGTTACTCAGTTGGCCAGATGAGATGTGAATCTTGTGTCAAGGCTTAATATCCCTGGGTAAAAGCCTAAGAAAAAACTTTCTTAGTTTCTTTCAGCCAATTTCCTAACTACAGAAATGGTGCAGGATGAGAGCCCTTTTTCCTGCTTATTAAAACAGCCAATTTCCTGAGACTTACTAACTCTGAAAGCTCCATTTYTCTGTCTGAATATCAAGGTCCACCTAAATCACGAGCAGATTATTTGCAGAATGGATGGTATTTAGACTTTTCAGGACCAGGAGAAGATAACAGTTGTCTCCATATTCCAAGATATGTCCTAAATATACCCTGAGCAGAATCATAGAGTCCTTAAGGTTGGAAGGGACCTCTAGAGSTCATCTAGTCCAACCCCCCTGCACACGCAGGGTCTCCTAGAGCATGTGRCACAGGGTGGTGTCCARGWGGGTTTTGAAGATCTCCAGAGAAGGAGACTCCACCACCTCTCTTGGCAACCTGTTCCAGTCCTCTGTCACCCTCACTGTTAAGAAATTCTTTCTTAAGTTCCTGTGGAACTTTTGGTGCCTCAATTTGTGGCTGTTTCCTCTAGTTCTACCACTGGCCACCACTGAGAAGAGGCTGGCCCCATCCTTCTCGCTCCTTCTCTTGAGGTACTTCTACACACTGATGAGGTCCCCTCTCAGCCTTCTCTTCTTCAGGCTGAACAGGCCCACGTCTCTCAGCCTTTACTCATAGGGCAGATGATACAGGCCCTTAACCATCTTTGTAGCCCTGTGCTGGATTCTCTCTAGCAGTTCCACATCCCTCCTGCACTGGGGAGTCCAGAACTGCACACAGTACTCGAGGTGCAGCCAATCCAGAGAGTCAGAAGCAAGCAAACTGAATGGAGATTAGTGAGGGGAATCTCTTATAGGCCAAGTGTGGCAAATGTGAGTGAAATGATCACCACTTCCCCAGCAATGTTACCTCTCTGTTGTGCTAACTTCCAGTGGAACCATCAGGTTTTCTGCAGCTCCCAATGTCCTGTAAATTAGCCCCTGYTTCTGGAAAGAAGTGGAGAATTTACTGACAGATGGGAAAAAAATGGGAAGTTTGCTGGCATTTCACTATCTCCCTGACCCTTACTGAGGAGGTCAGAACAAAGCTGAGGAAATTAAATCTTATTAGTGCCCTTCGCCTTTTAACCAATTTCCTGACATCCAGTAATTTTGAGAGCTCCATTTCCCCTAAGGAGGGTGGGAAGGAGCCACCAGTCCTGCAAGGCTTTTTTAATATCCAGTTGCCTTACCTTCCTAGCAAAAAAGATAGTGGAATTGTCAAGGTCAATAAGCTGCATCTCTGCAGTCCACATGGGGACAAGTAATAGGTGACCAAGCTATCCTGTTGTGTTACCAAGTTATCTGAGGAGCTTTTCTCTTCATTTGCAGTCACTTTTGTCTTAGAGATGACTAGGAAACAAAGGTCATGAGCTGGACAAAGGTTTGGGTGCTTGGTTTACCTCCACATACTATTTTGCTACCTATCTAAAAATTACTGAATAACATTCTGCGTAGTTTAATCTAATTTAGTTTGGTGTAGGCTTAAATGTTCATGAGTGTGTAAATCTCTTGTTGCATCTCTTGCTGTGACTCCATGCAGTTGGTACTTTGGAAATCCTTTCTAGTGCAGCAGCTACACATATATCAAAACCAACCTGAAATGTGGCACTCCTCATTAGCTCAGCTCTGCCTCTTTGGGGTATTGGTAAGTAGTTAGTGCTGAGTGACTTAGAAATGACTTTTTTCCGAGGTTCCTTTTCCTCTGGTTAGGATTCATAGCATTTGTGGTTTCTTTTGAGCAGCACATATTTATTGATGTCCCTTTTATTTCCTTTTGCATTTCACAGTGCATTGCAGCTTTAAATTGTACTATCATAGGTGACAGCTGGGCCTCATTCAGTTCTAGGGGGAATGTAAATAATCCTCCATATTTCAATAGACTAAAAAATGTATTGCTATTATTCACAAATAGGCAAGAAGAATGCAATGATAACAGTACACATTTCCAATTCAACATGTGCGCTTCCATCCAGTCTACTTCATTATACTCATTCATTTTTGATGCCTTCTGTGTTGAAGCATGGAGTGCAAGGCAACAAACTTCAACCAGTTGTGAGCTTGGCATGTATTRTAAGCTATTTGCCTTGGCTTCAGTGTTAGGAAGAGATAATCCTATCTTTGGGTGGTCTGTGTTATAGAGACATTGCAAGGCTTGGAAGGCAAGYGATAGATTTTAACCCTATCCTATCTTGGAAATTGGAAGAATTGGATCTTTGAATATAAGTCAGATTCTTTTCCATCAAGGTTAGCAAATAGGATGGGATCCATCTCATCTCTTCTTAGATTTGCTAGTTTTTATGGTGGGCAGGTGAGCTTAGATTCAGGTGTAGACTCTTTAAAACAAACAAACAAACAAAAAYACTCCTGAGTGACAGAGTGTTTCATGTCCTGTCAGTAAAAAMCAGGATATGACTATTCCCCCAGCTTCACTTGGGGATCTTGAAGGATCTGTCTTTCAAAGAAAATATTTTGTAAAGGATACAGATTCCCATACACTTTTTTTTTCTCTTTCTTTTTCTTTCTTTTTTTTTTTTTTTTTTAGGATATTTCCCTTCATTTCCTCAGTCAGGTGACTGGCTTGTCTTGAGGCAACCGGAYATAACCTCTGAAATGAAAGGTTGTAGTGAAGCCTGAAAACACTGATGCTCTCCATGCTGAGAAAATAGAAGGAAATACGGAACAAAGAACTAAAACAGAAGTGTTCTTGAAGCTGGTTTYGACCTAAGCTGTAAGGGGCAGTGGTAACCTGATGTTTTAATTTGCAAGRGACTCAACTATAGTCAAAGTGGTGGGTACGTGATAGAGCCAGAAGTGGGAAACTACAGGGCATGAAAATTTAATCAACCCTAAAGCTTTCTGTGGAGCTGTCTCTTTCTTGTAGAGCCCAGTAGCGGCTACTTACTGGTTCAGCTTTTGAGTGAAATAGTATTCAAGGAGTCTACATGGGATAAACTACCTGCTTTTTCCTGTATGTTGTTGCTCTGGGGAGAGTCTCATGGGTTTACTTGATGGATTTTTGATGCCAAATGTGAGGTTTGCATCTTGGGTGCTCTGTAGCTAGAGGCACCYCTCCCAGGCCTGCAGGTTCCATGGATGAAGAAGATTCTCTTTAAATCCTCTTCTGCAGCCCCTAAAACTGTGMGCCTTTTCCTGGCGCATGACCTAAAAGTAGGTGCCAGCTCTTAGGAGAGCTGGTAGTTGGTAAATTCAGCCCACAGCCCTGACAAAGCTGTAGAGTAGCTTGGTTATAATAACATTTTAAAATATTCCTCTATCACTTGAAGGGATTTTTTTTTTTTTAATCCTGCACTTTGAGAATAACCTCTGATCTTCTGTGGAAATTCATGCAGCATTTAAATGAGAGCTGCTTGTTTCTCTTAGACATACAGTTTTAGCTAGAGCTTTCTAAAGGAGAAAAAAACAGACAAAAGACCCCTATTCTTTGAAAATGGTTCTGTTTCAGTGATGTCTTTTAATGATGCTAGCTAGCTGTGTAAACTTAATTGCATTAGAGGCTGCTAATTATCTGATTAGGAAATGCTTAGCTGTAATGGCTTATTTTAATGAATTTACTATGTATGTGTGTGATTTTTAGTTGTTTGGTGGTTACCTCAAATTGTTAAACTCCTTCAGATGCTCTCTGTCTTTTTTTTTTTTAATTTTTTTTAAATGAAACACGAACACATCTGTCTCAGTCATAAGCAGTTGCAAGTATATTGTTTTCTGTGCCTACCTCTAAGCCATGACATCTTGCTGTCACCACAGCCACATTCAGGGCTGTGCTCCAAAGAAAGATTTACTGTGAAACCATATTCATGAACAGCAGGTTCAGCAAGAAGGAAGAGTGGCATCTCACTGTAATGTATTAACATTAACAAGTAACTGATTTCTTGGAATGCATTTTTTAGAGAGCACCTCAGTTGCAACAACTGGTCCCTATAATTTTGTTGACTATCAGCTCTACTACCAATATTCACCTGGATCAGTCTCTTAAGGGTAAAAAGGTGCATCTGTCTCACTCTGGAGAGGACCAGCCATGGCTGTGTCACCATTGGCATATTTTTAGGATGTACTAGATTTGAGATGCTAATGACACACATTTCTTTTTGCCAGCAGAGGAGAATGTTCAACACTTGATTGCTGCCAATCCTCTGTCACATGCCTGTGGTCAGGCTTGAAATTTGAGAAATGTTTCSTAGAATGGAACAACAATGATACTGCAGTTGGTAGATGGGACAAAACAAACAAACAAACAAACCACAAAAAAAAAGAAAAAGCCCCCAAAAGCTGTCTTGTGTTTTGTTCTACTTAGATTGTAAATGCTGCAGTCTGTCCTCCCTCTGCCTTGCACCCCAGAGTCTTTCAGTCCCTATGAGCATACCTGCAACATATCACTGCAAGCAAAGAATATTAGCTACCCTCTGCACTTCATTTCTGATGGCTTTAATGAAGTTGAGCTGTAGTGCCTCTCAAAACCTCCTGGTGTCTGGTATGGATGTTTAATTGCCATGTGTGGACACTCTCTGATCTGCATCCATTTACTGATTCTTCTATACGTAGGTAAGATTTCGTGTCTTAAAAGCAAAATATTGTTTTGATTTGCAAAAGTATCTTTTTCCCTCCCCCCACCTTTTTTTTTTTTTTTTTTTTTTTTTTTNTTTTTTTTTTTTTTTTTTTTGTTATATAGTTATTTAATGTTAGGATCCTTGTCTGTAGCACACTTCTTTTTTCCTATACCTGCATGAAGCTTATCTCCCTGAGTCTTTTACGATGCCTAGACCAAACAGTCTTTCTTGTTGAAAGTCAGAGATGTTGTTTCTGGATCCCAACTCCCACCAGGATGATCTTAGCAGGTTTCCTAAGGCTGTCCACCTATACACCAAATTAAGGCTGGAGAAGATTCCACCTAGATTAGAAGGCATCGAAGCCTAAACAGTGAGGATGCACTTATATAGAGATATCTTTAACATTCCTCTAGAGATTGCCCCAGAGAATTGGGATTCACCTGTTTTGCAGATTTTGTTGTTTTCCCAGTGGTAATCATTGCAAATGACAGAGATCTGTGAATGAGTTTATATCTGCTGCACTTTTGCCAATAAGTGACCCATTAGGACGTGAGACTTTCTATTCGGAAGTTGTCTGAATTCTGCTCATATGGTCCCTGGAAGGCGAGAGAGTGATATTCTTCTCTAAACACTTCTGCCAGAGACTGGGGGAATAAGAAAAGCAGATGGCACAAGGTTAGTTTCTGCTGGCTTATAAATCTGAAAGGATCAAGTCCCATA
The DNA here is from genome assembly GCA_003342815.1 of Eudromia elegans. NCBI lineage: Eukaryota > Metazoa > Chordata > Aves > Tinamiformes > Tinamidae > Eudromia > Eudromia elegans. Next base: position 219,096 of record PTEX01000317.1, read on the forward strand.
GATCAACATGCAGGGCTCARATTGTTTGTCTGAGTGAGGGCTGAGACATCCAGCTTAGGGGTCATAGCCAAGAGTCATCACAAGAAAGAGCAGTGAGACTCTGAGCCTGATGAATCCCATTTCAGCAGCTGCTTATGCCTGGGAAGACGGTGACATGTAAATCTCTTAAGCAGTGTCATGACCAGAAATTTTCAGAAGCTCTGTCCAAGAAGAAAAGAAGGCATTTGTTCACTTGTTTTCATTGATTTTCAGGGAGTGATGTCTTAAAACACTTCCTGGCCTTTCGAGTCCTTGCTGAATGCCAGGGGGATTTCAAAGCGATTGCAGAAATGATGATAGAGGAGATAAGCTGAAATAAAACAAATTGAAGATGGGTCAAACTCTCCTATTCATTTAACCTTTCAAAGTGGCATATGAGCTACTTGTATGTTTTTGAAGTGATGGAAAACTTAAAAATACTTTGATATAGACTGAGAATTTTACTACATAGTTTAAGATATCTTTCAATCTGATTCTACAGTGCTGGTAATGCTGAGAGAAAATTTGKGCTCAGAAAGCAAAATATCCCCATGTGACAGATTTTTGGCCTGTGATTAGAAACCAGAGTTTGAACTGGAGTGTGCTCCTCAGAAGTACCAGCAAAGTAAAGAAGAGTGTCTGAAAGTTCATCTTGATGCTGAGAAAACTTACTTTTGGAGAGAGTTTGTTAAGCATTTGCTTATCTTGAATTTTTTTTCCAAGTTTTTTTCCAAGTTTTGGAATTGAGGGTAAGGTTTGTTTCTTAATACATTGATATAAGAAAATTTATTTTGGAGCAAATCATTCCTGGTGGAAAAGATCACAAATGCTGAATGCGACCTGCCTGCCTATCACCTGTCCAGGATTGGCCTTGTTAGTAAGAGTGCCCAATGGAAATGTTCTCATTTTATMTTATTTTGCCTCTGTTTCTTCAAAATAAACTATTTTTTTTTCATCTGTAATATCTATCTAAAGAATTATCTGCAGAGTTGTGTGTGTATGCACAACAGCGYTGACTGATCGATGCCTGCCTAACTTTGTCTCTGAGCTCACAGACAAGATTCTTCTGTGTTTGTTTGTTCACTTTTGAAGCCAAACATCTGTAAGAACTCCAGGCCAGTTTGTCAGCTTGTTTTTTTATTGAAATCAAATGAATCTGTGATAGGCATTTAGCACATTTCTCTCTTTCATCAGGCTCATAGCTGGCTTTCAGTGATCTCAAATGTGGCCTGCACCAGGTTCCTGATTCAGCAGCAAGGTAGGAACTGGAAAAGGGCTGCCAGAGGCAGATGCTTTCTTAGCATCACGGATCCACGCAACTCCACCTTGTGCTTCAGGTCTCATGAGACTATCTGGGGCACTAAAAAGTAATGGCATCTCTCTTCTGTTGACGTCTATAGTTTAGGCATTGACGCAGTGTGTTCTTCACACGGCTATGTACCAGCAGCCATCAGCCAGCATGTGAATTAGAGATCAGAGAAGAGACTCTTGTAGTCCGAGGAGCAAAAGCTATAGTAAGGAAGACAGCATGGTGAYGGGAGGCACTGGAAATTCAGGAGACAGTAATGGCAAAAGCATTTGGGCAGCTAGAGTAACATTGATTTTTAAACACAGGAATTTTGAATTGCTCCTTATGTCAAAAGATCCAGGTTATTTTGCCACAATGGAAGTATCTCTAGGCTCTGGAAGAATTTCCACCAGCACATGGGATCAAAGTTTGGCAAAGAATCTGATTTTCCACAACAGGCAAGCAGCCAGTATCAGACCCAGTCCCAGGGTGGAACCAAGAGACAAGCTGTGCACACAGGAAAAGCAGTGCATTAAAAGAAGTGGAGGATATGGAGAAAAAAAACCCCAGAAAAATACAGTTAGAAAGAAGGGGTTAAGCTGCAAGTCCCTGCTCTGTCTTCTGTCACTCAACCACGGGCTTGCAGAGAGCAATTGGGAGCTGGAAAGAAAACACTATCCTACTGCAGTCTTTCAGCTTTTGTGTCTAGGTGCTGCAAGTAAAGACAAGTGCCACCGCTTCAAATTTAATTGCTGCTTAGTGGTTAAGCTTTAGGTTTCCTCCTTTCCTGTTGACACCTCTAATGTATATAGGTAGAAGAGTCAAAAGAAATCTTTTTAGAAGCTCCTAAAATCATGGCCCTGCAGGGCTAACGATAAGACTTAATCTCAGGCCTTTTTCTTTTCCTGCTGCCTCCTGTGTAGGAGGAAGAAATAAGGGAAAAGGTGYATGGAGATACTGTGAGCCTTACTTTTCTGCTTTTTTTGCCTAAAGGATTAGTGGGGTATTAAACTGCTGTGATGGCAAAAGAGCTTTATGTGGAGGGAGGAAGAATTACTATTCAGCTCTTTCTTTTAGAGGAAAAAGTAGTTTGTAGGTTCTTTGTGTTTGCTCTTRGATGTTTTTCAAGGGACTGATACAACTAAAAATGGTGGGTTATTCAGGCTTTTTAAAGCGTGTTCTTCTTAATCAAAGCAAATCTTTCTTGAAGGTTTTRGCTACATTGTAAATTGCACAATCTGAGCATGGAACAGCAACTAAGTTGACTGCCTGACAGTTGCTGGGCTGAAGGTAGCCAGAAAACTTTAATTTTCTCTGTGGGTTTGCATAGCTGTTTTGAATATTATTTCTGTCTTCAGAGCTGCAGGTATCCTAACTATTTGTCTTCTCTCTATTTGATAACATTAACACCAAGATTAACTTTCTCTTTTCCTTCCCAATAGTAAAGAGATTGGTGTAATAGRAAGTAAATTAATATAGTCTTCTAAATGGGAATTAGCTGACTATAAATAACCAAAGTATTATCTATTAATTACACTTTTCAGAAATAATTTGAAATGATCTGTTATTCCTTTTAAAATACCAAAAACTTCTAGTGATGAGCTGCAAAAGAACTTTAAGAGAATTGTTGCTGATTTTCATAATTTTAAGGTACATTTTTTAGCGTGAAATTTTCAGTCTACAGCCTTGACTTTCTGGGGGGAGTGAGTAATGTATTTTTCTCCCAGGTTGCTCAGGTGTTTTTGAAGGGGTAGTAATAGCCAATGGAGAGACAGTAATTTTATTAGAAACAAATCCTCCGCAGTTGTCAAAAATATGATCAATCATGCAGAAATAGATTGGAAATCTGCATGCTATGAAAACTGCAGATCTAATCTGTTCCCAGAGGCTATATTTAAGTATAGCTCCGTTGACTTTAATAGAGTTCCTTGACCCTTGGTATTAGAGTCAATGAGAGGACTACTGAACCCACTTTTCTTAGGGGAAGCAAGAGAAGGAGATTTTCAGAATCAGCGAGGGGTTTTTTTTTCAGATTTCAGTTATGGAATTGCAATTGCATATATCAGTCTCAAATTTAATTTTATATAAGAATTGATATGCATTTTATTTTCTAGCCTTATTGTCAAAATTTCAGAATGAAAGGACTGTCAAAATTGTCATTGATTGTCAAAATGTTTTGGGTGGAAAGTGGTGAAATGTGATGTCTAGAAAACATGCACTTTCTATTTGGACTAGACATAACTACTGTACAMTGCTAGGTCAGGTGTACTGGCTTTACATTGGGCATGAAGAGCMATGCCTCTGTAGCCCTGAACTAGAGCTCTGTCTTCCCTTCTGGGAACCAGGAGGGAGGTCAAAGTGTCTGCTGGTTTCTTGTCTTGTTCAATGCCATTTCTGCTTYACTGAAGCATTATGACAAATGAAAATCAGTGTTTAACTGCTTTTTTTTTTTTAATTTATTTTTAGAAGATTAGGGTGTGCAGTGAGAGTTCAGTGTGTGATGTTGTGAATATGATTTCTCTTTTAAAAACCTCTGGTCAAAGGTTAGGCAAGCTAAAGTTCTTTTTTTATGGATTAGACCATGTTTCCTTAGATCTAATTGTTTTCTTAGATCTAATTGTTTAGRAAATGACTTGAAAAAAGTCACTACACTTACACAGCTCAAAACATAATTCATAGCTCTTTAGGCATCTGGAGATTAGAAACTACWCTCTTGGTGAAATGCAGAGGCTTTTCTTAATGAATGTGGAGGACAGGAGAAACTTTATTTGTGGAGTTCTCAATGTCCTCTTCAATATGAAATATTTGAAAGAAATTGAGCAGTTAAGCTATGTCATAAGTGCTGCATGAGTAAACATTTATTAAGCCACATAGAGAAAACTTTAAGGAGGAAGCAGAAAAAAATTTCTCACTAGGAGGTTGCCAATGGACTTTGAAAGGTRTACACTAGGATCAATGCTTCCATATATCCATATATTCATTAATACTAATCTGTTTATTCTCAATATATTCATAAATGAGCTGTAAAAGGGGTTGAATTACTATTAAGGACRTACTTTAGTACCATCAGCAAACATTATTTATGACAGTAAAGGTGAAGGCTGGCTGAGAGATTATGGAAGAACCTTATGAGAYTCAGTGACTGGGCAGTAGAAGAGCAGATCACATTAAAGGTAGATAAATGTTAAGTGATGCATGAGAGGAAACAATTCTGCCTTCATATAGTGCGTAATGGGTTCTGATCTGGCTGTTAGCACCTGGGAAATGCATCTAGGGTTAAGACAGATTCCCCTGGYGAAAAGCTTAGTGGTCAAAACAGCAAAAAAAAAATGTGTTGGGAATATTAAAATAATACAAAAACATCATTGTGGTTGTGTGCAGGTCTTTGCCACGCAAACATCCTGTGTGCAGCTCTGGTCTCCTCATTTCAGAAGGATTGTGGCAGAACTTGGAACAGATTCAGAGAATGTGAGTGGTCCACTAGGGGTGTGAAATGGCTCCCATGCCAGAACTCTGATCTGGCAAGAAGACAACCGTAAGGGGACATGATGCCTGAATAATGTGGAGGAAGCAGACAGGAATCAGTTATTTATTGTCTCTTTCAATATGAGAACTATGAGTTCAAATCCAAACATRCAAAACCAGTCTTCATGTGATGTTGAATTACTGCAAAGACTTCTCCAGTGTATGTTGTCAAGAAGCCTAAAAATTATATGATTTCTGTGAAAGAYATGATGAATTTATGTAGGAGAAATCCAGGGAGGATTGTTAAATAGAAATGACCCCTGCTTCAGGACGTTCTTGGAGGATAAATGGTTTCCTGAAGTCCTGGGAAGTTTCTTGAGGAAAGTTCCAAATAAGTTTGATCTGTTCTTAACCTTTTCCCTAGGCACCTGCTTTTAKCAGCTGTCAGCAAGAAGATACCAGCTTAAACAGACCTTTGGCCTGACCCAGTGCATTACTTATGGATTTTGGTAAGATAAGCCACACTGTCTTTCCAATATTTTTGAAGAAAATCTTACTGCCTAAGAAACTGAGGGTAAGAGATACTATTTCCATATTGTCCTTCTCTTTTTTTTCTTTTCTCTCTCCTCTAGAAGAAAGCTGAATTTTTTAAATGCCTCCAAGGCCAGCTTTGAACTCTGCTACACTTGCAGAGCACACAGCTAAGCTGGCCAAGAACCGTCACTGTCCATGGCGTGAATACAAGGCATGAGGTCCTGCTGCACAACTTAGTGAGGCTCTTCTCATTCTGTCATGATRTTCTCTGAGTGTCTCATTTGGTCTGTCTTAGATCTATTTTAACTCTGATGGGAGATTGATTGAGGGGACTTTCTGGAGCCTCATTCAAGTTGGAAAGCTGAAATTGGCTTAAAACATAGGTAAAAATCTCATGTATGAGAGCGCATCTTAAGTGGTTGTGGAACTCTYCTACATTTAGGTAGATGGTAGGAGATATTTATCTGTGAGACCTTGGTTCTCAGCATTGCTCATGAGATGATTCAGTGTTACCAAAGGAGGCCGCTTCACAAGCCATCTTAAAAATTCTTCCCCCATGTTTTACCTTCTTTTTTGGGGGGTAGGGGAAAAAACAACAACAACAACAACAACAACAAACCCAAACAACAAACCCTTTGCTTTTGAACACACTCAGTAAATCTCCATAGCGTTTTAACTTCTCTTGAAAGGTTGTAGAGTCTTTAATTGTGTTCATCATTTGTATGTGACTTTGATCTTGCTGTCTTTGGGCCTGTAGRAGTCCATGGAAAGAGCTGAATATGTATTCTAAACCTTGCTGTAGAGGGGAAAAATGTAGAAGGATTCTTCTTTTCTTCTCTGGTAGTAACTGAAGGAAGCCAGGAGGTAATGGGGACAAAGGGCAGCTTCATATTTTTAATGAGGTCTATTACAAGTGATAGTGAATTGTTAGATTTTAATTTGTACTCCATTAATTAAAATTTTAACCTCAGATTCCTGACACTCATTCGGGGAACCTCATGGGAAATATTAAATTGAAACACCATCTCTGCTAATTCCTTTTGCTTATGACAAAGCATTCAAAGTGGGAGTCTGCAAGAATTCTTCCTCTTGTGCTTGAGATGGCCTTTATCATGCTAACAGGCCAAAGCAGAGGTCTTCAGGGAGAACTTGAAGTATATTTTAGGCCTGGAGTGCACAGCAAAGCCACCTTTAGCCACAGTCTCTCTTAATACTTTGATGCCATTATGACAACCTTCGTATCTGGTTTTTCTCTAKGATTACATCAAAATTGCCCTCATGGTAAGACATGCTATAAACTTTAATTGAATTCTGTAAAGCTCACCACCCTCTCAAAGGCAGGAGGAGAATATAATAGCTTTTTATGTGGAATGTCATTACTCACTCTCTTATTTTCTGTATGCATTTTGAAAAGTTTGCAGATTACAGGTATTAAGAGAAAGGACAGAATAACAGAGCTTGTCTGCTTTGTCTGCTCCTCATCATGCAGACCTCTCACTAAAGACGTGATCCAAAAGGGATACTTCCTTGCCATGCTTTTGAAAACTGAAAGCCATATAATTCAATAAAAGAGTMAATAAAAGTGTATGGGCAGTGGCTGCAGCCTGGATCCTTGGYGTACTAAGGATCTTACTTGTTTCTGGAATATCTAGATGATCCAGGCAATGGAAAATCCAGCAAGCTGCAAAGGCAGATGAAAAAACAAGCTAATCRCGTTCACCAGCCTGAGCCCTCCAACTTTGTAGCTTAACCTTTACAAGGAAGAATGTGCAACAAAGGAACAGGGCAAGACTAGCAGGTTTCTGTGAAACACTGGAGAGAGGATATTTCTATCTGGCAGTAAAAGTCACTCCTGGARGTTCTTGAGCATCCCCTCTGATCTGGTATTTCTCTGGTTTCTCACAAATCTTAAAGTGAGAGGTTGAGAGTGCAGACAGGTACTTGGAGATTGCAAGAATTGCTGCAAAGCTGCATTCTCAGGGTCAATTGCCTCTTGGGGAAATTTTTCTGCTCACTGATCTTGCTTGAATATAAACTTTTATACTCTATCTAGAATGCAAGAGGTAGTGCTAGGGGTTGAACATTAGCACCACAAGATGCCTGAGTTTATAACATCTTACTCCTGGTAAGATGTTAAGGTGGATACAAAAAATCAGATAAATTTTGGCTGGTTGTTTAAATGGTCAAACTGAAATGAGTACTTGGCTATTACAAAGAGATGTTTGACTCGTAAGAAAGAAACAAGAATTTTCTTTGAAGTGAAGCAACATCTTTGTGGTGTCTCCCCCCATCTTCCCACACAGCAGAAGAGAGTCTGCAGAACTTTGTGTAAGGCAAAGAAATCTGGCCTGCTGTCTGTGACAGATGCGGAGAATAAATTGGAAATTGGAATAGACAAGGGAAAAGAAATAAGGAACAACAAATGATGCRCATTTGGGAAATAAAATCACTTCCCTGATGATTTCACTGCAGCCCTTAACCACAAATAATGTCTCTCTGCTTGAATGGTTGCTATGAATGTGAAGTGGCAACTGTGCATTACATGCCAGGCATTAGAGCTGGATGTTATGTGATCTGGAGCACAGAATTATGATCTTCAGCTGGAGACTAGCAAAACTGTACAATTTGCCTTTTTTTCCCTGTCTAAAAAGTGTAGGCAGGACAAAAGGAGGAGAGGCAGGACAGAGGAGTATTAGTTGGTGAAAAGAGAGGCAGTTATACTCAATGCAGCAAGTTGCAGTTCATTTTATTTTGATGCTTCTCACTTGGAATATCTTCACTGCTTTCAGGAAATACTTGAGCAAGTTTAATATCTTCCCACTGAAACACTTCAGTAGAGTGTTACGATGCAAAAGGAGATTCATACCTCCTAATCTAAAGCACCTAGTTTAGTTTTCTTGTACAGAAATTAGGCTAATCTTTCTCCATTGACTGTAAAGGGAGCCTTGGGAAACATGCTCTGTATTGCTTTCTGCAGAAATCAGTCTTCAGTGACTGGGTAGAAAGCTCAGGGAGTCTAATTTCCTAAATCTAATGCTTTAGTTGTCTAAYGCTTGGCAATGATACGTACTGTTTCCTCCTCCTCCTGCTGTAGAATAATATGGGATTTGGGAYGTCCCAAGTGGGGAAAAAATATCCACAATGCATGTGGTGGTGAAGTACTCTTAATWTGTTGCTCAGGTGCTCTCAAGTAATTATGTGCTTCTCCTTGTCTTCTGTATATGTTCTGTCCTCCCAAGTCATATACTTAAGAAAATTCAAATATTATATTAAGTAATGAATCTAATCTTTCTTACCAAAGGCTCAATCCTTCTTTGAGCAGAATTTTGTGTACAGGGGCTTTRTTTAAAGTATGTGTTGTACTTTGTTTGTTTGTTTTGTTTTTTAAGGTTTTGAATATATACTATTCATATACCCTGGAACAAGGGGTGTGGGGGAGTGATGCAGTGCATCTCACTTGTATGAGAGAAATAATGTTTTATATAGGTAGTCATTTTAACAAGATAAAAGTGACCTTGTTATTGCATTTACTGCATGTAGGACAGGTTTCTACAAAATCACCAAGGAGTTCTTCCCATTAAGTCATGAGGTTCAGATCAGACACCCTTGTTTTCCAAACTTCTCTTCCAAGGACCCTGAATGTGCCTGGATCCAGCATTAGTCCCAGACTTGGTCAATGGTTCAACCACAAGGGATTGAGTGCACAATAAATACTGAATAAAATTTAGAAAAGCTTACAAGGTTTTAGAAAGTTTTAGCATATTCACTTACTGTAGATCTGGTGCTTCTAAGAAMTCTTTCAACCTTGAGGGGCATCCCTACTCAGGGGGAGATCCTGGTACAGGGCACTACCTTACAAGGAGAGCGCAATGGACTCTAGGGCTATCCCACTGTTTATGAGATAAGATTGACTTATAGTGATTTTGCATGTAAGCCAAATTTTGGCTAGCTTATGCTCAACTAGCTCTTTTTTCCCCAGGATTCATCAGAATGTGGYCTTCATGACTGTTATTGCTGGTTATTGTCCAAGTGGAGGAAAATATCAAGGCAGTGGCCACCATGATCAGATAAGTTAATTGATGATTAACACCAGAATAGTACCATCTGTGAAAGATCAGATAGGGTTGGGGAAGGAGCACATCCATTACATCATATGAAAAAATGGAGCCAGTGGCTCTGTTTTCAGTGGCTTGGAGAGAGAYTGCAAGGCCCTTTGCTAGGGCAAGAGTACAAAGAAGGGGTTGTTTTTCTCTGGAAAGTTCCTTTTATCCTAGTGCTTGAAAGAGCAAACATTAGCCCTGGCCCATGATCTATCCTGTGGAAGTATTTTTGACCTCCCTAATTGACTTTCTTGTGTAAGACCCAAGGTCTGCTTAAATTCATTTCTAATGGGGAGCAAATATGGAGAAATGGACTCTTCTTSTAATGCAGGAGGTATGAATTTTGGGGGACGTGGATGCAAATGAAGTGTCAGTGATGTTGCCTCACTTATTCACACAATTATCTACCTAAAGCAGGTTATCTGTCAGATCTTGGCTCTACTTTTCCATGCAAGATCTGTAGCCCTCCTCCCTTCCTCCAGCTCTAGGAAGACTAAACTCTTCTGAGGAAGGTTAAAGTTTCCATTTGCTCGCTTTGCTCCCTTGATTTAGGCCAAGGAGATGACAGTCAATTTCAAATGGCTAGCAATATGAGCAGTGTATCGAAGAGCTTGTGCTCCATGTCCAGTGGATAGAAATCACGAGGAGGCAGAGTGGTTAGAGAGTTGGGAAAGAAGCAAGGAGTAAAAGCTGCCAGTCCAGTGAAAGCTTTGCCACACCATCTGTCTTGTGAACTGACACAGTGCCTGTGCTGCTGAGATGCTACAGTTTTGCAWTTTTTTCCCTAATTGGGAAATTTTATTTTCTTGTATTACTTGTTGATCTCTCTCCTTACATTGAGATTACTTTCTGTACTGCTACATTCTGTTTAGCAGAAGGCAAAAACAAAAGCCAATTATTCTTGAACTTTTCCTCACACTCTCTGAATTGTACTCTGTATTAATTTCTTCCGATCTGAATGATAAGGCCTTAGTCTGTATTGGGATCTCAAAGATTCATAGAAATTGGGGACTTGAAGGAACCTGAAGGGACCTGAAAAAGTCTTCTCTAGTGTTTGCATTAATGCCAAGCAGGACTAACTAAATCCATTCTCATTTATAGTTGAAAATAATATAGTAGCTTTTTTTTTTAAAGAATAGACATAGATTTTAAAGTTTGTAATTACAAACTTCTAGCTTCTTCTCGTGTTTTTGGACCTCAGGAACTACAATAACATTATTGCTACATGATTTATGATAGATGCTCATCTATGCTGTTCCTAAAGAACACACAGGTCTGGAGGCTCCCAAAGCAATCTCTTCTATTGCTTTTGTAGAGTATTTGAAGACCTTGACCTCTGCCAGTGGACACCCACAGTTCATTTTGCACAATTTCAGCAGGAGAGGTGATACATTTTGGGTAACACTCACTTGCACAGGCATTGATAAATACTACCAGTGGCAATTGTAGAAAGATATTGCATTAAGGGGAGAAAAAAATGCTTGCATTTAAGGGGAGAAAACCTCAGTGTAAATCATTGTAACTGTCAGTTTGAATCCATTATGTTCTCTTTAGTTAGTTGGGAGTCTGAGCTTCTGGGTACRATTCCAGTGCTGTATAATTCTGAAAAATCAGTCTTCAGGAGTGGAGTATTTTTCTCAGAGTGTGGGTAAAAGGTTTTAATTTTGCTAGAGGGTTACCTTCTCTTTCAGAAACTTCTGTTTCCAGCAGTATGATTTCAGAAATGGGTTTTTCAGAGCTGTGAAGTTTTGTCAATGCCAATCTTATGGAGATGGCTTTGATCATGTAGCTTGTACTATTCCCCTCTATTTTGCTATTCTACAGATTCATACGATGAGCTCTGTGCAGAACACATAGGGGTGTGTGTATATCTTGCTAATAGACAATGTTTGCAAAAGTTCTAATTCATGGAGTCACAGCAATGAATTAGGGCTTTTGGCATTTGAGAAAGACAGCCCATTTGAAATCCATCTGCTTGCCAGCTGTGGCTATTCATAGCAATTATTACTCCGACTGCTTTTTTGACTTCAACTTTTCATTTAAAAACTGTAATGAATGATTTTATTGCCATCCTAAAAGTCTATTTATAATCCATTCATCACAAGATTAATGTGTGCATCTAATTCTTGACCTCTCTTTAATGCTCTCTGCTCTTTAATACAGARCGGTGTTGCTTAGTTTAAAGTTTTCTTGGCACAAATGTGAGACAATCACATTTCTTAACAGCTTGAGTGACCTTAACTGTTCAAATTCAGTACCTCTAAAATGTGAGTATTAATGGATGTTTAATATGTAATTATTTTCTGTTACTTTTTTTTCCTCCACGTCTCAGCCATCTCTACTTTTCACTTATATTGTGCTGCAGTGTTTGGAAAATAACTGAGAGCACTTGGAGAGCTTGGAACATGGGCAGAATCTTGCAAATTCACTATTCAAGGTAGCCATTGCTGTTTTCTGTGTTCAGGTCCATAAAATCAGGCATTTAATGGCCATGTGGTCATGCCCTGTGTCTGTTTTAAATGCTCTTTTTGGTGTCTTCCATAGCATTGTGCCATGACGTATCTTCTCTACATGTGCACTCTGATCTGTGCTGCTGTAGCATCATTTAGGTRGTGTCTTAACTAGCTCAGAACTGGCAAAGGAAAACAGTTGCAGCAATTGGCACAGTGCAGGTAAGCTTACCTAGAAGAAAAGCTGTGGCCTTAATGTCAGAGATGGAGGGAGATCYGTGAGACAAGTTTGTGGTGAAGTGACATCAAACTCTCAGGAATCAACAACTTTGTAGTAATAATGGCTAATAGGAAGGAACACTAGAYCACCCAGTTCCTTGTTTTGGTATATTAACTGCAATTGTTCCTGGCTGATGCAGCATCATGGGGTGATTCAAGCCCATGACTATGTTGTTCTAAGGCATGAAGACTTTTTTTTTTTTTCCCTTGGACCATGCCTGCAAAACCATGTTTGTCTGCCCCATGCACTCCAATGCTAGCTCAGCTGGTTTTGGACATCCAGTGGGCAAGCAGGGAGGTGAGGGGAGCATAGGCCCTGTTGCTTAAAGCTGCTGTTGGCAGACAGAGGTGAAGGTGGGGAGACAGCTCATAGCCACCATGTTTCAGAGAGCAGCYTCTACTGTGGCCCTCAGATATCTGGTTATGGGTACCAGAATTTTACAGAAAGTGACTCTTCCATGGGTATTTACTTCCAGTCACACACACAAGTATTTACTTATCTGGTAGTTTAACCATCATCTTAAAGTCCACCAACTGAGGGTCTCAAAGCAGAAGGTCTTCAGCAGTGAGGAGCACATGTGCCTCTCGTGAGGCTGTGTGTCTAGATCTCCCTAGGACCATGAGGGCAAGCACTGGCACTTTACTGCAAAACTTCTTGTGTGACACGAACCAAAACAGAGTATAACAGACAGTTTCTGTGGTTCACTAGAAACAAGTGATGAGACCTCCCCAACTTTTTGCTTTAGGCACTCCTACTTTTAGCTATTGTAAAAGTAGCAATTAAGGAATACAACAGTCTTGCCTTGAGCTTCTTTTTCCCCTGGCTTGCTGGACGCCACATTTTACTGTTGTGTTATGCTCAGTAGAGTAAGTTTCTATCTTCCGAAAAGCCATCGTATCTGTGTCTTATAACTTTCTTTGCTCTTTTCCTAGCTAAGAAACAGATGAAGGAACAGCCTGTTAGACGTAGCCTTAGGGATAAGGAATAGAGAAAATAAAGGAAAATGACTTGCATGTTACTTACTGAGAGGGAACTAATGGATTGGAAAGAGGTACAAATAATTTCAAGTTTGTGAATACTGCAGAAACAAATAGTGGATTGCAGAAAAAAATAGTGGATGCTTGAGTTTCTACTTGAGCTGGATAGGATGTACAGCAGTGGGAATCAACCCAAAGAGCTGCTTGCAGAGTTATTTATCGCTCCTTCTGCAGTTCTTCCTTTCCTCAGTTCTTCTGTTTCCTTGGTAATGCTGCACTCCGTCCTGCAAAGGCTTATGCATACAATTAAGTGTATCATGAGTGTCAAAGTTGTTTGCTTAAAGTGGAGCATGCACACTGGTTTGCAGAGCATCAAAGCTATTAAGAGTAATAGGATACACATTCTGGATCAAGGTAAAAGGCAGAAATAAACATTTGTTTAACATATTCTTTAATGAATTTCCCTCTTTCCCTAATTTCTGTACTTACTTCAGAAACACAGGTATTATCTCTTGGCTTGAACTGAGATTGCCTGATAATCCACTTGCATCCTTTTAGAGAAAAACAGAGCTCTATAAAACTGAGATAAGTAAGCTTTTCTTTACTTGTTATCCCGTGTTTCTTTTTCTAAAGGGTCTCTAACACCCAKTTTATTCAAAGCTACTATCTGATTTTGCAGATAATTCTGGGCCTTTGGGGTCTATTTAAWATGGAAAAAAATTGCCTCTCCTCCCAACATAAGACATTAAAATACCTTTATGGAGATTTAATATATCTGTGATATTTATGTCCACTTGTGTTGTCTAGGATTCGGAAATCTCTGCTATAGCATCTTAGAATAATATTGTGTGGAAGGACATATGCCCTTTGGAAAGTTTTGCTACTAATTATTGTAAAATCACTATGTGAGTTAAGAATGTTTTTACTTTCTGATCTGTAAAACAGACCACAGAATTAATATTCAGACACAGTAGAGTAGTCCTTTTCTTTACTTAAATGGGCTTAATTGGAGTTAAAGTAATTTTAGATGGCATAGTAGCAGCACTATATAAATTAGGTATGTGTTCCTATGAATAATACAGCCATTATCCAGTTCTCCCTCCTAATTTCATTCTCTTTCTTTTAAGAAGTTAAAATTTTTGTCACCTATTTCATATAAATGATATTTTCCTCTTAGGAAGGAAATAGTAGAAGGATAAATGGTGCCAAACTATAAGACAGCAGCAGAAAGGTCAGTAGGAGCAGTGGTACAAGCCTTTTGTCTTTAGCAATAAAATGTGCTGTGAACTTTACCGTGATTTTGCTCTGTCAATAGACTATAATGTACCATKGCATACTCTACCATGCAGACAAAAGCAAGATTTGGGATCAGCAGTGAAAACTGTGTTCTCTATCTGCTTATGCTCATATCTACTCTTGTGCTGGTTTTCTTATGTGACTGAGCAAGAGATGTCCAAGTACATCCCCCTCATATGCATTCATTGGGTAACTTTGGAAACAATGAAACAGCCCCATAACCCTTAATTTATTAAAGGGTTCTACTCTGCATCTATATAGTGTATATGGTGGTGGATGTGAGACTATACTAGTTTTGAGAGAAAGGAGAAGAATCCTAGAGATCATCAGGTAAATATTTTGATGTCTGCTGTTAATGATTTAGTGTGCTGTGCAACTATCARATCCTTCAGAAGACAGTGAACCTGGATGGAACAGGTCTACCTGATGGTAACCTTTACAGGGGGTTTCCCACTGAATTAAACTTAAGACTAATCACTCTYTATGCAGTATTTTTAATAGATGGTTGAGTGTGTCTCACCAGAGCAGTATTTATTTCCCCCAAATAAATAAAAACTAWTTTTTTCAGAAAAAAACCAACAAAATATTTAAATTCTTCAGGCAAAAATATTTTTCATTTTTTCCTCATCGAAAGCTTTAAATGTTTCCATTAAAATAGCAATTTTCCCTTTAAAATTTCCAGTTTCTCCAATAATGCTTTTCAAAAAGAATTSTCTGGAACAACTGAACAATTTAACTTCTAATTTGTATTCAGTGTTTTATCTATCTTCTAAAGAAGCAGGAGTGGGGAGAACCTTAAGATCCAAATGACAGTTAGATTTGCAAAGTCTTTTAGTTTTCACTGGAACTTGAATATTTCCCTCTTTCAACCTTTTAAACTTCCTGCAATAACAGAGATGCTGAATAAGCATATTTTAGCTCAATTCGGAGCCACGCTTTAGGGCAGAGGTATATGTTAATGGCCATTTTAGTCTTTTTGATACTTTCCATTCTAATAGTTTTTTCAGAAGTGAGCAAGGAATTGAAATACATTTGAATATTTATCTTGCTTCCCTTTCCTATTACTTTTCATYCTTTTTATAGGTTTAATTTTTAGTTCAGCATTTATGATATATATTCCTTTTAACTTTATTTTTGAGGAACAGTTGTAACTGTGAATTAATGACTTTTTTGGTGAATATAGATTTATTAAAATAAAACACTTTATTCTAACATTTTCCAAAACTACTCAGTGTTAATTGCACTGATAGTGATTCAATTAATTAAATTAATTTTTAATTTGTATAGCCTTAAAATAAAAGCTTGGTACATCATTGATAGAAAAGAATTCAGTAAAGTATATGAAACTTGATTTTGTGGCTTATGTCATAGTGTATCTACATTTTCTTTTTTTATAGTCATAGTTTGCTGTAGTTGTACATTTTCCTGTATTCACTTTAAATTTTTCACAAATATATATATTTTTAATGAATACTTCTAGAAGTATTTTCTTGATCAGCAAGTTTTTCTGAGCAGTTGATTGCAAGTAATTGGCAATCAAAATGCAAGCTGTGCTGATTCATTTTTATTAAACACATCACTTATAACAAGGTATTGTTTCTCTCCCTGATGGAGATTCCAGTCAGKAAAATAATACAAAAGTGATTTCAAAGGGACTTCAGAAAATGCTTAAAGGTAAGAATGTTCCAAAGTACTTTCCTGAGTCCAAACTTTAATAAGTATAATTCTTAAAAGCAAGTTTCTGCTATGAATATTTGTCTTCGTGAGTTCTAAAATCCACTTTCTGACAGTGTTTTGCAATGTTAAATTAAAACTTGCTGCTYCCATTAACATCCCTGCCATGAAATTCATTTGTCAGAAATGTCTGTAGGAGAAGAGAGCACAAAAAAAGGTGAATGCAACCACAGCAAATGCTGTTTCTATTTGAGTGAATAGTCAGGGGGATAGGAGGTGCAATTCCAGTCTACTTACAATGTATGCCATGCATGGAACTTCAAGATTTAGAATAAAGGCTTTCTTCATGTACATTAACTGGCTCCCCGAAATTGGAATGAATTTAATCACTGTTTAGTAGTTGTGTGTTTCTTTTTTATATTTTGTTGTAGCCTCCCCCTGCCCCTCACACCATAAATAATCATGTAAGGCAAAGGGCTGTTCACAGCCCTCAAGTTCTTCTCTTTGCCTTTAGAACAAGGGATTTTAAAGGCAGTGGGATTGATTCCAATGTACATACACACACTGACCATCTCCCTTCTATGTTGTCTGGTTTTCTTGGGTAGTACAAGCCTTTTAAAAGGCACTGAAAGTGAGATTTGCCATTTGATGTTGAAAGACACTGCATTGTAAAAAGGAGTTAAGATCTCATTAAAATCCTACTTTCAGGCAGGGTCTGGAGATGGAGGACTTGGTACATACCTTTCTTATAGTTGGAGATGTTTTCACAGGAGTTTGCMGTTTCATTTACAGGGTTTTGAAATTGTTAAGAAACGGTTCCTTAATTTAGACAAAGCAATCTTATCAAAGGCATATATTAATAGCTGTAGAATCCAGTAATATTTAATGTAATAAGAAAGTATTTGGAGTTATATCACCAAACCTACTAAACTAGTATGTCCATATCCCATGCTGATTTATAGCACCCCGTGTTTACTAAGGAACAGCTAGTTCTGCTTATCTGGCAATAAGCAAGGAAGGAACAGTTTCTCCTAGTCATTTAACAAGTATATCTGCACAGATATTACAAGCACAAGTATAGGTCAAGTGGCTCAAAATATTTTTTTTTCCAGTCACTGTTACCTGAAATGACAAGCATACAAGCAAATAATACTGATGAAATAGCTAAAAACAGGAAGCAAAATCTTAATTTTTTTTAAACCATTGCAATGCTATATGYAGATGGTAATATCAGAAGAACGTATTTACAAGGGAAACATTGTTCACCTTAAATAAGTATTTAATTGTTTTACTGTCCACATTTGAAGGGAATATAATTCCTGTGAAAGGCATTACTTAGATTGATAACAATTGTTTAGACTGATAGCATGAAAGTTTCCAAATCTAATCAGGAAACAAATGGATATGAACTGAGCCCGCCTGTACTGTCTAAACCATATGGGCTGGACTATTGGAAGAGAATTCATTAGAATATTAGAATATAGTCTCATGTGGATGGAGTAAAMTTAATCTTTTTTGTAAAGGTCACTATTACTCTGGCAGATATCTTTTGAATGCAATGTGCAATATCTAAGTAAAAAGCATCATTCACCCTTCAGAGTAATTGAATGTAACTGTGCATGTTAAGAAGACATAGTCAGAGAGGAAGAGGTGCTGTAAGGCCTTTCTTGATGGCCAAGGCATGGGAAGTGTGCCATATCTTTGCAGTATTGCCTTGGGCAATGTACCTCAGGCTGGCCTTGTATTCTGTGAATTACAGTGGGGCAGACACAGTACTCAAGCAGAGGGACAAAGGTAGAAAAGTGTTTAACCAACTTAGCACTTCCTTGCATTTGTMATTTTTTTCCCCAAGAATTTTCCTGTTAGCATAAATGGAAATTGAGGAAAGTGCTATTTCACTGTGGTATGGGACAAAGGAGAGTTCATCAGTGCTGTCACCTCTGTGCTGTTCTTGTAGAATGCAACCTATATTTGGAAAAGGAATAAAAAGACCTTAGTTTTTCTCAGATTCCTGGTTCATTGACAGAGTTGTTTGAATAACAGTTTTCTCTCCAGGCTTGAAAATGCATACACTTATATCTTTATAACTGCTTTGTCCACAGCCTATATTCCCATCTCCTCACAGTGATCATAGCTTTCTATGTATCAAGTTGGAGAAAACAGATCTTTATCTCAAGAGTGGTATATGAATGTTGCCAGCCTACTGCAACCCCATCAGACATAACCCTCTACCGATCTCCCTCTGCATCTGTTTAGATCTCTAAGTGAGTTTGGTATATTAAACTATGATGCCTYTAAGTAATAGGCCTATGTATTAAGAACAGAAACTTGAGCTTTTTTTAGGGGGAATTACGAGAGAGTGGAAATGTTTTAAAGTYGGTCTTGAAAGTATATGTTAAAAGCGATGTGGGATTTCCCATATTCTAGGATAACATTTTGCCTGTGCACACTGTGGTATTAAGGCTCACAGTGTCTGTTGGCAGCCACACTTACTGAAAATGACAGCCAAATTTATGGGACATAAGTGAAGAATGTGAGCCTTGTTAGGTAGGAATCAATGCTTCAGGGATTGTTAGTCTTTCCTATGGTTTTCCCATCTAGCAGTGAGTGAAAGAAGGGCACAGATTCCCAGCTGGTGAGTTTAGGGGGTTTTAGTAGCTGTCATGTCAAAGCAACACAGAGCTCAATTACGGGCTAATTTCTCCTGGGAGAGTTACAGACTTAATTCATAGGCCTGGAGGTTGGATTCCTGTGTCAATTGTTGTTTCTGCACTGTTGCCTTGCATATCTTCCTATGATGCCGACCCTGGAGCTCTTGGCATGTTGGCATGTACTAGAAAGATCCTTTAATAATTCAAAAAGCATCTTTAATAATCCTCAGCAGCTTTAGAAAGCAGTATTTTCAGAAAATGCATTTGGTCAGCCAGTTATGCTGGCTACACATATAAATTGTCATAACATTAATCACAGTTATCTTTGGGAACCTATCAACTTCCCCAGCAAGTGGCTTTTGCGGAGGGCCATCAAATTCAGACTATTTTGGTCAATTTTGGTAACTGATCCTGCTCAGATTAACAGCAGTGTTTGAAATGAGGAACTTAACTGTGGCTTGAACCTGTCAATGCAGGCCACTAAGGGAGTTGACTTCTCAGCCAGTACACTAGCTGAGAAGTGTGCCAATGAGGAAGAGATAGGTGACTCAAAGTAAATTGTCCTTGACCTGTCTGCTTTGATATCCATYGTGTACATCCTGTTGCTATTGCAAAGCAATCTTTATGGGAAAATGAAAACACTGAAATTCATCTCAACCTTTTTATTCTCTCAGAGCACTTTAAAGCAGATGTGATTTTATATTCACAATGCAAAAACCTGATCTATTCAGTATTTCACTTGTGCACATCATTTATTGTGAATCTCTCTCTGAGTAAAGAAAGGTACTATGATAATAAATGAAAACATACATTCTTTTGAATTGCTATTCTTCTCTCAGTTTTTATAATGCTGGCTGAGGATGGGTTTACTTCTGTGTGTGGTTGTTTGTTTGTTTTTGACTAGCCTTGATTTGTTTTTCTGCACAATTTTCAGTCTATACAGTGCAGCTTCTTAATGGTTCCTGTTGGTGTTCTGAAGGACAGAAAATCTTCTCTCAGATCTGGGGGGTTGATGAGGTTGTGTATCAGAGGTRTATTTGTTTGTTTTCCCCAAAGATAGGTTTACTGCAGGCTTGAAATATTTCTGGCTAGAACTATTAAGCAAAAGCAGGCCCCTCTGTACAGCTAATTTGTTAGCATTCTTGCCTAYGGTTGCAAGGCATAAGGACCTGATTAGCATAATTGGGAACAGGGATGCAAATAGGGCTTTTCTGCAATCTCTCGTGTTGGGTTTCTTCTTCATGGACACACCAAATAAGCATTTACGAAGACAAAGTGACTTATTCAATAGCTTGGGGGCATTCAGCGACATTTGCAGCTCTGTGCRTTTTTCTTCTGTCTCTCATAGCCCAGGTGATTGCTTTTGGTCACTTGGCAAAGTTGTGTTCAGCTTGTATGTTGCTTCATAATTTTTGCTTGAAAGTTCTTGGTACCCTCCTGTTTGTGGAACAAACCCAAATGTCTTGTAATGAAATACAGCAGGCACCTCTCGAAAACAAGAACAGATGAGAGAGAATTGCTGGCACTGTAAATCAGTTTTTGTGAATAGTGCTCGCCCAGAAAATAAATGCAGGCCCTGGACTTTCACTGCTCAGGTCTCCAGGCAGCTGGTGCCCATGTGGCCAGTGCCTAACTCTAGCACGGTCATATCTACAGTGCCTAATATGCCTAATGCACTTTCATCCATCAGAGAATCTATGCATCCAGCTGAGTATGTACAACAAGAATACCACAGGGTAAAGATCACATATTATCAGATGTTAAATCTCTTTCAGTTTCACTACTGCAGCCCCAGCAAGCAGTCTTCTAGCCAATGCAATTGGATGCTGTTGTCATAGCTGCTACYGGTATTTCAAGTCGGAAGAGCCAGTTTCATGTGTTCCGTGCTTAGCACTCTCTGTGGGTAGTGCACAATTGATGCTTAATTTTCTTTTTAATCTCCTTCAATACAATAATATACCCATGTTTATTGTAGCTCCTGAGTAAGAACCCCCCACTGTTTACACAGAGAAGCACTTCTAATAGTTACCAGCCACATTATGTTGCTGCATTCCACAATCTGGGATGCAAGTGAAGTAAATGTAGCTCTATCTTTGCTCAAAAAGCAAGAAAGAGATAACGTTTTTGTAAGTGTGTTTTGAGGAAGCTGTGACCATCACATAATTCTTAAATAATTCGCATCTTGCCATTCACCCTACATAAAGTAGACCAAATGACCATTGRTTGTGCTGGTCTTATAAAGGTGAGTCAGACAAATTGAGTGCAAAAAGCATTAATTTTTGCAAATCTAAGTCTTATGATGTATGCTAGAAATCTTTAGACCCAAAGGTTGTTTTCTGAAGTCATGGAACCACATAATCTTTATTTCTTAGCTTAAATTTCTAAAATACTTTTTACTAGTAAATGATATTTTTCAGAGTACTTTGAGGGACAGCTAATAGTTGTAAAATCTGTTTATAAGTTTACTTAATAGGTACTTATTCCTACTAGGTCAAAAATACTTAGGGAGCAGTAAGAGGCCATTATATAACCGTATGCAATACTTTTGATTAAGCACATAATTTCAATTACAGCACATTTGGTTCTATCAGAAAACTCTCTCAAGTGTTTACCTTGTTTAGCTTGCAGATGCCAGCAAAGAAGAACTGGAATTTTCATACCTCACAATATTACCTGGAGAAAAACAGCACCATAAAAAGTAGGTTTAAGATAGGAAAGTATCTGCATGTTTCAAGGCAAGAAAATCCTTTYCAGGGTCTGAGCCAAACTCCTTAAGTCGTTTTAAAAGTCCCTGGTTCTTTAAGGCCAGATCTTTTAGCAGTGTTTCTTTAGTTTTGGGAGACTGAGGACTTTGCTCAATTCAACATTAAGCATTTCAAAATACAGTTATCTAATTAGTCAGACTTTCAAAGAAATCTTTTAATATTAGGTACTTAGGCATTTTTCAGAAGTCAGCTACTGTATGTATCTGAATGTTTAAGCCTTAAATATCTTTGTAAATCCAGATCTACCATCTTTAGGATATTTCTGGATTTTATATTGCAGCATTTTTTTTTTTTTTTTTTTTTTTTTGTAGTAAAACTGAATAAAGGTGCTTCTCAGAAGTTAGCAGGAGCTGATCTTTTTTTTTTTTTTTTTAAACTTAATAAAGGTGCTTCTCAGAAGTTAGCAGGAGCTGATCAGAACTTCTAAAAGTTGTCAATCCTGTCAATGCTCTTAATTCCCTGAGCTTTGTTACTAAGTTTGTCTTGACCAAAGTTTGCTTCTTTTGGGCTGCTGCTGGCTAGGAATATGATAGAAACAGAAAGAAATATGTAATGCAACAGTTCTGGTCTCCCCTTCTGGAAGGGTGTCACACTATCAAGAGACTGGATGCTCATTGCTGTTTTCCTTGGCACTGAGCGGGAAGAATGGAGCCCCCTAGGTAGCTACCTTCAGAAAAGGTTTTTGAGCTGTGTTTTAGAGAGGAAGAAAGCCTGTAAGCATGTGCCCTAACCTCGTGGTCATGAGAGAGATGAACACATTTCTTCAGCTGTCTCGTGTTAACAAGCTCATGGACTGCTTTGTGAAGCCCCTTTCTGAAATCTCTAGTAGTGGTGGAAACCACACAGAAGCATCTAACTCTGTCAGCCTAACCTCTGATAAATATAGCTGTCCTCTCCTTGGAGCACAGGACACCTCTTTGTTTCATGGCAGCTTAGTCAAGTTACCTGCCAATAATCATTGTCCTGCTCTCTTGCAGAAATAGATTCTGCATTTCCCTGTTTTTTTCTTTCCCTGATTTATTGCTCTGAAACAGGTCTGTCAGCATAAACGAGTGTGCAAAGATATACTGCTGGGGGAGGCAGGACAAAGATGAGTTGGGACTGTGACTATCAGTAATTGGATCAACTTATGCTGCTGTGGAGCAAAGGCTTCAAATACTTCAGTTTTGATCTGCAGCATGTGAATCGTTGGGACAGTGCCCTGAGCAGCCCACCTGGGAAGAGGGTGACAGTGCCCATGCAGTGCCTATGCAGCACTGGAAGCCTGATCATCTCGCTGAGAAAATCTGTATTGGTATGTCTGGTTGATGATGGCAAACTGAAACACTCCAAGGAGGTGGAGTGAGGCCAGATCACACATTCAGCAGGAAAAGACCAGGGAATGAGCCTGTACKTTCAGGAGCTGTTAGCCTCTTGTCCTGCTTCCCATTTGATAATTGTTAGCTGTTGATGAGCACAAGACTGGGAAGCATTTAAATATGATAGTAATAAGTGGTCATAAGCCTTGGGGTATGCGCTAAACTTCATGATAGATGATGGGAAAGCCGCGGATATTGTTTGMTTCAACTTCAGCAAGGCTTTTGATAGTCTCCCATAACATCCTTATAGGAAAGCTCTAGAAGTGTGGRCTGGATGGGTGGACAATGAGGTGGATTGAGAACTGGCTGAAWGGCAGAGCCCAGAGGGTGGTGACAAATGAGGCTGAGTCTAGTTGGAGGCCTGTGGCCAGTGGTGTCCCTCAGGTGTCAGTGCTGGGCCCAGGGCTGTTCAACTTGTTCATMAATGACTTAGATGAGGGGATGGAGCGCACCCTGAGCAAGTTTGCRGATGATACCAAACTGGGTGGAGTGGCCAACACTCCAGGRGGCTGTGCTGTCATTCAGAGGGACCTGGGAAGGATGGAGAGTTGAGTAGACAGGAACCTCCTGAGGTTCAACAAGGACAAGTGGARGATCCTGCACCTGGGGAGGAATGACCCCRGACACCAGTACAGATTAGGGGCTGASCTGCTGGGAAGAAGCTYTGCAGAGAGGGATTTGGGAGTCCTGGTTGACAACAYGTTAACTATGAGCCAGCAATGTGCCCTSATGGCCAAGAAGGCCAGTGGGATCCTGGCTTGCAGCAAGAGGAGGATTGCCAGCAGGGCAATGAGAGAGATGATTCTGCCCCTCTCCTCAGCTCTAGTGAGGCCACATCTGGAATATGGGGTACAGTTCTGGGCTCCTCAGTACAAGAGGCATGTGGAGCTTCTAGAGAGAGTCCAGTGCAGAACAATAAAGATGATTAAGGGACTGGAGCATCTACTGTATGGACTAAGTGGGCTGGGCCTRTTTAGCCTAGAGAAGACTGAGAAGAGCCCTGATCAATATATATAAGTACCTGAGGGGTGAATGTAGGGAGGAGGGGGCCAAACTGTTCTCAGAGGTGGACAGTGATAGGACAAGGGGTAATGAGTACAAGCTGAAACACAGGAAGTTCCATGTCCATGTGTGAGGAAGAACTTCTTTCCTGTGAGGGTGACGGAGTCCTGGAACAGGTCTCCCAGACGGGCTTTGGAGTCTCATTCTTTGGAGGTCTTTCAAACCCACCTGGATGTCACTCTGTGCCACRTGCTTGAGCAGGGGTGTTGGACTAGATGATCTCTAGAAGTCCCTTCCAATCTTAACTCTTCTGTGATTCAGAGGAAAAACTGAGACTTTACACCTGATGGTATAAGTGTGGTGATAAACCTCAAGGGATTAAACTGTTCTCTGACAGCAACCTGGAAAATCTTCCCTCTGCTCTGGGAGCATTTCATTTTGGAGATGTAAGTATAGCAATAAAAACTTCCTTGATACCCTCCTCCCAAAGCAATTCCTCAGCTCATAGCTGCCTGTCCAAAGCTACGTCAGTAATACACCAGTATTCAGCCCAATAAAAATTTTGTCAAGGAAGCATAAAGTTCCTGTCAGATCTTTTCCATTAAAAATCATTTTTATAGCAGTGAGCTGTAACAAGCACACAGCCATGGAGCAAAARTGTAAAATGATGAGAAATTTGGACAGTGTTATCATCCAATGGGGATGCAGTGGCAGGCCAGTTAGAATGCCTCCAGTGTATGGAGYGTGACAACTAGAATATTTTTCACAACAGATTATAATGTAAGAAATTTATCGCGGATCTCAAAGGGGAATAGCCCACACCACTGATTCTTGTCCACTCTCCCAGATATACTGCTTGGATAATATAAAGTCATAACTCCCTGTAAATTATTTATGAGCGTGTCCTACCTTAGATTAAAAAATACTTCTACTGGAGGTTTCCAGGGTTAATATCTGTAGCTTTRTGTTTGATTTGTTGAAAGGTACAGTTATTTCTAGTCAATGGGAAGTGGATAGCAATTGCTTTGTCTGGTAACCACACAGCCATAGACAATTCTGGTTGGATCAGGAATAAGAAAATGCAACCATGGTCACAACACACATCTAATTGTAGAAAGCTACTTCATCCCAGCTGGAGAAAATATATTCAGTGAAAAAATGGCAATTTGGTTTCTGATAAAAGTTAATCTGATCCACAGGACACTGCTGCTAATATTTCATGATGGATAATGACRCCAGGAGCACCGTGACATGAACCAAACATGACATTCATCAAATTAATTTCTCATTTTATATCCAGAAATAAGGAATGTTAATTTGCAGCATACTTGTAGCAGATAACAATGTTTTTGTAAYAGACAGTGTACATCAGCTACTCATCCTTTGTGTGAAAATGCATTAATGAAACAGGGCACAATTCAAAATCTGATTTAAGAGTACTATGAGGAACCTGAGATTGTGGCTCCCACTGTCAGCTGCCAAAAGTGACACATAASTTTAAGAACAAACAATATATTCTAGCTTGCACCATATTTGAAGAAGTTTCATGTCTGCGTTGTTCAAAACCTGCTAGTACTGTAGCAAAGAAGATCTTTATCTTCATAAACGTGAGCATTTTATGGAYAGTGCAAAATTAATCATAGAATACACATTCACTCTTCTGCTTTAAAATAAGCATATTAGATGGGTTAAGGAGGAGAGTTTTAAAGGACTGTGTGCAGGGACTTTGCTTTCCTTTTCTTTTTGTGCTAATCATCATCAGAGACCAGCTAATGGGTTTGAGGGCATACTGGTCTTATTCTSTTGGTTCTGCTGTAAGCTACTTTCAAACAGCAGTGTGCTTCATGTATTAATCGCAGGTTATGAGGAAGGCACCACAATGACAGGCAGATGGAGAGACAATTTAACAAGCTAAAGACTCTCCCAGGGATCCAGTTTTTATTATCAGAAGATAATAGCTGCAAAAGTTCATACCTACCATG
Source organism: Eudromia elegans (assembly GCA_003342815.1). Classification (NCBI taxonomy): domain Eukaryota; kingdom Metazoa; phylum Chordata; class Aves; order Tinamiformes; family Tinamidae; genus Eudromia; species Eudromia elegans. Next base: position 244,936 of record PTEX01000317.1, read on the forward strand.
TTCAGTGAGGCTTTATGCTCCTGCTGATCCTGAAGCTTGAGCTGTCCCAAGAGACAGTGTGAACCTGTCTTCTAGGTGATTCATTAGCTGTCTGCTGACCAGACTCTTTTTCCATTTAGTGGACCTATATTCACGTATTGCCTGTGAACCAATTGCCTTCTATGCTGAACTGATTTGTTGTTTGTTGCCAGTTCCTGGSATGTGGGACCCTATGAACCCCTCTCCTATCAAGTTGCTAAAGAGAATAGATAGAGAGAGCAAAGCAATGCACGAGTAAGGGCTGCATTTCTGGGGCTAGCATCTTAAATTGGCTTATGTGAACAAATACTGACCTGCAAACTACTGGTAGGTTTTTGTTGTTGTTGTTGTTATTTTTTATTTTTCCTGGGTTAAAAAACAGTGCTATGCTGAAATTGCTCTTGTGTATGTTGTGTGAAAGAAAACAAAAACACACAATAATTGACTTGAACAGTGAAATTAAAGAAGTGATAAAGCTAGATACAGATAATGGCATAACCTCTTGAGCTGAACTGAGAGTTTATTATCTCTTTGGAGAAATTAACTTGCACTGGAAGAATGCTCAGGAGAAAGTGGCTGGAGAGCAGTCTTTGAGTAGGCCAGTTCTATCCTGTCTTGGTAAGACCAAGCACAACTGCGTATTTTGTGTCAATCTCTGCATTAACAAATAGTTAAGAAATGTAGGCTATATGTAGAAGATCCAGAGTACTAGAYTTTTAAAGGTGAAACAGACTAATGAATTATATAACTAAAGGAAACAGTTTTTCTTTTGATTAGTCAATTACTGATTTGCTGCTCAACTACAGATGATGCCCAGCCTAAGAAAGGTGTATCAGTTTTCCCAAGGAAAAGAAACCACGTTCATTTTAATTACAAAGAATGTGTAGACTGTCCCAAGAGTTAAAAAGGGGAGATAAAATTAGTCATTGTCTGTATCTCCAAGGCTATCTTGATCTCTTGGGAAAGAAGGAAAAAGATTCAAAGGGCTATAGTGCTCCTTAAGTGAACTCCTATTAGGGCTTTACCCAAAACATAATATAAGTGTGTGTGAAGAACGCTTTGAGAGGCCAGCTGTTAAAATAGGCCAACAGATCAGCCAGTTAAAGGGGAGAAGAGTCTTCTAAGTTAACATAAGCAGATCGAATATGATCATTCTTCATTTCATCTCTGATGTCTTCGCAATTTTGCTGTCTACTATGTGTCTTTGAATGCATGTGACTATTTTCAGCTACCTGAAGATTGGTGCAGTTCTACATGGCTAATCACAATGCATCTTCTTGGCTGTGCTACAATTACAAGTAGAAGTAGTAGGAACCTCCAGGTATACAGCTCCCCAGCCTTTGGRGACATTAGACCAGAATGAACATTTGATTCTGTATAGTAGGACAGAACCATCCATCTCTACCTTTCTTCAGATAGGTCAGCGTACTTACTTCTGAAAGTGTGGGCCTTGAATTGTAAAAAAAGTGTGGGTTTCGTGCCATTTTCCAAAGGTGATTTTGAGTAACAGAATTAATTTTTATTCTAAATCGCTTTGCTTTATTTTTGCTTTCTGATATATTGACAATTTTGTCGCTTGAACTTAGTGATTTATTGATTTGATCTTAATCATGACCTTAATTTGATCATTACACTGTTCCACCTTTAATTAGCTTTGTAAAACTGTAGTATATTAGCTCAGCGATGTGGTAATTTAAGTACCTCTTTGCTTGCTCTTGCTCTTCAAGAAAATTCATTTTAAAAAGTCAACAGTACAGATTTCGTCTGTCAAGTTTTGCAGTATGGACTTTGCATTAAATGGGCACAAATAACCTTCAGTAAAGGAGATCACAAGTTAGTGGCTTCTGAGACCAACTTTTTTACGTGAAATTTAACTTGGTAATCTGGTACCTAAAAGAGCTTAACTTTATACAGAGTGGGTATTTCTACAGCCAGAGAAACAGCCCCTTCTGAAGCTACAAAAAGTTACATAATTGAATGCATGACCTCATGATTGCGTCCAAGTGGGTTTTGAAGATCTCCGGAGAAGGAGACTCCACAACCTCTCTCAGCAACCTGTTCCAGTGCTCTGCCACCCTCACTGTTAAGAATTTTTTCCCTAAGTTCTTGTACAACTTTTGATGCTTCAATTTGTGGCCATTTCCTCTAGTCCAATTGCTGGCCACCACTGAGAAGAGACTGGCCCCAACCTCCTCACACCCTTCCTTAAGATATTTATACACACTAATTAGATCTCCTCTCAGCCTTCTCTTCTTCAGTCTGAACAAACCCAGCTCTCTCAGTCTTTCCTCACAGGGCAGATGTTCCAGGCCCTTGATCATCCTTGTAGCCCTGTGATGGACTCTCTCCAGCAGCTCCACATCTCTCTTGTACTGAGGAGGCCAAAACTGGACACAGTACTCCAAGTGCGGCCTCACCAGGGCTGTGTGGATGGGAATGATCACCTCCCTTGACCTGCTGGAGAGGCTCCTCTTAATGCACCCCTGGGCCCTATTGGCCTTCTTGGCCACAAGGGCACTGCTGCCTCATGGTCARCTGGTCTTCCACCATGATGCCCAGGTCTCTCTCTGCAGAGCTGCTCTCCAGAAGGTCAGTCCCCTGCATGTACTGATGTCTGGGGTTATTCCTCCCCAGGTGCGGGACCCTGCACTTGCCCTGTTGAACTTCATGAGGTTTCTCACCACCCAGTTGTCCAGTCTGTCCAGGTCCATTTGGATGGCAGCGCAGCCCTCAGGGCTATCAGCTACTCTGCAGTTTTGTATCATCACATTTGCTGAGAAGGCACTCCATCCCTTCATCCAGGTCAACACATGTGCACAGATATGCATCTGCTTCACAAGCAGTTGTACAAGCTGCTGGTGGCAGCCATTTCAAAGGCATCATTGCTCTCTTACAAATGGACACTAAGGAGACTTTAAAATCAGTAGTAAGTACAAGGTGATAAGAAAATCTTGGGAAAAAAGCAGCTTGAAATTGCTCCAGAACTCCAGATTTGACCAATAACTCCTGTCTAGTGATTGTGTGTAGAATATTCCATTCTACACTACTAAAAGCAAGTGTGAAAAATACATAGGTTTTATACTCTTTTGTTGGGTTTGCAAAATCTCTGCCCTGGCAAATGCACTAAAGACAGCAAAAACAGTTATACAGCAGAAGTAGCAATTCACCCCATGAATGGTCACTAAAAATAAAAAAATTGCCTGTTAGAAGCAGTTTTCTTTTTATATATTAGCTCTGTACTTTAAATGGTAATATGGTTACCGAAGGGATTTGTAGTGGTGTTTCCCTAGTATTTGTGTATTTACTTGCAAACCAGGCTCAAGCATTCATGTGTTTATGGGCAGCTTCAGGGGTTTTTGCATATATATTTCTAATGAGCTCACTTTTTTTAATGCAAAAACATGGCTGGACTTTTAGTGCTTATGCTTAGAGGAAATGCCTGGGAAAAAATATTTTCAGGCTTTATACTAAAATACACATGGGGATGATTTTGCTGACAGTTGGCTTGTTATGCAAATTTTCCTTAGAAGTCATGTTTTCCTGTACTTCATGATTTTCATAATCTCTTCTAGGTTCCTTGATATTAGTTAGTAGTTTTCTCGGGGCGCAAGTACTTAAAACAGGGCTAAGACAAGCATGGAGCAAGGTAAATAATGGATTTACATATCATATAGGCTAGGTGCTTCTTTATAGATGACTTAAACCATTATCTGTTTGAAACAGCAAGATGTTACTGACACAAGCTCAGATTGAGCTCTAACCTGGATTTATTAAGAGGGCATTTTATACTCATGCACAGAAGGAAGGCAGATTGGGTGAGAACCTTTGCTGATACTTAGAAATTGGATTATTTATCCAGAAATATTTATATTTTTATTAAACTTGATTTACATATTTGTGCATTTTTTCTGCTACATTAAATAGAGCAGTTAATGGATTTTGATTGGTAATGCAGCCTGAAGCCTCATTACTTGAAAGCTTTCCTGCTACCAGAAGTGTTTGTTTTCAGGCGGTAGTGAAGGAAAACAGCTTTCTAGTTCCAGGCAAATATGTGCCAAACACACAAACTGCAGAACTGAATTTCTCTGGTGTTTCCAAACAGAGAGGGCAATAAATTACATCCCCTTTTTATAATAGACCTAGAATTTCAGCTTCATAAAGGAGAAATGGAAATTTAACCATAAGATTTGACCGAGTGCCAGCTTTCAGCATGYTATTGAGCACTAAAATTTGGGCAGATCATCAAAGTTGAGGCAGTGTGTTGGATTAAACAAAAAGGCACGAGCGTGTGGAAATTGTCACAGTCTAATTTATATTCATTTTAGTGGATGAACTTGTTGTGTCCTATTTTTCCAAGAGCCTTCTGTAATTCCTTTTTGATGTTGTTGTTGTTAGTTTTTGCCCTACATACTTAATAATATGAAAACCAGTAAAGGATGATAGTTTTGCCAAGTAGGATCAAAATGAAGGTGGATTATTTGATACTTTCTAACCAAAAAGAGAAAGATGGGATAAGGAAATGTGAGATGTCTTATTTAGAGCCACAGGAGTGTTGCTTTGGCAGGAAATGTTCTATTTGGTTGTATCTAGTGTTGCCCACAGAGTCAAGGCTGTTCTATAAGAGGAAAGAAGTGGTCTAAATTAGGGTGAGGCTATCGAGGATAAAATAATGCTGCAGTTTTGGTGCCCTTTTGACTTAAAATTGCTATGAAGTTGCCTCTCGATCGTTAGAGTGTTTTGATACAAACCTCAGTAGAACCAATTGTGTTGAAGAGCAAAACTGCTGCAAAATTCTTGAGTTTTACTGAAGACCTTGGGCTGGTGTTATGTTTTCAGAAGTATCAGTTAACTATTTTGCAATGAATCTCTGCGGCCGACATGAGTGCTACTTGTAATTTGTGGTAGTGCTTGGGTATGGTGAAAAAATGTCTTGTCAGGGTGTCACTGGTCCATAGAGACTGGGTTGCTGCTAGAAGCAGTGGAGGTCACCAGGATGTAGTGCAGTTAGCTCACATCCACTCGCAATTTGAGGATTGTGGCATTCTGGTTTGTTCTCAGAAGCTTTTGTTACAGGCTGGGCCTCTTTGCACTCAAAATGCTGCAGACATAGAACTGTGGGCTCTCTATATGCTTCAGGAATAACATGCAGTTCCAACTGCTTGTAGGTATTAATAGAGTGCCATCTACCGKCACACAGTGTGGTAAATGCTGCATCTTCAGGTCCAGCAAGGAGTGGCTGCAGCTCACACCAAATGGCTTCCAGGTGAGCCCTGAATGCAAGGAACCAGACTAGCTGCAGGTCTTCAACATGTCACAGAGTTTTTTCCTGCTCCATTGCAAGCAAAATCTGTGGAAATCTCCATGTGTTGTCTGTGACAGAGCTCATGGGAAGGAGCCACCTCCTGCTACTTGATCAGAGCACCACTCTGCCCACACAAAGCAAGTTGATGGGTGATTTTGAGWGGCCCTGTTTCACCATATGGTATCTCACCAAAGACACTACACCGTTGGCTTTTGCTGCAGGTATTGCATGTGCTMTCACTGCTCCATGTGGCCTCATGTGTCAGGAAGGTCCCCTTAGGGATTTTAATAGTCTGACAGAGTAGGGGGTAGATCCAGTTGCCCTTTCAAAGGAATAAAAGCCAGGAGGATATTTTTAAATCAAATTTAATAAGTGTATTTAATGAAGCAGAAGCTGTATTGCTGTAATGAGCACCAGGTTCCTCATTCATTCTATTAAATTCACTTTGTTTCCTGCTGTTACCCCGGAATCATTTTTCAGTTCTATGGAGTACAGTTGCGGTTATAACTTATGACTGGGAGGCAACTTGAGTTTGAGACAGCTGTGTCTCCTAGCACTTGGGAAAGGCAGAGTATGGCTAGGGAATTTGACATCTAGTCATAAGAAAAAGCAGCTACATCTTTTTTTCTTTCTTCTTCTTCTTCTTCTTCTTCTTCCTCCCCTCCCCACCTTGGAAGAGAAGAAAAAGGTATTTATTTTTTGTGGAGGCAAGAAGCTTAAACTTTTTATTCATTTGCATCAACAGCTGAGAACTGAGGTTTTCTGACAGTACTTAGTAAGCAAACTTTGCCCTGCCTCTTCACTTGGTTGGCAAGAAATGTTTCTTCTGACTTGCAGAAATGTTTGAGAAGTAAAAAGCCAAGTTGTGCACTAAGATAATACTGGGACTCTACATTTTCAGCAAGCATGGTGGGCAGTAAGACAGGCTAGGGTACTTGTTCACAAGATTGAAGCCCCAGGTTCAAGCTCTTGTTACAGGCCTTCTGCAGTTTGGGCAAATGCCCAAATCACATAAGTAGTATTCCCCGGGATCTTTCTGCCTCATGAGCCCAATGTCCCTCTGCAGTGGCACAATCTACTATGGACCCCAGAGGGTTATGTTGACAATAGCTCTCCTCACCAAAAAAARGTAAAATAAAATTTGATGTTTTTCTGATGGTGAAATATATTTCCTGCAAGACTCCCATCTGTCTTGAGCACACACTTTGTTTAAACATCCAAAATATTGAAATAAGAAGCTGCTTGCAGAACAATCACCTTATCATAAAACACACCCTGCTAAGAACATGATTTCTGTTTCCATTTAATGTGAGGCAGTGCTCCTCATTATTCTCTCTGCACACTGAGCTTCATCTAAATCAAACTGAACTGAAAAGGACAATAGTGCCATTGATTTCTAGTACTAAAAATAATGCATAATAACTTCACTGTACTGTCAAATCTGTTCAGTGAATGAAATTGCTATCACAGAAGATGTATCATTATTCATCAACTTTATTATCCTTACCAGGCAGACTGGTATCTTCATTCAGGTCATTTCTATGGAACCTGACTTGAGCAGAAAGTGACAACATGATCTTCATTTCTTGCTTGCCCAGGCATATCCAGAAGGTGTTCAGTCAAATGTCTTCATCCATATGAGAAAAGGGTGGAGGTTCCCCTGTATTGCGCTATTGGGACTGATTGGCATGGGAATGTGCAGTTTTGCTGGGTGCAAGACTATTTGAGAGCTTGTGCATTTGCTGGTGTGTTTTAAATGTGTAGGCCACTGTGCCAAGAAATTACAGCATAAAAAAAAAATACATAAAGAAGATGAGAAGCATAACTAATTTGCTCTATGCTATCAGCTAGGCTGTGAGCATTTCATTTTACKTAGTACTCCAGAGAAACCCTACAGTGCAGAGTGCCAAGGGTCACATGTTCTGGGACAGGGAATCATAGTTGTGTTGGAGGTTCAGCTGACATACACTGGCTTGGGCTCACAAATGGTGTGTCTTTTCACTGAAGTGTTAGGCTGTTACACAGCTTGATACATGAGTCTATGAGAGTGATGATTAAAGCATTTATTAGATGATAACGGTCTAGTTCTGAAGGGGCATAACAGTCTTGCAGCCAATAAAACATGCAAGGTYTATGGCAACAATAACATATAGATTGTGGCTGCTTAATGCATAGGAAATGTATTTGCAAGCTCAGGCCAGGTTCTCACTGCTAAGAAATTTGGCTAGAGAGACATTTCTTCTCTATATCTGTGAAATTCAAGTGTTTGTTATGAGGAGGCCTTGATCCTAAGTGCTGTGTAGCTTGTGCTATTATAGTAGTTCTATCAACTTGGGCTCTTCTTCTAGCTCTGATGTATTGGTGTTTGCATCTGTGCTTCAAGGTGCCAGCTGGGACCTGTTCCAGAAGGACCAAAGCACTCGGAGCATATTTTACTGTTTCACAGTTTGGCAGCTACTGGGAAATACTGTCACTTTCACAAGAAAGCTTGTTCGTGAGGTCATCTCAGTCTCCCTTGGAAATTCAGGCTGACTGGAAGGTTCAGGGAAAAGAAACTTATTAAAGCTGCCTAGGAAGGAAGCTCACAGAAGTTTGAAGCCCCATTCCAGCATGTGTACATATTCAAAGCAATGGAGATACTCTGCACTTCCGTATGGAAGATACCTAAGGACTTTCAGACTAAAGCCCATGTTTCTGCTTTGCATATAAGCTGAACATAACTTAAATTCTTTGCACAAAAGTCTCAAAAAAGTTTACAGACTGGACAACATGACACCCATCTAAAAGAAGGGTTGGATGAAGGATCCAAGGAACTACAGGCCTGTCAGCCTGATCTCAGTATCAGGGAAAGTTATGGAGCAGATCATCTTGAGGGCGATCACACAGCATGTGCAGGACAACAGCATGTGCAGGGGGATTACGCCCAGCCAACATGGGTTCTTGAAAGTCAAGTCCTGTTTGACCAACCTGATTTCCTTCTATGACCAGGTGACCCACCTAGTGAATGAGAGAAAGGCTGTGGACACAGTCTACTTAGACTTTAGTAAGGTCTTTGACACATCTCCCACTGCCTTCTCCTGGAGAACCTGGCAGCTCATGGCCTAGACACGTGGACTGTTTGCTGAGTGACGAACTGGCTGCGTGACTGGGCCCAGAGAGCAGTAGTGAATGGAGTTAAATCCAGCTGGTAACCGGTCACAGGTGGTTTTCCCCAGGGGTCAGTGTTGGAGACAATCGTCTTTAATGTCTTTATCAATGACCTGGCTGAGAGGATTGAGTGCATGCTCAGCACCTTTGCAGACAACACCACACTGGGAGGAAGAGTAGATCTGCTTGAGGGAAGGATGGCTCTACAGAGGAATCTGGACAGGCTGGATCGATGGGCTGAGACCAACTGTATGAGGTTTAACAAGGTCAAGTGCTGGGTCCTGCACTTTGGTCAAAACAACCCTGGGCAGCACTACAGGCTTGGGGCAGAGTGGCTGGAGAGGATCTGGGGGTATTGGTTGACAGATGGCTGGACATGAGCCAGCAGTGTGCCCAGGTGGCCAAGAAGTCCAGTGGCATTCTGGCTTGTATCAGGAACAGCTAGCAGGACCAGGGAAGTGATCATTTACCTGTCCTTGGTGCTGGTGAGGCCGCACCTCAAAGACTATGCTCAGTTTTGGGCCCCTTACTACAAGGAAGACATTGAGGGGCTGGAGCATGTCCAAGGAAGGGCAACTAAGCTGCTGAAGGGTCCTGGAGCACAGACCTTATGAGGAATGGCTGAGGGAGCTGGGGTTATTTAGTCCAGAGAAGAGGAGACTTATAGCTCACTACAACTACCTGAAAGGAGAGTGTAGCGAGANGATTAAAGCATTTATTAGATGATAACGGTCTAGTTCTGAAGGGGCATAACAGTCTTGCAGCCAATAAAACATGCAAGGTTTATGGCAACAATAACATATAGATTGTGGCTGCTTAATGCATAAGGAAATGTATTTGCAAGCTCAGGCCAGGTTCTCACTGCTAAGAAATTTGGCTAGAGAGACATTTCTTCTCTATATCTGTGAAATTCAAGTGTTTGTTATGAGGAGGCCTTGATCCTAGGTGCTGTGCAGCCTGTGCTATTATAGTAGTTCTATCAACTTGGGCTCTTCTTCTAGCTCTGATGTATTGGTGTTTGCATCTGTGCTTCAAGGTGCCAGCTGGGACCTGTTCCAGAAGGACCAAAGCACTCGGAGCATATTTTACTGTTTCACAGTTTGGCAGCTACTGGGAAATACTGTCACTTTCACAAGAAAGCTTGTTCGTGAGGTCATCTCAGTCTCCCTTGGAAATTCAGGCTGACTGGAAGGTTCAGGGAAAAGAAACTTATTAAAGCTGCCTAGGAAGGAAGCTCACAGAAGTTTGAAGCCCCGTTCCGGCATGTGTACATATTCAAAGCAATGGAGATACTCTGCACTTCCGTATGGAAGATACCTAAGGACTTTCAGACTAAAGCCCATGTTTCTGCTTTGCATATAAGCTGAACATAACTTAAATTCTTTGCACAAAAGTCTCAAAAAAGTTTACAGACTGGACAACATGACACCCATCTAAAAGAAGGGTTGGATGAAGGATCCAAGGAACTACAGGCCTGTCAGCCTGATCTCAGTATCAGGGAAAGTTATGGAGCAGATCATCTTGAGGGCGATCACACAGCATGTGCAGGACAACAGCATGTGCAGGGGGATTACGCCCAGCCAACATGGGTTCTTGAAAGTCAAGTCCTGTTTGACCAACCTGATTTCCTTCTATGACCAGGTGACCCACCTAGTGAATGAGAGAAAGGCTGTGGACACAGTCTACTTAGACTTTAGTAAGGTCTTTGACACATCTCCCACTGCCTTCTCCTGGAGAACCTGGCAGCTCATGGCCTAGACACGTGGACTGTTTGCTGAGTGACGAACTGGCTGCGTGACTGGGCCCAGAGAGCAGTAGTGAATGGAGTTAAATCCAGCTGGTAACCGGTCACAGGTGGTTTTCCCCAGGGGTCWGTGTTGGAGACAATCSTCTTTAATGTCTTTATCAATGACCTGGCTGAGAGGATTGAGTGCACACTCAGCACCTTTGCAGACAACACCACACTGGGAGGAAGAGTAGATCTGCTTGAGGGAAGGATGGCTCTGCAGAGGAATCTGGACAGGCTGGATCGATGGGCTGAGACCAACTGTATGAGGTTTAACAAGGTCAAGTGCTGGGTCCTGTACTTTGGTCAAAACAACCCTGGGCAGCACTACAGGCTTGGGGCAGAGTGGCTGGAGAGCTGTGTGGCAGAAAAGGATCTGGGGGTATTGGTTGACAGATGGCTGGACATGAGCCAGCAGTGTGCCCAGGTGGCTAAGAAGTCCAGTGGCATTCTGGCTTGTATCAGGAGCAGCTAGCAGGACCAGGGAAGTGATCATTTACCTGTACTTGGTGCTGGTGAGGCCGCACCTCAAAGACTATGCTCAGTTTTGGGCCCCTTACTACAAGGAAGACATTGAGGGGCTGGACCATGTCCAAAGAAGGGCAACAAAGCTGCTGAAGGGTCTGGAGCACAGACCTTATGAGGTATGGCTGAGGGAGCTGGGGTTATTTAGTCCAGAGAAGAGGAGACTTATAGCTCACTACAACTACCTGAAAGGAGAGTGTAGCGAGACGGGGGGTCGATCTCTTCTCCAGAATAACTACAGATAGGACAAGAGGAAGTGGAAATCWGTAATGCCCTTTCAAAAAGGATGGTGTGTAAATTGGATGCATGGGATGGACTTGGMGAAGCACTTTGGGACTGGTCAACTAGGGGAGCCGCAACATTGTTAAAACCCTGGTGTGTAACGTATGAGACCTTAAAGGGATATGTGGGAACTGCCATTGCACCATCTCCCGCCCCGGGAGAGATGGAGCCGATACCGTTGTGAMCTGAGGACTGTYATGCACGAGCAATGCCAGCAGATGGGGCACAATGGCCCTTATCCGCCGGGGCAGAGACTCACCTTCTCCTGATCCTCCTCCGCCTGCATATGGGGAACTACAGGAGGTTGTGGTGTTGGAACCACAGCACAAACAGACGTTGGGGGAAAATGAGGATCAGTGGGCACACATCTGCCGAGAGGCGTTGCGAGCTGCAGATCTGTAAGCAGGGGGTAGGATAGGCTCCTCAGTGCTGGCATGTCCCATCATCTTCAATGTATGATGTAATAGTGGAGCACAGCACAGACGAACTGAGTACAATATCATCAAGGAGATTCACCAAGCAGTGAAGGACTGTGGACTAAAGGCCCCCTACACCACTGCGCTAGTACAGGGCACATTGGAGGGTCAGTGGTTTACCCACCAAGACCATAACATGTTAGCCTGGTTATTACTAACTCCTGTACAACAAGCAGTGGTCTTTAAAGAGTGATGCGAGTTAGCGAACCTAAAGACCTTGGATAATATCCATGACCTGACGATGCACAGAGTAAATGTCAAAATGTTTATGGGGGAAGAGAATTACACTATCCCTCAAATAGAGGCGCGATGTCAGCCTGCCACGCTGGTCCAGTCCAGGGAGTTGTTTGTAGAGACCCAATCCACCGCGCCAGATGAAGGTGATGCAAAGGCATGAGAGCCTTTTGCAAATGTGACCCTAGAAAAAGGGGAATCGTTCTTAAAATCCTTAGAGTGAATGAAAATCTCAGTGGATCGTCAGGTCGGAGGAGGRCCATCGACAGCTTATTTTTGAACAGTTGCCTGAGACAAACGCCAACAAAGCCTGCCAAGAGGTTCTCAGGGCACTACTTCTGGAAAGCAGCTCTGCGGAGAGGGACTTTGGAGTTCTGGTTGACAAGTTGACCATGAGCCAGCAATGTGCCCTTGCGGCCAAGAARGCCAATRGCATCCTGGCCTGCATCAGGARGAGCATGTCCAGCAATTYGAGGGATGTGATCTTGCCSCTCTASTSAGCCYTGGTGARGCKGCACCTCRAGTACTATGTGCAGCTCTGGGCTCCCCAGTACAGGAGGGATATGGAGCTCCTCGAAAGGGTTCAGAGATGAGTGACCAAGATGATCAAGGGACTGGAGCACCTACCGTATGAGGAGAGCTTAAATGAGCTGGGCCTATTGAGCCTAGGGAAGAGAAGGATGAGAGAGGATCAACATGTACAAATTCTTGAGGTATGATTGTAGGGAGGAAGGGGCTAAACTGTTCTTCCTAGTGGCTGGTGATAGGASAAAGGGCAATGCTTTTAAGCTGAGGCATAGGAGGTTTCATCTCTGGGTGAGGAGAAACTTCTTTATTGTGAGGGTGGCAGAGCCCTGGAATAGGCTACCCAGAGAGATTGTGGAGTCTCCTTCTCTGGACATCTTCAAAGCCTGCCTGGATGTCACTCTGTGCCATGTGCTGTAGATGTCCCTGCTGGAGCAGAGAGGGTGGTCTAGATGATCTCTAGAGTTCCCTTCGAACCCTAAAGATTCTGTGATTCTGTGATATGCCAGTGGACAGGGGACACTCCCACGATATCAGACATGGTTAAAGCCTGTCAGGATATGGAAGACACCACAGGGGATCCCCTGCAGATGCTTGCCAGTGCTTACGCATGTCTTGCAGTCCAAAGGGGAAGGTCTGAGGGAGTTTGTATTCAGTGCAGGAACCAAGGGCATTTCAAGAGGGAAGGCCCACAGACACAGAGAGGGAGACTGCTGGCTGCCCCCGATCCCTGCCCACGATGTGGCAAAGGATGACATTATGTGAACCAGTGCCGCTCCACTACCCATTGGGATGGTGACTCCTTCCCCAAGTAAGGAAACAGGAGCCGGAGCATGGTCGATGCTCGTGCGCGGACACAAGTGATGCTTGTGAAGAGAATGGAAGACAAGGCAGCAAGTCCAGTAGACCTCCATTGGCAGTGACTGCCATGGCAAAACAAGCAGTAAGGTGGGTCACAGTGGACCCGCAGGAAGTGCCCCTGCAGGTTGAGCTGGACTTGGGTCCAGCACTGGTTATGGGGCCTGCCAGTGCAGACTTTTGGGTAACACCCATGACACCAACCATGATACAGCAAACTGGAAAATACAGAAAATTGACTTAAAAGACTGTTTCACCCACATTCCAGAATTCGACAAATGTAAAATTCCAGAATTCGACAAATGTTCATGTCTCCATCAATACATATTCAAGCATCATTGTGGCAATGACCCACACAGGAGTGGCAGTGAGGGATGTATGACGACATTTCCTCACATTGTTTGCCATGCTTGGTATCCCTCAGCAGGTCAAGATGGACAATGGACCAGCCTACACCCTCTGAGCATCTGCAACTGTTCTCCAAACCTGAGGGTTAGACACGTGACAGGCATCCCACACTCTCCTACAGGACAAGGTATAATAGAACGAGCACATAGCACGTTGAAAAACATGCTCRATAAACAAAAAAGGAGGAGTGAAGGACACATGCCTCAAGACATGTTAAATAAGGCAATGTATGTTTTAAATGTTTTAAATTGTGAGGAGCACAGGATGATGCCAATCCAATGGCATCACCRAGAGGGGATACAAAGCATGAGGCAGACTATGGTAAAATATAACAATCTGGACAYGCAAAAGTAGAAAGGACCAATACCTTTAATAATGTAGGGTTGAGGGTATGCTTGTGTTTCCACTGGAATGGGATCATCAAGGGTCCAGCGACAAAGGCGGACAAAAAGGAACCCTGAAGRTGATGCTCTGCATCTTAAGCCTTACYTYTGTGACGGGGACRCTGACTGCACCTCCCTGACAGTCYRGAAGGAAYGTATGGGGAACCTTGGCCAACGTATTGAGACAAGACTCACTATGCCTTGCTGTCAGCACCCTTGATGACCCGTTCAGCACCCGTTTGTTTGGCAACCTGACAGGTATGAGAGAGTGGCAGACTACACAAATAGCCCATAATTACTCAGAGCTACAATCCAAGTCTTCAAAGGAGAATGCTGTCCGGATTCTTGGTGCCCCTCATCTTTTCATATTTGGGGGCTGGGGGTTTGCCTTGGCAAGTGGTTTGAGAAAGTTATAGTTGTGAGGTTTGTAGTTCTGTTAGCTTTTGTAGTAGTTTGGATCCCTGTTTGAGAAGGTTGATACAGAGCATGATAAACTGCATGTTACACGCTATCATGACCAACACAATGACAATCCAGATGCAGGCCTGACTCCTCAATGAAGATGGCAAAACAGACACAGACACCCTACTAGGAGAAGATGAGTTCCCACCTGGAGGACAGCCATGGACGCATGTCCTGTCTTCTTGGAACACACTATCGATTGATAAACAAAAAAGGGAGAGATGTGGGGTTCTGTAGAGACTGGGGGCAAACTCTGCATCATTAGGATGAAAAGAGAAATTAGGAGGGTGGAAATCCCCTTAGGGGATAAACCTGATTATGGAGTTACGGGATGTCTTTTGACATGATTGGATAAAGGTGTTTGGGGCTCCCAATGATTGATTAGAAGTTGCTCGTGCAGCCCATGGTTACCATGTGAGCACCTCAYGGGGAGGTTGTGCTGAGAGTATGGGGGTTATTTGTGAGTGTCTCATGGGGGCGGGACAGGTTTCRTTTATATGAGGATATATAAGCTGGTGTGGCCTCAATAAAGGTCTTTGTTTCACCACCTCAGAGACCCCTGTGCCTCAATACACCCACAGCTGATAGGCCTCCTTCCATTAATAAATTCACTGGGTGCATATATTATAAGGACTAGCTTTGTTAGCATTGTATGAAAAACTCTTAAGGTTCATAATTTTATCTCAGCTTTAAAGAAAAATTGAGAAACTAAATAATGACCCAATTAGTTTTAGCAGCTTCTCTGCCAGTAAGTGGAGAATTTGTGCAGTTTGGCTTGACATTGGGGGACCTTAACTTTTTTTTGGAGCACTTTTAAAGCTCTCAGAAGCAGTACGGTAATAACTCACTGCGCTTCTAAGGCATATACAAAATACAGGTTTCAGCACACACAACTTAAAGCACAGCAGTTGTGAGAGGGAAAACTCAAGCGTAGCAAATTAGCGCTTTATTTTATACCGAAGTCATTACTCAAAGATGGAAAATGACRCTAGAAGAACACAACACCTGTTCAGAACTAATGTTATTTTTATTCCAAGRAATAGACTTCCATGGAACGGCTATTAGTGTTGCTCTTCTCATTTCTTGCTGATTTGTTTGAAGTGCTGTTCTCAGATGTGATGGTCCCTTTAACATTAATGACATGAACTACCAAAGTACATACCAAACAGATCCATCAGTCARAAATCTCTCAGCTCAAGCAACTCATTCAGCCTATGAGGGTGCCTCAGTCAGCTTTCTACCCAGTCTTTTCGTGGGGTCTATGTAAGCTAATATTTTGAGACCCTGCAGAAATGGAACATATGGTTCTTTAATTAAAGACTGTCAAAATGCATATGTGCAACATAAMCTAACTAAGACTGCATGGGAGAAAAGTCTTTCTGTTTAAAGCCAAATGGGAACAATTGTCTATTTAATTCAGTGATCCATATGAAAAATTCCCACAAATCACTCTGTGGAACTTGCTTTGCTCTCTCTTGAATATATTTTGCCCCGTGAGTGGGTTTGTTCCCAGCTACAGACCACAGAAATTCAAGTCTTCTTGGGAAAGGATATGTGAAAATAAACACATTCAGGTCAGAGACAGAGACAAGAAGCGTTAACCAGGTCATCCTGGCCTAAGCAGTTGAGTCCAGAGTTCTGCTCCTTTTCTGCAAGAAGATGACTGGAAGGGCCAGGTACTAACTGGAGCTGTTCCTCAGTGTCTGACCTGCCACCTCAGTGCTGACCATAGAGAAGAGGGAGGAGATCCCCTCCTAGCATTGTGTACATGCTCAAGCACCTCACTGTTACTCAGAATTACAAATACTCTCAAACTGATCCTGCTGTGGAGCAGAAGTGAGATCTGGAGATCTTCTTCAGGCCTGGCTATCTGGAGAGACTGTGGTTTGGGTTGCAACTGACATGGGAGTAGGCTTTGACATGACAGTAGGCTTTGGACCAACTGATTCCTCTGTAGCTATTACCTCCATTTGAGTTCCTGGCCAAAGTTTTTGTGCAGAATCAAGGCTTTCTGCAACCTCCCAACCCTAACTTAGGTTGGTACCAGGAGAACAGTCGCTGGTACCCTTCTGTGGGTGCTGGATGGYGGCGTTTACTGCCCCTTCTGTTGTCAGCAAAGTCTCAGATGAATGCAGCCCTGTGCAAAAACAGCATTAATGACTTCAGGCTCCATAATGAGATGCTGATTGTGCTGGCAGTACACCACTTCCTTCTCTAAAGGATAAGTAATATCATTTCTGGGAAGTCTGAGAGCTAAAGCATATCTGGCTCTGACAGGGGCAAGCAGATTTATATAATTTTCTGACAGACAGTTAAGCTTAAAGCTGTACAAACTGGAAATCTACTGTCAAGTAAAGTTAATATGTTAGAAGCCCAAGGTTTTACAAGGCAAGGCACTCAGACCTCTTTTTTTTTTCCCCACCCTTTTTCTTTTTTAACAAAGAGAGATGCTTCTTCCTTCTCCTATCCTTTCAGGAGCCCTCAGGAGYTGTACTGTCATGAGACAAGATCCCCTACTCAAGCAAATCTGATCTCTATTGAAGGTAATAGAAAAAAGAGCATTTTAATKAGGTGCATTTTTGGACTATACTATATCATTACTTACAGCCTTTGGAGTGTGTGTGACAGGAAACAACCAGTTTCCTTCTTGATTTCAGTTGGAAGAGAAAATTTGTTTGAAGCTCACTAATGCAGGGGTGAAATGTTTTTGAAGTTGAAGTTGGTTATGATTTTTCAGACAGTGCAATGCCTCAAAGGTCTCCAGAACCATTTATCCAGTTCCTTTTTACAGCTTGATGCTGTTTCTCTGGAATGATTTAGCAGTTTCTTGAGATATTAGGATGATGTCTCAAACAGGCTTTGCTTGCACATGTAGATGACAGGTCCAGGTAGGATATGTAAACTGAGTTCAGTTTTCCTGTGAATAAATCTCTCATCCCTTTCCATGCATGTCTTGCCAGAAGAGCGGGTTGTGTTGTGCTTGTTGGCTCTGTGTTTGATGCCACAAAACCCAAACCTACTGAACTGCCCTGCTGAGTGCTCTGACTACTCCATAGGAAAACAAAACAAATAAACAAAAGGATCTGGAGATGCCAAGACTCAAGATGTGTGATGTGCTTCTTAATTAGATTTACTCCTTCAGAATCCTTCATGTATAGAAGAATTATATATAGTGCAGGTTCAAATTAAGCCTTTTTTTTTTTTTTTTTTTTTTTTTTTTTTTCCCAGCACATCCTGAGCTCTTGGAATTTCATAGCCCCAAATTCAAGGAGTTTTCATACTTTTCCTTTTCTCTTGTGTGACAAGGGTAGCATAAGTGCAGAGGCACCACTGGAACAATCTCCATCCCTGTAAACATGCAAATAATTATGTTTTTAATTGAAAACTTTTTTTAAAAAGTGGAAAAAAAAGTTCCAAATAGCATAGCCTGTGATCCAACTGTAGTTCTATAGAAAATTAGGCAAGTCTCAGATCTTTCTGCTAGATGTGAGATTCTCTAATCTCACATCTAATTCTCCTTCTTCTTTCCTGTGCAAAATAACTGCACCTGGATAGTCTAAATTCAAATCATTCTTCACTGTAAGGAGTTAATCCTATTCRTTGTTTCCAAACTCTTGTTTGAAGAGATTGGGTAACTTTTCTGCCCATCGTCACCAATGTAGTGTGGATTAAAATGAATGTCTTCTGATACTCCTTAACACTTGAACATTTTTTGTTTACTTGCTTACATACTACAAATCAGAAAAGAGAAAAGTATGCAGGGCCTCAGCAAAGGACATAATAGAKGCAATTCAAAAGCAAGAAGAAAGCACACAATAGTGTTTTTAAAAGGGTTTCTCTCTTTACATGCAAGTAATCGAAATGACTAGTGCCACTTTATCTATCCAGTGGAAACTGAAAGGAGCTCATCATTTGGGAGGTGTATCCATTTGAGTTATGTACCTTCMTGCAAACTTCTGCATGCTTAGAAAGTGGGCCTGAATATGTTCTTGGAGAGAGTGGCTCCCAGCAATTGTGATGCTCTTCAAACACACTGTTTGGTGGGAGCAGCCAAAAGAAAAAATCATCATAAGGGATAAGATGAGCTAATAAAAAAAAATCAAAAGAAGCCATTCAGGCATTGTACAGTATAGCATAATTGTCTGTCTCATTAAAATGCTCTTCTCTTTATTATGCTTGCTTTTAGTACAGCAGGGGTTTTGTTTGATGTAGTGATGATTTAAGAGTGCTTCTGAAATGACAGAGGAAGCAGAATTTTGGTGAAAGAGATGGTCATAAGACCATGGGATTTGAAAATGCTAATTTTGCTTGGCATAGTTTTCCAGGTTGTATAGTTCTAAAATACAAAGTCTTTCATTGACATGCAAAGATGTGATTACCTTTGAACTGGATGTATCTCTATGTGGATAAATATATAAATATATATATATATATGTATGTGTGTGTGTATATATATATACTTCTGGTATGTTTACTTACTGTATCAAAAAGTACAGCTGAAAAAAAAAMGGGAGAATATAAAGTATAAGTGAACCTAACAATTTAGCAAGCTYATTTGACTTTAAGAAAAGTTTTAGTGTCATCAAATAAGCATTTTTCTCACCCCTCCCCTCCACCCTGAATGTTACATGAAAACCTTAGTAATATTGGTGCTGAAGTATTTAGAAAATCCAAGGGCATGCTTCATCTGTCAGCTATGATCCCAGCCCAGGGCAAGAAGTGGCTTGGCTTTCTTTGTTTCAGTGCAGTTGCTTCAGAAATTTGTGGCTCACTAGTGACTTTCAGGTATTAAAAGATGAAAATAAGATTAGATAATGCTTGAATGGAATTCACAGAATCTTCCTGCAAAAATATTGGAGTGTCAGTGGAGCCACTTAAATCAGATAAATCTTTCCTCCTTGATGCAGGTAGAGTCCTGTTGCCTTGTATAAATTTTTACTCAGATCCTTAAGTTTTCTCTCTAAGCTTTGTGTTCATTATTGGTTTCTTACACTTCCCTTTATTTATAATCTGCTTGATTTTTTTTTTCTAGGTATTTTAAAAAACTCCTTTTGCTTTTGTATCTTGGACTGCTTTTCCAAAGAAAAGCTTTGCCTTTTTTGGGGCATTTTTCCCTCTAGTGGTCAAACATTATGTCCTCCCTTTCAGTATGAAGAGGTAGACTTGAGTGTTAGGAAAGACCTGGACCTTGATTTGGATCTGTTTTGTACACAACGCCAAGGCCAGTATTCAGTTCTTACTGCTCCAGCTCCCCAAATCGGAAACCAGATGTTATCAGTGTGGCTTGGTGTTTTCCTAAAACTGAGTGCATGCACATAGTGGGAGCCCTTCAATTAGGACTTGATGAGATTCCCTGTGTGAACCTGCATGAGCACATTTAACACTTCCAACTTCTAATTACCAATACTTTATAATAGTTTAAAAATAGAACATAAGATTTGGCCCTCTGTGCCCTAGAGTCTGTTAAGCCTTGTTTAGGCTTACAACACTCTAATCAGAGCTCTTGTTAGCCTGGGGGAATTTTCTTGTGTTCCTTAATTTAATTAACATTTCTCATTAAGTTGGTTATATGTTAGGATGGAGAAGGCCTCCAGACCTTACCATTATAAGAGTTTACAAGCCAAAGTACAATCCTTGCAGAATTTCATCTGGGACATTGTGGTGTTTGTTAGAGCAGATAATTTTTCAAAGGCTTTAATATTCTGAGTCTTTGTGCAAGTGGTTTTCCATTTATTTCCACCCAATTAATTGGCAGCAAAATTGTGAGATAGCCCTCCATGATGTAGTTGTTATTGTGGGTTTTACTAGCAAGTGAGGGCCTTATTTGCACTGGGTGCTCTGGTCTAGTGGTTGTAATTTTGCAACAGTGCTGTGCCCAGCCAAAAACTCTTAAAGAGTCACTGCTTTGGGGGCATTCCCTCTTTTGTGGTTAGACACCTATGTTTACCAGACCACGGAGAGCTCATGCCATGTATTTCTATGCAGCCAGCACTGGATAGTCTGCCTCTTGTGAATGTTAGGTACTGCATAACATAAAAGTCATGGAAATAGCTAGGCTTATCTTAATTAAAATGCTGAAACATTGTGTGAAAACTCCCTTCTGTCTTGAGATAATAGCATTGCAGTTATGTCACCACTAACTGGGGCATTTCCATATTTCTACTCAGTGGGAGTGCAGTTTTTCCTGCTTTTATGTTARGATGATTGAAATCACAGATTGCTCATTGATTCTTTAGGCAGATGCTATTTCATACTTTTTTTTTTAAAGCTTTTATCTCTGGAGCTTCTTGTGTGTGTGTGTGTGTTATAAACAATTTGCTATTTAAAGAAAAAAACAAAATGTGACATGAGGCCTGTATATCTCACATGCTAAACACAAGGATGCTGAAGGCGTTTTGTGAAGACAGTTTCTGCAACCTCCCAGCTGGCTTATGATAGCATGATGTGATATTCGAGAAAGAGCAGAGTCCCATCAACATCACATCTGTTCAAATCACTTGCAGCTTTGTTTCCTTGCTGAAGTTCATAAATATGAATGGAAAGATGGCTCACGCTTCTGTTTTAGTTGCATACTTTATTCTGCTGTGACCTGGATATAGACACAGTCATTTTTGCTTTTACATAAACAGCTTTCACATAAAAAAAAAAAAAAAGGTATATTTTACAGTATTTATATGCACAGCAGTGTCTGATATGAAAGGTAAGCTCTCAGCTGTGGTTACTTCAGTGGATTTCACCATGGGTGTTTTCAAAGCAAGGAGGCTGGAAGCTATCCCACCTGTATTTCTCCTCTTGCCTGAGCTGCTCATTCCAGAAAGGAGGTGTTCAAAGCCTTCTTGAAAGGGAACTCTCACCAAAAAGGTGCTGCAGCTTCTTTGTGGACTGCTGGAGCCATGGCCTAGACTGCTAAGTTTAGACCTTGCATTTCAGTGGAGAGCTAAGCTTGGGCCTGTTTATTTGTGCAGCCTGGTATAGGGAGGATTGGAAGCATAGGTAAGAAATGCCAGATCAAGTTCTCCACATGGAGGACCTGTCACAGTTTGTTKAGTCATTTTCTTAGACTACATGTCACAGAAGCAAGCTTGCTTGCCAGAGCATGGCTGTTCCACAAAAGGTCATTGGTTTTGTGCTGTGCTGGCTGTCCAGATCTGCAGATCAGAGCGTCTTTGGGTCTGCATTGCTCCAAAAGCAACCWTTCCATCTCTTGGGAATTTATCATGATTCTTGTGGTGCTTTTTTCCTTCAATTTCATCTTTCTGCATCAAGATAATCTCTAGCCCAAAAGAGATGCTTGCAATTCATCTTACATGGTGATTTTGTTTCCTTTTGCTTCCCACCACTTTTAATATCCTATGCTGTTGGAAGTATCCAAAAAGCATATCCCAGCCTAACTTGTAACTACTTAGAATGGCCACACAAGGCGGGATAGAAAGATGGTTCATGAGATTTAAGAAAGAATAGGCTTTAGTTCATTCCAGGAAAGCTGCTCTAGCCTAGAAGAGTTGGAACAGTTGTCAGAAAATATAGGTCACRWGTGTTCTTTTTTTGTTTGTTTGTTTTTTCATAAGAAAATAAGCAAGTGTCTCAGAAAACACAAACAGAGTTATTCTGTTGAATAAGAAGATCTCATTTTCATATGACTACCTCTWTGGACAAATCTTGCAAGATTCATGTTTAAGTGGTGTCTGCCTTTATCTCCTGTGCTTTGGAAAGGTAAATAGAGAATCACCTCTCTTGCTGTTTGAATACATAGTTTAAAAACTTCTGATATGAGAAGTATAATTTTCTTTTTCTGGGTAGCCCAAGAGCAAATGATGTTTTTGAGTTACACATTACAAATGTCTTAAGACTAAAGCACTGAATACAATTTTTTTCTTCTTCTTAAAATGGAAGAATGGCAAGTTTCTGGTAACTATTATTTGTTGCAGGACGCAGTCCTGCTCCCCCTATTATTATTGCATGAGAGAGGGTCAGGTTGGGCATCCTATCTCTATAAATGTGTAAATAGTGTAAATAGTTATATGGGGGGCTGTAGGAATGTATGGGTGAGCTGGCYGCCTGATCTCCCGATGACCTTGGCAAGGTTGGGGCTGAGTGCTCCTGRGCCTGACCGGCGTAGAACACAGTGATTTTCTAAGAAGCGAATGTTGAAAGCTGTTTGAAAATTAGTACTGYGAATCTACAGCACCAATAACTGAAATGGTTTCTTGCAAGTGGCAAAATGAAATTAGCAACCCAATTTGCCTAAGATTTCCAAGCAAAAAGCAAAGCCAGCACTCCTGTTTTTGTCAGTGATCACTGCCTTAAAGATAAATGACTTTACTCCTCGCTGCAGGCCAATGTACATAGCCTTAGACACTATAAAACACTTTTTTGATTTGTAATTGATTTTTTTATTAGAAAATTTCAGAACAATTTCAAACACAAATATTTTCCCTCTGCCCTTCTATTTCTTATTTGCTCTCTGGCTGATTTGCCTGTCAGTGTATCCACTGACAAATAAATCATTGTCAGGACTCAGTTCCCCAGCCTACAAGAGTCATGAGTCCCAAACGAACCCCGTGGTGATGCAAAGCTCCTTACTTCATGACTTTATCAAGGCTTGCTGACTTTCCAGCATCCTGTGGTGAAGGCAAATAGGTGATATGAAAACACTGTCTTCTGTATCCCGGAAAAGAGTAGGAACAAATGTGTCCTTTGTACATTATAAATGTATTTAAGAAAGGCAATGTGTCTTCTTTTGAAAGATATGTAGCTTTCTGGAGTAAGCAATGCAAGTAGAAATTTGACAACCAATGTATTAAAATTTTCTGGGTGACCCTGAGTGAGCTGAGTCCCATTCCCTTGGTTCAGTTTCCATTCCTGTTTTGCTGTGTGGTTGGTACCTACCTGAACCTTGTAGCCTGAAGAAAAAGCTGAAGGATACAACCATCATAGGAGAAAGTGGATGAAAACAAGCAAAGCGTAGRTCTCAAATTTAACTGGTCACATAGTGCACAAATAAAAGAGCACTTRGAGATTTTGTATGCGGCTATTTCAAGCTAGTGCTTAATTTTACAGGGTCTGTGAGCTGCTGCATGCTGTAATTATTTAACTTCTTTAACTTCCCACTATACTACAAACATTTATCACAAACAGAAGGCATCAGTTCTAGTTTAGTGAACTTTTGAACTGCTGCTAAAGAAAAATGTGCTAAACTGCAGAGTAGAGGTGATGCCACTGGCACCCTGGGAAGTTTCACTTCATTTAGTATTATAAGGATAAGAAGCTGATGAGAGAGAACTTCTTTTCTAATTTTTTCACCTACTGAGGAAAATAATAAATTCACCTTTGAAGATAAACTATAATCCAATTCTGGTGACTTTTTCAAGAAAGACCCAAGAGCAAAGAAATGAATACAACAGATCTTTATMAAGTTTGCTCATATTATTATAGCTTTGCAGAAAGGCAATCAAAAATAGGGACAAGGGACCAAAAGAAAGACTGCACAGCATGGAARAGGCAAGCAACCTCCAGAAAGTCCCTCTAACAGATGTTACTTTTATGTTTTTAAAAATGTGGAACCAATCTATTTCAARTGCAAGCAATAAATCAGTATTTTACTGATTATATATGTGGTTGCTATTTTCTTTTGCTCTTTTCTTTCTCTTTGCAATGTGAAAAACTCTTGRAATGCTGCTGTAACACTAGTTATTTTACTAGTAAAAAGCAARTATTTTTATATTTGTTATTTTTCTTACTTAAATTCTGTGATTCTGTATAATCTACCAATCTATAATCTGATTTATTCATTGAGTTGAAATCATTGGGGTAACAACTGATGCAGAACTGTTTACTGTGTTTTCTCGGTAAAAGGAATATGATTGAGTAGGATGGGATTGTGTTTCTGCCTATTTGAAGCAGACACTTTTTGACACAGACACAGTTTTTCCTCTCATGTCAGAGTAGTTACCTTCTTACTCTGAAGCCTGTCACTTGTTGTCTTTGTTTTCCTTAACAATGCAYCTCTTCCTGATCCACCTTTTTTCCTCAGATATACTGCAAAACCAATAGAAAGTGCCCAGCTTAATCCATTGTATCCAAGGTCAGAAGTGGCCTTGTATTAGAAAATGGAGCCTAAATGTAGACCCCTAAGCTCAGGCATATTCACTTGGGGAGTTCCAAACCTGACAGCCAAGTTATGCTTTTGGAGCAAMGGGGCAGGGTGTCCCAAAGCACTGACCTTAGGAGCACAAATCCCATTAAAGGATGACGGAGCMCTGGAAGAGTTTTCCTGGAGAGGTTGTGAAGTCTCCTTAACCCCCCTGGACATGATCCTGTGCAACACGCATTAAGCAACACTGCTTATGCAGGGAGGTTGGACAAGGTCATGTCCAGAGGTCCCTTCCAACCTCAACCATTCTGGTTTAGGTCATATAATTAACATTTTTTTGCTTCTAGGCACTTGAGAGGGCTATATCTCAGAAAGTATGTGTTTCTAGGGTGTCTGTCTGTGTTTGTGATCTTATTTTTGATTCTTAGCCCTCTCCAATCTTGAACATGAATCCTGTGCTTCCCTGCAGGCARAGGTAGATGAGAAGACATGTAAATGACCCTCCTGTAACTCTTGCACAGGATTTCATAGTCTGTCACAAAGAAGCAATCATCTGTCACATTAATATGGTTCTTATTACAGTATTTATGTCAAAACCCCTGTCTTTCATCATTTTCATTAGCATGAAAAGTAAGGTTTTAACAACTRTGGTAATAGGTAATAATGTAGCATTAGAACATAAATCTAGTAACAACACAGATATCCATGAAATGGTGGGGAGATTTTACAATTTGTTTCCAGGRCTTATTTTTGGAGACAGATTTGCGTAGGTAGCTTAATTTTTAGTAAGTATTTACTATAATTATCAGAACTAACAGGAGAGCTTGGCAAAGAGGTAAAAGAGCTCTTAGGATTGTGATTAAAGATGAGGCCTAGCAGTTACCAGTGACCAGCCTTCTGACAGTACTCAGCATTATTGCCATCCTAATCAGGACCTGCATGTATCTAAAYACTGTAGTAACAGCAGGGTTCATTGCCAAAGGCTGTGATTTAGATAAAGGAATATGTGTTCACAGACACAAGTGAACTTTGACTTAAATATTCTAAATATTCTAACTGTCAAAATGTTTTGTTATTTTCAGAGTGCAAAGCACTTTGCAAATTCAGTTAAGGCAGCATCTTTGAATAAGCACAGAATAAGTTGATCAGCCACGAAAATATAGCCAAATAATTGAGGTAAAGAATGTCATTATTCGGCAGCATAGTGCCATTTGGTGGAATGGTGTGAGGCAGGAAAAAAATACATAAAGGAACAATTTCCCTTTACAGGAAAAAAAAAAAAAGAATTTAGTAATCCGGACTAGTACTTGAACACAACATTACTGTTAATTTGCAACTTAATGGACAGTTTAATGGCTTTTAGTGGTCAGGAAGCTCGTTTTCAAAAGAATGCAAGTAATACTTCTAAGTGCATCTGAATGATTTACAGCGTGTGTTTACTGCACAACGATGAAACATCTGCCCAGGTGCTGGAGCTGGATGTATGGCTGACAACTCTTGGCAGCACCATTTCAGACCTGGGGAGACCTGAGCTTTTCTGCCCCATGCACACATGCTAGCAGACTTGCACTGCCTTGACAGTTGCAGCCAACCCTCATCCTTGGCCCTTTTTCTTTCTCCTGCTTAGGAGATCATGTGATCAGGTGATCACTGTGACTTGCATAGCTAGGTCAATGGGTATTGGGATGGCCGTGTGATACAGCAATTTTTGTCCACAAATTTCAGAGCACTCTGCAAATGAAGGTGTTTGCTCTCAGCCCGCTTTGAATGACAGAAAAACAGCAATGAAAAGTAATTTCTCAAAATCAGAGAGTTGATCGTTGGCCATTGCAAGTAAAATCCTGTTTCTTAACATCCTTACAGATGCTACATAAATGTCAAGTGTATATAATGTGCAGTTTGAAGCATTTGTTATATATCCTTTTGACAGACAAATCATAGCCTATCTTTGTGTTTCTAGATATGAGTCTAAAATGAGATCTCCAGTGTGAATATTCATGTTCCCCAAACCAAATCCCAATTCTTTAAGTATTCCTCAATAGCCTTAAGTTTAAGCTTATACTCTTGCCTGACAACTTGTTCGCTAGAACGTTCACAACAGGAGATCGCAGTGTGGCATCCATCACAGTCAAAGAAAACTCATTTGAAGTATACAAATAATTCTGTTCAGGGGAAGTCATCACTTTATTTTGTTTTCAAAAGCAGAGCTAGGTTGCACATGAATAATGAACCAGCTTTTGTCATCCCCATTTTCATTGTTTCAATGCAGTGGATAATTCGTGAACAGGGGAAGAAGCTTTTGGAGCTTTTGCAGGCTCTGACTGTCGCTTTTAGAAGCACACGCAGAGCAAAACGGATGGCCACATTGTGGGTCAAGTACTTGAAAACAGTGTTAGGTGATTTTTGCATATTCTGTTCTGAAGCAAATCAGCAATTTGAAATCATTAAACTGGAGTCAAGTAGATTTGCAATGGGCCAGTAAAGCCCCTACTCTTTAATTATGCTAGTGGCTTCCAGCCACTGTGATTTTCCCCACGTTAGAAACCTTTCACTTACATATGTTAACTCATATGCATCTCCCCATTCAGGAGGGTTGTAGTTGACCCTGTATCAATAACCTTTGAAAAATATGTCTGCATATACAGGTGTGCAACCCTGCACACATTTATCCTTCCATTCTTCAGATGCATCTTCAGGGTGACATCTATCTGCAGATGGTGAAAGACAAGCAGGAATAAATGTTACAGACTTCCTTATAAAAATGTGAGTGCCTCTCTATTTATGTAGCAGTGCTGCCTGATTATTCTGAAGCTCTGAGGCTTATCCCAGGATGATGATTTTTACATCAAAAGTAGATTAATGGAAGTCGACAGCCTCATGTCCATCCACACACAGTGTGAAGTGATAATAAGCATAGAATTGCTAGTCAGAAGGGTCTCATGTCACATAGACTAGATAAATGATGAATATGTAATGAAATTTCATAGCATTGAGACAGATGGCTCCAGGTTTTGATAAATGCATGTATCTTCACAATCAGATAATAATGCCAATGTGTGGAAGATCAATTGGGATATAACAACTTTGAAAACTAAAATAATTTCTCTGCTTTCACTATGAGAGGGGCATTTAAACCAGAATCAAGATTAATTTAATTATATTTTTATCATTACATTAAACACAAAGAAGAAAAGAAACCTCAAGAAAAAATAAAGGTGCATCTTCATCTTGTTTTGCTTTGAAYTGCAGCTATATATCCCACTGCATGTAATGAAATACCATTGCCAAAAAGAAAACACAATTATTTTCTCTCTAGCAGACATTAAGATGGGTTGATAGTACCCACTATAAAAAAGACAAAATGAAATTGTTGACACCTTTTCAGGAAAATGTCATTTTATTTCTAAGAACTCGACTTACAGGGAATCTTATAATATGATCCACTTATTATCGATAGGGATGTTTAATATTTTACTGACTATTTAAGGTGCAAAGTCCTTAAGATAAATCAACCTCTCCTCCTCCTGATATTATCAGGCTATCTCCTGATATTTAGATACATCTTTCAGAAAATTGACATGTTCACTAAGGAAATTGTGTAAAAATTACCATTTCAGATAATGGTATTACCAAAAAGYAAGGATTTTTGAGAATAATTATGAAGCTCATTAAATTCAAAGTTTCTGCATATTGCAGATTAGTAAAAGAGTAATGGCAGAAGCCCAGCACATAATTTTGCACAGTGGTTATGTATTATCTGAATTACTGTCACTTTCTGTGAATTTAAAGTCGTTGTGCAGATAAACAAATATATCTGTCCCTCACTTGCATGAGATTTAGGATGTCTGTAGGTGAAAGAGAGGTAGCCTGTGCAACAGGCAACCTTTGACTGCTAGTTATTCTGGGGGGAAAAAAAAAAAAAAAAAAAAAAAAAAAAAAAAAAAAAAAAAAAAAAAAAAAAAAAAAAAAAAGACAACTGAGATTTGATTTGTTGCTCTAAATGAGAAAGTATTCTGAATATGAAGAGTTCATGGCCTTGTTAAATGGCGGGAAGCAGAAAAGAAGAAAAGGAGGCACAAAATGGATAAAGCTTCTCTAAAATAGGTACTAGCATGGTACTAGACTATGGAGTCCTCTGTGCTTCCTGGATTTCTGTGATACTTCCTGTAGCAAAAACTTATAGACTAGTGATATCCTGTGTGGCTACCAGGATCCTGAATCAGCAATAGGCACAAGAGAACATAAATCAAACTTAGCCTGTGATCCAAGGGTCAATACATAAATTGCCTCTTTGTCGTAAGGAAACCAAGAGCAGATGACCCATGAGATCATGCAGTGGCCTTAGTTGAGAAGTATGCTGTTCCTACTGCACTGAGGAACCAACAAATTAGGTTCTTAATTCATACTTAATTCTTACCCAGACTGGAGCTGAGGGCTGTATTTTGGCCTTGAGATGGTGGCCAGAGCCATCAGTGAAGAAATACTTCTGCTCCATATGCTTGGCATAGGCCAGTCCTTCCTTCTCAAAGCTCAATGCTGTATGTGAATACCTAAGGGAGGAGGACAGAGACAAATCAGCAGTGCTCATCAGCAGTGCATCATCAAAACCAAGTATTTGGCTCTGCTGGATTCTTTGCTGTRCACCCTCTTCCTCAGACTGCTGCTTGTCAGCTGAAAGCAGAACACTGAAAAATCCAAGGGAAACAATTCCTCCGCCTTGCACTGGCCCAGCCCTTGCCACTTCCACCAGTTACTTCACTGGTCTCCTTGCACAAAGATTTCAAGTGACAATGTAAACAGAATGCCACATCTCTTGAGATGGGAAGAGAGAAGGCAGACTAGGGGCACCAGAGATTTTGGATGTCTTTGGTTTTGATGGTCTCATTTTAGGTAATGTGAAGAGTCTGGATTCTGAAAACCACTTATTAAGTGTGCAGGTGCTCTGAAGCTGAGCACCTAAAACTGAAGACCCCTAAAAGCATCGAGAATCTTAGTACACTCCAAATGGGAATTCTTTGCATTTGGATTTCAAAAGAAAGGATCCTAGAATCACAGAATCATTAAGGTTGTAAGGGACCTTTGGAGATCATCTAGTCCAGCCCCCTTGCAAACAGAGGGTCACCTGGAGCAGGTTACACAGAACTGCATCCAACTGGGTTTTGAAGATCTCCAGAGAAAGAGATTCCACAACCTCTCTTGACAGCCTGTTCCAGTGCTCTGTCACCCTCGCTGTTAAGAAGTTTTTCCCTAAGTTCCTGAGGAATTTTTGGTGCTTCTGTTTGTGGCCTTTTCCTTTAGTCCTATTCGCCTTCTGACCTTCTAGGCCTATCTAGCCTTCTCCAGGCTGAACAGGCCCAKCTCTCTCACTCTTTCCTCATCAGGCAGATATTCCAGACCCCTGATCATCSCYGTAGCCCTACACTGGACTCTCTCCAGTAGCTCCACCTTTCTCTTTTACTGGGGAGCCCAGAACTGGACACAAGACTTCAGGTGTAGCCTCATCAGGGATCAGTAGAGGGGCAGAATCACCTCCCTCGACCCGCTCTTCTTAATGCACTCCAGGACGCCAATGGCATTTTTGGCCACACAGGCACACTGCTGCCTCATGGTCARCTTGTAGAGCTGCTCTCCAGAAGGTCATGTGTGATGTCCCTGTGACAGGATGCCTCTGAAGCACTTCAGGTTGCTCATAATGTTGTATCCAGTTATGGGAATGCAACTGCAAAAAATCTTTTCCTTCAATTATTTCATTTTCAGGAGGGATGTATTAACTATTTGATAGGTGTAAATAGCCTTCAATCCTTTAACAACTCCTTTAACATTTTTTATGCAGTGCTGTTTTACACTTCCATTTGTACGACATTTACTTTGAAGAGGCAAAATTGCAAACATTCCTATTCACACCTTTGCAGCAACATCAAAGTAGAATAAGCATCTTACTAATAAAATTCTAGAGACAGTATTCAATGTGAGTGTCAGGGACACTGCAAATGTCAGGGAACAAAATACAATAGAGTGATCTTTACTCATCTTTACAGGGAGAGAACGGAAAAGAAAGATGCAAGATCAAAATCTCAGACAYTGGAATGAGTAAAAGCTGTTTAGAAAATGCCAGCTGATTTGCTTGGGAGATACTAATACACTTTTCTTTACTTCCTCCCACCCCACTAAATCAAGGAGTTTGCAGCTTTTGAAAATTTTTAATTTGAAAGACTTGCAAGAAAGAACAACCAAACAGCATAATAGCTTTTCATTAAGATTTGTATCCAGGGGAAAAAAGCCACTAAAACACCATGCTAAGGAAAAAGGAAGGAAGAAGGTTGACCGACTTCAGAAAGCAAATATTATGGAAAAAATAATCCAACACTGATATCCTTGTTGAAAAGCTAAAATCTCAGAAGCAACTATACTCAAAAAGACCTTGTGTTGCGATTTGATGCAGGGAGAGGGAGGCAGACAAATTTGGTAAGAGATGAATCCCCTTGTGTTCCAGCYGATCGTCAAAGGTTAGACAGASTAGGGGTGGCTGGACTCATCTCTTATTAGGGACACCAAAAATAGGGACACTGGCAGTACCGAATTCACCAACAGTCTGCCTACTGCAGGTCCAATTGCCTTCAAACACGTAGTCGAGTTCACAAATAGCACAATTTATTCGAATGCAACATTTTAGAGAACAGGTTTCGGATGTCAGTACAGGAAATTCTCTACTACAGTGTGGGRTTCTTAGCTAGTGCCTAGTGTACAAATGCACAATCATCACTCACCCAGAAAATGGGAGAGGGCTCTCAGTCTCGAGAAGTCTCCTCAGACGGTGCCCTGATGGGAGGGGAGGAAAGGGGTTTCTTTGTTTGTTCTGCTGTTCCTCTCTTCTGTGTTCCGCTCCTTCTCTCTTTTGTTATTTCTGTCCGTYSTTGTTCTCCTTCTCTGCTGTTTCCTTTCTCCTCTGTCCCTTCCCTTCAATCAGTCTTCTATTCTCTTCTTTCTTCTTTTTCCTCTGTTTCTCAGTTCACCTTTTATATATTTTCTTTTACATTTAGGTGGAGCTTGAGTGACACTAGTCATACATACTTTTGTTATTCATTGGTCTGAAAAGTCTCCCAGGTTAATCAAAAATCTAAGAGAGCATGCTCAGTGAGGGGTGGTCGTTCCTTGGAAGCAGGKAACTTCCCAGATGGGGTTATGTATTGGTATGAAAATAGGAGTAGAATGAGTGATAACTCTCTCACCTCCAGCAAGCCTCTGTATTGCCATAACTTCTGCTAGGCCTTGTTTTTCTCTCACTTCCTTGCTCTCCAGCAATTCTCCCACACCTTGAATGCACAATAAGAAGAATGCTAAATATGCAGATACAAACGGTTTTGCAGAATGAATTCCATACCAGAATTTCTCATGCAATTTAAACCCAGGGGCAGAACTAGGATGCATTAGTAAGGGTTTATAGCTGACCTGCTGACATCTRGGAGAATACTCAGAAATTTCTGCAAGCCATTATCTATTGTCAGTGAGAGAAGCTTTCTCATTTGCAAAACAAAACAGAACAAACAATGTGTTTTTATTCTGTGAAAAAAAGGCAACAAAAAAAGAGCCCTATAAAAAACCTATAAAAAACCCTACACCTACACCCTACACTTCTGACAAAACATCAGAAWAGTCCTTGCTTCTTACATTCTTCTCTCCAGACATTTTAATGGAAAATTTCCCACTAATCAAAATGTGACCAAAGAGAAACACTCTTTGAAAATCAAGTCAGCATTAACAAAATGGGAGAGCAAGAGTAAGAAACCAGTGATCACAAATGACTGKTTTTGAACTCTCAGAAGGAAGAGATGAGGAAGAGCTCTCCAATGATACTGATAAAATCTATATTAGTACCATGAAACTAAATTTCAGGAGAAAAGTTTTGATGGTGACATATGGAACTTCCCTATCATTTTATCCAGTTTTGATAGCACCAGATGAGCAAATGCTAAGATGTGCACTTTCTCCAACATCTACATTGAGAACATGACCTTTTGGCAAATATTTTAAAATAAGTGGGCTCTATGACATCTCTGAATATATTACGAAATGGTACAAAACCTCCTGTGATGTAGTAGAAGATTCATCATGTTGCACAAATAACACTGCATGGAGAAACAACCTACAAAGCAAAATGGAGAAAAGAGCCCTACAGTGGAGAGGAGATGGATGGGGTAGTATAAATCTTTTCCCTCTTTAGCTACTGTAATTAAGTCCAACATGTTGCTCATTCATATAATTCAAACATAATCTGGCTGTTGTCTTGGCTGTACAGGATTTGCAGACTCTTACTGTTTTAATGACAATGTACCAATGAAAGCTTTTTCTTTGTTTTCACAGAAAATCCAGAGTCCACATCAGGAGGGAATGAATCTTGTGGTGTGTGAGGGATTTTGGCCTTGTAATTATCTTTCCAATTCTAGCATGTTCTTCTACTGGAATTATACATAAGCAGCTTTAAAGCTGCAGGAAAGAAATGGAGTTTAAATAAATAAATAAATTTTTCCACTACTAAGATATGCAGAACCCCATATGACGYAATAGTTTCACCAACCTCAATATATATGCACATATTAGAGAATAAGTATAAGAAAAACTGTGGCACAAATAAAGTTCTGCCTTCTATTAATCAATATTTCCTAATGCTAGCTTTTGCTAGCAAATGTTCATTTTATCAAAGGGAAATGCCAATAGTAAAGCCGAGGACTGAGACTCATCATCAAACAGATTGTGCTGAGCTCATTTTCTCTACCTTCTCTGGACCAGAATGATTTCTACCCTCTCCCCTTCTCAGCAACTTTGAAATGAGCCAGAAAAAAAGATTTTTTTTTTTTTTTTCATGGCTCCTTAAGCCCCATAACTATGGTATCTCTTCAGCAGCAACTTCCACAGTCATCTGCCCAGATCCACTGCCCGTTGCCTCAACTGGAGCCTTTAATGGATGTATTATCAGTGACTGGGGATGTGAAGTGAGATGAGAGTGCAAAGAAGTCTGTCTGAGCATGAGAAATGCCAGAAATACTGTGTCATCAAGAGACAGTTGACAAGTACTGATTTGCTTTGAGATCTTCTACAGCTCCTGCAAATTTGCTCTCTGGAAATGATCATTACACATATGCTGGGTGAAGGGGATAAAAATGTCATGGGGAGAAAGTGTAAGATTTATTTATCAGGAATGCCACCTATAGGATAATGTACCTTTAATAGCACAAGTAACCTGTAGTCAGAGGAGAAGGTTCTCTTTATGCTTTTTCTACACTCCAGTGGAAGTATTCAGAGAATTCTTAAATTTTAACTTCTTGCTAGACCACAAAGACAGCYCAATTTTTTTCTTACTAAGAATCAAGAGATCTTTTCTTTAAGATCTTTGGCCAACCAAGCTTTAGTGCACCTGATAGTGTTAACGTAATAAAATGCAGAAAAATAAATGGTTRCAGTCCAAATGCAATTGAATTACAGGCTATGTCTGCCCCCGGGTCCCTAAATTCCCATTCACAGTGCCTTATAATGCTAGGTGAGGGCTTAATCTATAGGTAAAAGWTATTTTCTTTCAAAAATGCATTGTTAGCAACTGAAAGATGTGACATCCTATGTGAACAGAGCACCCTCCGCCTGCCAATGCCAAGGAGTTTACCCACTGATATGATTGCTCAGCAGCTGCACAAATATTGTAAGTGAAATATATAGCATTATCTTCTCCTTTGAAAGTTGGCTCATTCTGATCAATAAACTATATCAMAGATATGATATGCCGAAAAATTTTCTCCTGAGGAGGCAATATCATAAGRTGCTAGATTCTTTTAAAATCCCATYCCATTTTTTCATGACTCCCTATAAAGGCAGACGGAAGGCAAATATTGATATCACCAGAAATTTGGACGCAGAGTGAACTGTCTGGATGGCAGAGCTCAGAAGTCTGTGATCAGTSGCAACACAGTCTAGTTGAGGCCTGTGGCCAGTGGTGTGCCCCAGGGGTCAGTCCTCAGCCCAGTCCGGTTGAATTTATTCATTAACGACCTGGATGAAGGGATGGAGTGCCTTCTCAGCAAGTTTAATGATGATACCAAACTAGGAGGACTAGCTAGCCAGAGGGAAAGTGTTGCCATCCAAAGGGACCTGGACAGACTAGACAACTGGGTGGTGAGAAACCTCATGAAGTTCTACAAGGGAAAGTGTACTTGGGGACGAATAACCCCAGACATCAGTACATACTGGGAACTGACCTTCTGGAGAGCAGTTTGTCAGAGAGGGATCTGGGTGACATGGTGGATGACCAGCMGTGCCCTTGTGGCCAAGAAAGCCATTGGCATCCTGGGGTGCATTAAGAAGAGCATCTCCAGCAGGTCAAGGGAGGTGATTCTGCCTCTCCACTCAGCCCTGGTGAGGCCACATCTGGAGTCTTGTGTCCAGTTCTGGGCTCCCTAGTACAAGAGGAATGTGGAGCTACTGGGCAGAGTCAAGTGCAGGGCTACAAGGATGATCAGGGGATGGAACATCTGCCCAATGAAGAAAGACTGAGRGAGCTGAGCCTGTTCAGCCTGAAGAGGAGAAGGCTGAGAGGGGACMTGATCAGTGTTTAGAGTACCTCAAGGGAGTGAGTGAGGAGGATGAGACTGGCCTCTTWTCAGTGGTGKCCAGTGATAGGACTARAGGAAATGGCCACAAATGGAAGCACTAAAAGTTCCACAGGAACTTAGGGAAAAATTCCTTAACAGTGAGGATGACAGAGCACTRGAACAGGTTGCCAAGAGAGGTTGTTGAATCTCCTTCTCTGGAGATCTTCTACTTCTCTGGAGATCTTGTGCCACAACCTGTGCCACATGCTCTAGGTKATCCTGCCTGTGCGGAGAGGCTGGACTACATGACCTCTGGAGGTCCCTTCCAATCTTAGGCGTTCTATGACTCTATGAGCAGCTAAAGCAAAAGAAAGCTGTGGTCCCAGCCAGGTGTATTTCTAGAGCTCTAAGGTTTTGCCCCAGATCTTCAAAAGGCTTTTCAAAAGTAGATTGGCTTCTTGGAGGATTAAAAATAAATCTCCATCAAGTTACATATGCTATTCAAGTGGTTCTAATACGCTTCATGTATCTAATGGATTTGGAGAGACCCACGGCCTCTTTCTGCACATATTCGGCCTTAGTACTTCTGGTCTTTGCTGCTCACCTTTGCCTTCATGTTCGCAGAAATACTGTCTCTTGGCCACKCCAAGGATCAACTGTAAAAAATAGTTTAGATGAAGATCCCTTTTATTTGACATAAGTTACCTGAGATGAATAACTTGCCCAAATTTGCCTGTCCTCTGTGATTTCAAAGAGAAACATTTCCAGAAAACATGCTCACAGACTAGGGTAGAATAAAGTACCAGTGTCATTCCACTCACCACTGAAGGGGCTCGGTACATCTAATTTAGGTGAGATCTTAGCACATCTAAATAATTTAATCCTAGGTGTAGCTTCTGATCTGAGACACAGTAGTTTCCTATTGTCAGTCTACTCTTGGTGCCACTTTGGAGTGATCTCACTTCAGCACTGTGGTGAAGATGAGGAAAATGACAGGGATCATAAATTGAATACACTGTATTTCTGTAACACTTATGTAGAACATGCTACTTTGCTTATACTAGAAGACTGAACAGATACYGACCTTAGGGCCGAGCTTAGGGTTATGCTCTTTTTGATGGTGCTTTAAGCCATCTAGAGAGAAGGTCGAATCACTCCCTATGTTATATTTTCATGTCCCATTGGAACAAAATCCTGGGACAGTCCTTTATTGACACCATTTTCTGTGACAAAGGAAGTCTTTAAATGATTAGAGAGCCTTTTGCTGTAGTGATCAGTCAATAAGCAAGGGGAGAAGTCAGCTTTATCAGTAGCATGCAGTATGACTCCAGAGTCACATACTGCCAGAGTAGAAAATAAAATGCTAGTGTAACAACCCATGGAGGTAGTTGGAATCACAAAGCAGCCATCTTTTCTGTAAACTGGCTTAGCCAGAGGCAAAATGCTTTCATCAAATCGCTGATTGCCAGACCTTCTTCTTTTTTTTTTTCCCTCTCTCTATTGAGAAAGCTTTAGAAAGTGGTAGTTCAGATAAAGAGAAATGTTCTGCTTCAAAGTGTTCAAATATCAGTTCCAGCAGGCACTCTCTAGGGATTATAGTAWTGTTTATTAAGTCCCTGATTGTGGGATTTGGAAACCAGCAACTGGAGAACTGCAGTCATGCTAAAAATTGCCATTGTTGGCTCAGCAGCAGTAGCAGCAGCAGCCAGGCCAAGTTTCTATGAATGCCTAAGAAAGTAAAGGCACTTGTAGAGAAACAACATTTGGCCAAAGATTTGGCCAAAAGATACCATCGGAGACGGAAGGATCAGAGGACCTCGCTCCCTTCCTCCAGCAAACTCCTCAGTTTCTTCACTGCCCACTTTTATATTGGTGAAAATTTATTTCTACTGTAAGAGCTGTTTTAAGGCAGGAGTTATTTCTCCAAGTGGTAACACGTTGATGCCATGTCAAGGCAAATTACTGAGACTTTCACTGATTTAACAAAAGTTTGTTTCAGTCATTATTTTCTGTAGCTTTTCCCTGTCAAATAAAAAGCCTGATGGACTTGTTCTGTGTGGCATCCATCCAAAGCAAGACAAAGCTTTGGAGGTTGTAGCTGAGTTATCACTTTCTGTTAAGGCCATTGCATTGTAGAAACTCAGGGAATTTATATTTTCAACATAGACGGCTAAGAACCCTCAACCTCCGAAACACTATTAGTACTTTCCCATGGTTTTTGTTTTTCATATGCTCCCTTTGTTGTGCAGGGGTGACAGAGATTTCTCTAGAACTTATGTCAAAATGAAACTTCTAACTTCATCAGCATAGAGTCTGTTTCTTATATGACTGCCATTCATTGTTTTTGATATTGTAGGAAGGATACTTATCAGAAGGTAAATTATGTCGATCTTAGTATCCTTTTGAAGGAAGATTTCTCATGAGCCTGCCCTTACTTTTGCTCAGCCATTTTGCAGCTTCTCAGTTGAGAAACTATTGGAAATACAGTGCTGTGATATGAGAGTAGACTGTTTCCTCGGCTAGCTCTTGCTATTGGTAAACAGCACTGCCGGATGCTGGAGATCTTAATAGGTGTATGGATACAGAAGATGAAGTTATTACTAGCCAGGGAAAGTTTTTAAATTAGCTCATTTAGTTCACACTAAAAATACAGCTTGGAAAAGAACTTTCATAGTGTCATGACACTGAGTAAAACAGAGGCTCCCTTTTTTTTTTTGTAATCTGTTCACACATTTTGATGGTTTCTGTTACCTTCTGCAAGCTCAAAGATTGAGAAATAGGACAACCAGTGTATTAGATGAGCCTGTGTTCCCTGAGAGCATGCAGCATCTTCTTTTTCATTTTGAATGTGAGTGCTTTGACTGCTTTATGAATGGTAACTTCTTAGAGAATCAGTAAAAAGTGACTGTCCTAAATGATGATATAAGTTGTTCTATTTTAGTTCCATTGCAAGGAAGTTACTGGAAATAAGGCCATTCTTAGCATGAGACATTCATACAAATCAGTGACAGTTCACAGTTTAAATTCCCTTCTAATTTCAGTCTGACCACAGGAGCTTTGGTCAGCTTTCTAAAACTTACTCTAACATTATACGTATTTGAGTACTTCAGATCATTGGTTGTTTTCTTTTGTTCTTCCCAATAAGACTCCTGAAAACAATCAATCTCTATTGACACAGCAGAAAAGCATCATCTTTCATCATCAGAACTCACACCAGTCAACGCTCTGAGTCTCCATTAAATATCATGCTTGTTGAAATCCTAGGTCGGATGCAGCAAGAACAGCACAATATCTATATTTCTTTAATAAAAAAAAATAAAAAAGCACAAAACACATGTATTTTCATGGATTTTCAAATCTGGTATGTATGCCAGTTTGTTAATGGGAGTGCTATACTTCTGGGAAGGCATAATCCCATAGTGGCAGCCTTCCCAGCTCCAAGTATTCCTGTCTCATCAAAGAAACTTTGAAAGGCACAAATGTTATTTCATCACTACCTTGGAAAAACTCTAACTTATTTTCTTTTCATTTACTTTGTTATGGTGTGGTTTAGAAATTACAGGGCAYGAGCATGGCCTTGCTTGTAACTGTCTAGCTGTCAACAAGTTGTCTGTGTTGCTCTTGCAGAGAATTTTACCACAGGCAAAATCCTTCCATTTTGSTCCATAAGCAGGACACAAAGAGTTTGTTCCAAGATGCACTGTCACTATTTTTTTCAGGCCTCTTCCAAAAATCAAGGCTGGAAGAGATAAGCCTACTGCAGATGGTGCGTATGTTTATTCTGGAGGGTTTGTGGGCAGTTTGCTGCTGTTCACTGATTTTTATGGTGATAAAATGGATTTTTGTCATATGCATTTTTTTTGTTTTTTTCAAAAGAATCTGCATCTATTTCCAAAGAAAATAATTTAGGCAAAATTTAAGAAAAAAACCACAAAACTGTTGCTATTCTGAGTTTAGATTTGTAAAGCAGTGATGAGATAACCTTCACCCCAGTCACATGGTTATGTTTGATCCTACAGCTAGCAGAAATGGTTTCTAGCTGTATTCCAGATGATATTTAACTGATGTCTTGTAATGTCTAGGCAGATTGCTTTTGTAAGGCGCAGTTTCCATTCCACATGCTTTTCTTTTGCCCAAAGTCAAATATGAAGTGGGAAATTGCACACTTATGTTGCCTAATTTCTGAGAAGAAAAGCATGCTCTTGGATAAGTAGTGCTTTTAGGTCCTCTTCTTGATTTGATGAATCTGTGCAGAGTTTCTGAGTACCCCTGATTTACCATGTTTACTGATACTTTCTAGCATTTGACATCATTTGTATGCAAAGTTCACCATAGCAGGGCCAGCTTTGGAAAATCACAGAATCACAGTGACTGTTCTTAGACTCTCTCATGCTTTTCTCTGCATTAACATTCAACCCTTTTCAGGCAGTAGTTTACTCTCTGTATAGCTGCAATTCACTGTGTATAAGAACTAGCAATAAAAGTTAAATCTGAGGTGGCTGGCGTTCCTCATCAGGGAAGCCTAGTCTTAACGAAGCACTTTAGTATATCAGAAGAGCTTGTTTGCAATCTAAGAGATTTTACTCATTTCAAAAGCCATCTATAGAGTGTGATGCTCTAAGCAGGTGAGCAGGCTTGCATGGACTGTGAGAGAAGCMTTGATAAGGACAGATTATTTCGGGCTCATAAGACTTTCCTGAAAATGCATGATGCCAATAGCATTAGGAACTGGGAGATCTAAGCAAGTGCCTCAAGGTGACTCCAGAACCTACAGAATATATATAGCAATCAAGGTTAACCCAAGAGGAAATAAATGTGTTGGCTTTCCTAAACTATTGCCTTAACTTAATTACTTAGGTAGTCTGAGATTACCCATGGTCTGTCATTGCTTACAAAACTCTCTGTTGGGGTCACTGTAACCTCAGGCTGCATCAGGATAACCCAGAAAGGTATGGATGGAGCTTCAGGGTTTCTTGAGCTACTCTCTGATGCCATCATCCCTCAAATGATGGAAAGTTTCCTGTGTCTAATGTCTGCCCCAAAACCATTACAGCCCCTATATCCTTCAGACTTCTCTGCATCTTGCTTTTTAAGTGTTAAGGAGCCTCTGCCTTTATGAAAGTGATTCATTGCGTCCCTGTCACTTGTTTTCTGACATCTGAAATTGGATTTTGCAGARATACCACTTGCCTCTAACTGATAAGAAATGTTTGTTTCTGGCAAGATGGAATTTCTATCTCGAACCTCTTCTCTCTCCCTTTGTAAGCCCCTTTGTTATTGTTCTTACTGGGGTTTGTCTTCATTTTTTTTTTCTCTCCCTTCTCTCCCAATCCCTGCCCTTTTTTGTCTCCTTCTTTCTCCCTCTACTTTCTCCTCCATTCTTCCCTTAGATCTACAGTGTCTCTTCACAATTGCTAGCCTACCCGCTTCCCTAAATTCCTCAGGTTATTGCTTATGCGGGGCCTGCATGGACAGGTTCAAGCTTTTCCTGCCAATTTGAGAGGGGATTTATGCCCTGGTCATTATTTTTTGTTATAATTTTATGTTGTGTAAATTATTCAATATTTACTAGAGCCAAAAAAAAATCTAGCCAACAAATTGTAGGTAGGACATTCACCTGGAGCATGGAAACAATGGGGCTCTAGTGAGTTAGAGTCACTCTAACTGGTTTCTTTTCTTTTCTTTTTTTCCCTATTATTTTTTTCAAGTAAAATCTTGCTTTCTGTTTTTTCCTTTCTTCTCTATTCAAAATGCATGAGAAATAAGTGATCCTGCTTTTTGGAGGGCCATTAGTTCCTTTCATTTGCTGTTCGGTAATGGGAACAAATTTCTTTGGAAGGACCAGGTGTGGACTAGCTAAGACCTGGAGAACACCATTATGTTGGCTCCATTCCAGAGGTGTTTAAGGGATCCATGCTGTTTAAATGTGGGTAGGAGTGTGCTGGAGGTGAAYGTCTGCTGAGAGAGGACTAAAGCCAGAGATCTTGTGAACCTTGCATCTGTGTGACTTGAGGAAAGGGCTAAATGAGAAGCACAGGGAAATGAATGCAGATGGAGAATATCTTCTCTGGACCAGAGGAAGCTGCAGAGCATCCCTAGTTCATAGCGTATATCCATAGGCAGCATCGGGATACTCTGAGCCTGCTCTCCCCTCCAGGACAGGCCAAGGGAATGGCCCAAATCCGACTGTACAACCCCACTGAGCATCTCCCCAGACTGGGAGCATTCCCAAGGGATGCTCATTCCCTGCCAGGAGGTTTCCAATTGCTCCTTGCCCCGAATCCATTCAACACAGCAACACTATGGCATTTTTGCCACGTTATGTCACGGCAGACAGATGGATGAAAATGAATGCAGATGGAGAAAAGGATGGAGAAAAGGGAGATGGAGAAAAGCTCTCTCTGCTGAGAGAACTCCTGTAGCMAGCTGGAGAGAGCCAGTAATGGAGCAGTCAAGTCTCAGAGTGTCAGGGAAGACACATTGTGAGGCTGGATCTGAGCTCTGGAAGTAGAAGTACCTTGTTGTGGCATGCAAAGACAGGCTTTCCCCGTGGTAAGGCAAGCCAGAACACAACCGCAGCAAGTTSAGTACCTCTCTGCAACTCACATCAATTCTCTACACCAAGTGCTTGCAATAGATAAGCTCAGGGAGAAAAGCAGCAGCCTGCAGGGAGCCCACATCCCAGCTTGGAGTAGACCCCGATGACAGCCTGCTTTAGTGAGCTAAGCTTGTTGGGCTCACACCAGCCTCYCTCAAAGTTTAGCAGGACTCATAGAAACCATACAAACAGCAGCATTACCAAAAAGCAGCTCCTCACCATATTCCTCTTTACTGTCCTCTTTTTGATGTGCTTATGCTTGACTGTGGCTCTCAAAGGGTAATTCATATAGAAAAAAAAAACTTTCTGGGAAAATGTAGCCTGTATGGAGTGACTTGCAAACTCACTGCTTTGGCTATACTACTCCTGCAGAATGAGAGACTTTTATCAAGTCTTTAATTTATCTCAAAGCTTTATTCCATCATTTCTCTATTTCCAATTCCATTTATATAATAAGACTTTCTTTTATTTACATTGGTGAAGCCTTGAATTCATAAACTATCAGAACGATTTTAATGTAGAATAAGGTTTTATCACTTCATATAAATATATTTAGCCTGAAATTCATTCTGTGTCACCTTTTGTGGGCTCAGAATATATGTAACACTTTTTTATGTGTACGTACCACTAGATTTTAAAACTAGATTTATGACATTCACTGCATTCACTGCCATTGTTATAGAACAGAAGGAAATATGGGGAATATTTTCTCAGCATTTATGGTTGCACCCACTTTGAAACAATAAACCATTCTCTCCAACTTCAAAGTAATTTTATAGACATATTTAAAGAACGCTGTGAGTTTGTTGGCTGCATTTGTAAGTTTTATACTTGGCCAGAAAATGACACTTTGGAAAATGTTTTTTATTTGTTATTGTTTGCATTAAATTACAGCCTACGGACCATGAGCAGAATGAGAATCTCACTTGGTGCTCTGTAATGAATATGCATGCATAAAGGAAGGTATGCTTGAATATCTGATTCCAAAAATGTATTCTCCTTTTCCTTCTCTGTCTTCCAGTCAGGATATTGTCACACACAGCTAGCTACCTTCCTAAGGTGCCCTATGGGCAGCTGAGAAGATGGGCTTCTAAAGGAGCTTAGACAAGGTTCCAGAACAAATTCGCAGAACAGAAACTGGATGCAGATTCTCATGAGATGCCATTTACTGCTGGGGAATTTTGGTCAGAGTGACGTGTTACCTTTCCAATGTGCACACTGACTTGACTAAAACTGCCTTGACTGTTCTCACCTGCCGGACTTTTTCTTCTGATCGTTCGATTTTATTGGCAAATTTGTCTGGTCCTCTCCTTGAGCAGATATTGCTGATGCTATCCTTTCGCTTGGAAAAGTTTAGAGAAGTYATGTCTGGCACTATTAGCTCTGCAGGAAACCTTCCAATTGATTTATCAATTGTGCTGTAAAATGAACTGTATCATGGTTGTATTTTTATTACAGAAATGACACA
This sequence comes from Eudromia elegans, assembly GCA_003342815.1. NCBI lineage: Eukaryota > Metazoa > Chordata > Aves > Tinamiformes > Tinamidae > Eudromia > Eudromia elegans. The sequence continues at coordinate 288,078 of PTEX01000317.1, forward strand.
GACAAATTTTGTCACCAGAATCGCTCAATAGCTTTCTCACTAGGAAATAGGAGCGCCTTTCAAGCAAGAGTGCAACTCAGTTATGGATATCCTGTCCTATTTTTAGTCTTCTTGTCACAAAGAATATATGGTAATGACCATTTTATGTGAAATTGTTAGTGACTGAGGCTTCCTGGCCTGCTTAGACATGTACAGCAAGAGTCGAGCCAGCTTTGGTGTTRGATAAGGGAAAGGTGAGCTCTGCTGGAAGGTAACTTTTCCAGGATGGTATTGGAGGTGTTAGGCTGTGCAACTATCTAGTTGCACCTATTTTCCATATATTAAACACTGATGGCATTCAGTCTGTTTTCTCTGTCACCTTGGGGATCTGTATGCTATGTCCAACGGTCTAGAAGAAGCACYGCACATGAGTAAGCTACTTTCAGGTAGGCTTACAGGGGATAAACAAGGGCTTGCAGTTTCTCTGGAAAATGTCCCATGACGTCCAAATTGAAGGATGATGGAAACTGCTGTGCATGCATGCAAGAGTCATTTCTGTGGGCAGAATATAAAGGTGTGAGTTGCATCTTCTATATGCATTCAAGCTCTTATTTTCTGCTTAGTACACATTCATATATGTGTGCTTTTTGTGTGTACTGCACGTATATGGAAGGGCAGACTGCTTCCATACGTGCCACATGTACTCGACTCTGTATTTTCTACAGACTACACCTGATCCTGCAAAGAGTCAGGATTCCTGGGGAGGCTGTTCTGGCACTTTCTGGGTCAGACCTTGTCATGATATCTATCATGATAGATATCAGTCTTGTTCCCCTGAAGTCAATGTACTGGTCCTGATTAAAGGTTTGACCTCTTCTTTCCTGTATTCTTCTGTGGAAATATTTCTGTCACTAATGTGCCATGCTGCCTGAGTGCCAGATACATTGGATTAGATACCAATGAACTTAYTGTAGTGCTGCTTTTAGAAAACACATTTCTCAGACTATTTTTGATCACCTTTGTTTTCTGTTTTCTGGCAGATTGAGCTTTTGATGTGTTTGTAATTATGTATTATTCCTTCAAGGAAGAGTTTGGAATCTCCTTTCATTTCTAAGGCAATCTATCAGCTCTAGGGCCATTACCAGTTTTGCAATCTTGCTTTACATAGTTATAATTTAAAGGGCAATTTCTCTTTTATTATTATTATTATTTTTTTTTTTTTCCTTTGAATTTCCTTTCCAGTATCAGGAATTTTGTTGTACAATGACGAACCTGATTGCCAGATAATGGAATTTAACCATCGTCCCCTAAGTGCAAGAGCTTGCTCATTACCCATTGCATCTGGCCATATTTCATAGTATTATAAAGAGATTTTATTTTGCCTGGGTAAAAAAAGAGCCAGTAATTGAATTTAATCTAAAATATTTATTTTCCTTCTCTTCCTATYCAACACTAGCAGATGACTGATCAGCCCATGGTACTTCCTTAAGATTTTGAATGAAAATTGTAATATTTTTTTAAAAAATCTGGATGAGTTTTGAGTTAAGGTCTATACAGAGAAGAAGATTTATGGACATTGAATTTGAATGGATGAGCGCAATGAGAACTGAATGAACTGGGATGAGCCCAATGCGAACAAAGTACTGTAAAGGTCTGTGGTTTTTTGTTTGTTTTGTTTCTAAAACCAGGCAGGACTGTTACAGTAAACTTGACTATTCTCTTAAATGTCACAGAATTTTAGACAGAGATTCCTCTTTCAGAACATCATTTAGTTTCTATTTGGTATAGCTGTGAGTTTTTCTGTAGGACACCATGACAGTTTCTTGATGGTTGCACACATGTAGGCAGTGTATTTCATTGGATTGTTGACACTATTGTCTGAAATCACAAGTATAAAGATGGTTTGTGAAAGAAKGGGAACAGTTACTGTCTCAGAGCAGATTCAAAAATACTTTTACCGTGGAAAGTACTTAAGGCTCTTGAGCTTAAGGCCTTAATAATATGGTAATATGGTGTAATATCTTAGTGCCCCTTCTCCTGGGATGGAACAGCATAAAACGTCACGTGGGACATCCTGTTGCCAAGCGGCCCTCAGAAAGGTTTTCTCTGAGGTTGTGCACATAYGGTAGAGTTGAAAACTTGGATGATATGACACTGTCATCATCACTGTTACTCAGCAGGGTGTCTCAAGGTGCAAGCAAAATAATATAACTCCAGAAAAAGAGATGAAGCCATCTGCATTAGATCAGACCCAAATTCTGTCTGTGGCAGTGCTGTGTCCACATTGCCAGTCCTTTGCAGAACCTTGAGGCTTGCGAACATTTTTGAGTTTCTGTAAAATCTCATTGAGGYCCATGCTTCAGTTGTGCACCCTGTGAAAAGGAACTTCTTATTTCTTCCAACGTGCTGCATCATTGTTTCCTGGATGCCTCAATCTCCCTGGTGGGAGAAGAAGCAAGACAAACAGTTTCTCGTTCATCTTCCTTGCCCATTTCCTTATAGACCTGTATTGAAATATCCCTCTGCCATCTCTCCTCTAGGCTTAACTGTCTGTACCTATCGAGTATCTTCTTAAAGATGGACAGTGTCTTGATTATTTTTGACATCTCTATTTTATAATCTACATCGTTCTGAGATGGGGGTAATTGGGACAGCTCTCAAATCTTTGATGTGTGGGTGGTAAGATAATGAAGGTGCTAYGAGAGAGCTCACGCCCAAAGGTTTTTCTGAAGAACAGGAACATGAGCAATAATAATCCCGCTTTTAAAAATAAATCCTCCCCATGGTTACTTGCAGAGCTGGTAGGTCATCTTTAGAGTTATACAATTATATGACTTCTTTATATTCTAGGTAAAGAAATCTTAGATCTAAAAAATGAAAGATGTTTTGAACAGCCTTTCAATTCCACATAGTCAGAGTAAGAAGCTCAAAAACCATTAAATACTTGAGTCACTTATTAARGACAGCATTTTTATCTGCTGTATCTTGATTTAAATTGAACACGTCATATGACATTAAGCAAAATGAGAATTGTATCTTGAAAGACAGCATAACTCATAAATAGTGTAGCCATAAGCCAGTTGATAGCTTACTTATGACTGGGCAAATCTAATATCCTTCTTAGCTGTAGGGTATGTGATTTTCTCTATATATTGCCCTGCAATTGTTTGTTGTAGAGGATAGTGAATTTGCCAGTTGCTATGAGCTTATTTCTTGCCTTAATGTAGTTAATACAGATAAATGTACTTTTAGGGGTTTTTTTAAGTCTCTCTCATATTTTTACAGTTTTCTGAATATAATTTTTGCCTAGTGGAGAGAATCTTTGGATAAAATGACTACAGGCCAAAATATTTATTGAATTACAGACTATTTATCACTGAGTTTTATTTAAAAAGATCCATATAAGGCTTCAAATCTTTTGGCCTGTCTCAGAAAGATATACAACTAGATATGAAATTTCTTGCAAACCAAACTACTTTGTAATAAATGGATTTAAATGAGAGTGCCAGGAAAATTACATTCAAACATTAGAACTATATTCTAACTGTAGTCAGGCCTCACTGTCAGGAAAGGAGGCAAAAAGCTTATTTCAGAAGCAGTTGCAAGGATTAATATGAAAAATGTTACATTCATGTGTATATATTTGAACGGGCATGAAATGCTCATTCATTCAAAGAATAAAAGAATAACTGCATAGCTGTTTAACTGGTATACATCTAAAGAAATGAGTGGATATTGTAGAAATAGTAGTAATATCCTAGTTTTCAATATTTAGGAACAACAAGTCTGAAACTATTCAGATCGGCTCATAGACCTCATCTAAATACTTGCATTTGATGGCATCAGAAGGTAAGTGGTTTACTAACAGCAGCTTTTAAAAATTCCAAGAGGAGTAAATCACCAGAAGCATTTATTTGCCTTCAAAGGAGCAGAAAAGAATAATGAACAACAAAATAGGAAAGTGTGCTTTAGACGACATGAGTAAAGTAAATTTCAGAGAATGACTTTACCATTAACGACTGGAATTTCAAAGTTCTGATATAAAGTACCCTGGTTGCTTTTTTTTTTTTTCCCCCTCGTTTTTTAATTGTTTTTAAGACAAAAGTAAATGAAGTGATAAAGTCACATGTGTGCGCGCACACACACACATAGGAAATGTTAAAAAAAAAAGGCCAGAGTTCTCCCTTTTTAGAAATTGCAAAGCTTCTGTCTTGGCCCGATGTTGGGCTCTGCAGAACCTGGGGGCAAACTGTGGGTCATTAGGATGAAAAGAGAAACTAGGAGGGTGGAAATCCCCTTAGGGGATAAACCTGATTATGGAGTTACGGGATGTCTTTTGACATGATTGGATAAAGGTGTTTGGGGCTCCCAAAGATTGGTTAGAAGTTGCTCGCGCAGCTCATGGTTGCCATGTGAGCACCTCCTGGGGAGGTAACGGGGAGAGTGTGAGGATCATTTGTGAGTGTCTCATGGGGAGGGGAAAGGGTTCATTTGTAGGAGGATATACAAGCCGCGGYGTGGCTTCAATAAAGGTCTTTGTTTCACCATCTGAGAGACACCTGCTCCTCAATACACCCACAAAYGGGGCCCAAACAGGGACTTGGTTAGACAGTTGGGGAAGATCGCATGATGAGGTAAGCCCGACAGGACGGATGGGTGAGAACGTCTTGCACACACAAAACTACTTTGCTTTCACTGAAGTTCTAGCCTCGGCAAAGGAGGGAACCAGGCTGCCATGGACCATGGGAGTCTCCATGACTAAGGAGCAGGAGAGGGCTTTGCAAGTCCTAACRCACACCCTAGAGAAGGCAGGAAAGGGGAAGGATGTGCGCCCAGATGATCTAACCTGGCTATTAAAATGGGGACTGGAAATCTGTAATGCCCTTTTGAAAAGGATGGTGTATGAATTGGGTGCATGGAAYGGACTTGGCGTAGTACTTTGAGACTGGTCAACTAGGGGAGCTGCAACATTGTTAAAACCCTGGTGTGTAACGTATGAGACCTTAAAGGGATATGTGGGAAGCGTGTCTATAGGGTATAAAATGACTGCACCCCGCCCTGCCCCTCCCATCCCCCCGGGAGATGAATGGAGCCAATACCRTTGTGACCTGAGGACTGTTATGCATGGGTGACCCTCAGCAGATGGGGCACATGGCCCTTATYGGCCAGGGCGRAGACACACCGTTCCCTATTCCCCTGATCTTCCTCCTCTAGAGTAAGGGGAACTGCAGGAGTTTGTGGTGTCGGCACCACAGCAAAAACAGGCGTCAAGGGAAAACAAGGATCAGTGGGCACACATCCACCGAGAGGTGTTGCAAGCCACAGATCTGTAAGCAGGGGGTGGGATAGGCTCCTCAGTGCTGGCATGTCCCATTATCTTCGATCGTAATAATGGAGCACAGCACAGACCAACTGAGCACAATATCATCAAGGAGATTCACCAAGCAGTGAAGGACTRTGGACTAAAGGCCCACTACATCAAATAGAGATGTGTGGAAAATCTCACTATCAAGAACCAAATGTCCAAAAAGGAGACAGAGGAGTCCTAAAACTTCATTCGAATAAAGGGAGRGTCCATCAAGCATATCCCTGTGGGGTTTCTCAAAGTGCTGGAGGTTGCAGCCCCCCTTTTATCCTACTTTCCTGGACGAGGTCAGCCCTTTCCTTTTCCCCATTGGCCAAGGTACTCAGGAGTTGCAGGCTTCCTGCCTGCTTACAGTTTTCCACCTCATATGCATATTTAGAATCTATAAAAGTTGGTATAATTCACAGGCTTTTGTCAGAGGATGCAATTCTGCCATTTGAGCTGGCCAGGTAAGCAGTAGCTTGCTTTCTCCCAGCAGCTCGCTTCCCTTAGTGATAGCATATCCTGTCGCCCGTTTCCTTACTATTACTTTTGCATCGTCAATAAATACATCKTCCCTATCTAGCTAAAGAGTACCTCTCAAATCTTCCCTCGCCCAAGTCTGGATATCTATTAACTTCGATTCTTCTCCCTYGAGGCCAGTTAGGCAAGAAGCTGGGTTAAACCCTCCCTCTCTTCTTAATTTTAAATCTTATCATCCATTTAAAAGCCCTTTCAGCTAGTAATGCCTAGCTGTCGAGTGGAACCTCGACAACAAAGGATCCTCATATGGTCAATACTTTTTGGGCCTCAGTTACCATTAGAGCCATAGCTGCACAATTCTGCAAACAATAAGGGCACCTCTTAGTCACTGGCTCTATCATTTTAGAAAAATAAGCTACTGGTCTTCACATCCCTCCATGGTAAAATTCCTTTGGCATGGCCCTGCTTGATAYCCACATATAATTCAAATTCTTTCTCAGGGTCCAAACGAGCTAAAGCAGGAACCTTGGCCAATTTATCTTTTAATTTTCTAAAGCTCTGTTCTCCTTCTCGTGTCCGTACCACAACATAGGGGCTGTTTTGGGTTAAAAAGTCATACAGTGGTCTAGCTAAAGCAGAAAAATCTTCAACCCAGGCTCTGCAGTATCCCACTAGCCCTAGGAACTGTCATAGATCTTTTTTAGTTCTGGGTGATGGTACTTCTAAAATTCTCTGAATTCTTTCTAGGTCCAGGCATTGTAAACCTGTAGTCAAAATATGCCCCAAACACTTGACCCTTCTTTCCATCATTTGTGCCTTTATATTATGTTAATCAGCAGAACACCTTCCTGGTGGGTTTGGCCCCTTTTGTACCAAAAAGGTCTCCTGACAACCCCTGCCACCTTAACCATAATCGCTTGCCCATTCCCATCAGGATTCCTCAGGAGCAGGGAGCAGGCCAAACCCGCTGTCGCTTCTGAGCTGCTCAGCCACAAGTCATCTGATGAGAGAGCTGGGGCCAGCTAGAGGGACAGAACAGGCCACCGAGCTGGTTTCTAGACAACCTGCAGAACAAGAGGTCTTTCCTCAGCCTGCAGGGAAACCAGGTTCAGTGGTGGTGAGTGCCCTGACAACACGAGCTGCTCACACATATTATCCTTTGACACCATGTAGGGCCAGTGCCAGTCTGCACTGCCTGTACCATGTATTGTTTTTCCTCCCTCCCCTTGTTCCCATTCAAAGGCAAAATACCGTTTACCATCCTCTGTGATAGGAGATCCCCCCCAAATTATTTTTCAAATCAAATACTAAATAGTACTGATGCAAAGAGGGGTTCTGGTTTACTATTCTATAGGTTCCATCCAGTATCCAGTATCTCCCAAAGCTTGTGCAGGAGTCTGTCTATTATCCCCTGCTACTTTTCCACGTGGGCACTAATGATACCATGAGGAAACTGTCTGATATCAAGCAAGATTACAGAGCCCTAGGGATGACTGTCAAAGGTATGGGAGCCCAGGTCATGTTCTCCTGCATCCTACCAATGAGGAGAACGGTTTCAAGGAGGAGAAGGCGGATATTACAGGTTAACAGCTGGCTGCACCGCTGGTCTTGGCAACAGGATTTTAGGTTCTATGACCATGGGACTCTGTTTGACGACCACCAGCTAGTGGGGAATGATGACCACCTCAGCAAGAGAGGCAGACGCGCCTTTGCCAAAAGGCTGGCCAACCTGGTTAGAAGGGCTTTAAACTAAGCAAGAAGTTGCAAAGGGGAGTGCCACATGGACCAGGCAATCAATACCATGCAGCCAAAGTCAAAAGGTGTCCAGCGGGAGTATGGTAGTGAGGAAGTACAGATAGGACATGATTACAGAGGGTCCTCTTTCACCTCTCTCTTCCTCATTTGACTTTGGGGGTTTTTGGTAGCTTGTACTGGCTTCCTTTACTTGTTCTTGAAAGGGACAAAAGGTCTCATTCCTCTTCCTCTATGGTTAGAAGCAGGAGTTGCAGAGGATGCAGGAGCTCCTGATAGTTCTTTCTCTCTCCTTCAGATTCTTGTTTTCATTTTTCTCCTCTTCCATAGACGATCTTCTAGGTCCTTAACTATATTGACCCACATTCTTTCCTGATGGGACCCTTCTCAGTATCACTGAGATGTAGGCACAAAACCTAAAAAAGACTAGGGTCATCATCCAACCCTAGAGGGGGTCACCTAAATCCCCCGGTAACGTATATTCTGGCCTAGCAGTCCTTTCCATTGGACCTAGCACCCCTTTCCATCAGGCTACTTGAGGACCCCACCCCGGTCCTAGCTGTGGATCCCCCTGATCTACTGCCCCTCCATGGGCGTCCATGTCAAAGTCATCACCCATTTGTCCCATAGTACTCACCGGTGAGATTTCAACGTTCCTTTCCTTCAGACCTCATCCTTTCCATCAGACCTAGTGGTACCTAGTGGTCCTTTCCGTCAGACCCTGTCCTTTCTGTCGGACTTAGTGATACATAGTGGTCCTTTCCATTAGACCCTGTCCTTTCCATCAGATTGCTTGAAGACCCTTCCCTTTTCCTACCTGTGGATCCCCCTGATCTGCTGCTCTCCTGTCTCCGGACAGCCTTGGGAACCCAATCAGTCCTCTGTTGCTGGCTCACCACAAGCTCTGGTGAGACGCGCCATCAACCCCAATCACCAGCTGCCATCCTCAGAAGGATCCCAGATGAGCCCCTATTTGTGCAGAAAATCTTGCTATCAAGAACCAAATGTTCAAATAAAGGGAGAGTCCACCAGGCACATCGCTATGGAGTGTCTCAAAGTGCTGAAGGACACAGCCCCCCTTTTATCGTACTTTCCTGGCCGAGTTCTGCCCTCTCCTTTTCCTCATTGGCCAAAGAACTCAGGAGTTACAGGCTTCCTGCCCACCTACACCAAACTCCTGCCTCCTGCCAGCTGTTCTCACKTAAGGTCACCTGWCTSCTCTGTCCCCCTCACTCCTGACTCTGCTCAGTCTCCCCCAGCATTTATTCCTTTGTCCCGCTCATCAGCCAGACTGTGGGGGAATTTGTAAAGACACAAACTTGTGTGTTCTGCTCACGGGGGACATCTAAAGATCAGTGGTTTACCCCTCATGACTATAAAATGTTAGCCCGGTTATTATTAACTCCTGTACAACAAGCAGTAGCCCTTAAAAAGTTAGCAAACCTAAGGGCCTTGGATAATATCCATGACCTGATGATGCACAGAATAAATGTCAAATGTTTATGGGGGAAAGGAACTACACTATCCCTCAAATACAGGCCCGCYTGCCGCACTTGCCCAATCCAGGGAATTGTTTCTAAAGACCCTATCCACCGCGACAGATGAAGGTGATGCAAAGTCACAAGAGCTTTTTGTAAAGGTGACCCAAGAAAAASGGGAATCGTTCATAAAATTCTTAGAGCAACTGAGAGCCTCAGTGGATCGGCAGGTCACGGRTGAGTGCCCTCGACAACTTATTTTTGAACAGTTGCCTGAGACAAACTCCAACAAAGCCTGTCAAGAGGTTCTCAGGGCACTACGTCAGCAGAGTGCGGGGACACTCCCATGATATCAGACATGGTTAAAGCCTGTCGGGATGTGGAAGACACCACAGGGGATCCCCTGCAGATGCATGGCAGTGCCTGCGCGTCTCTTGCAGTCCAAAGGGGAGGGTCCGGGGGGTTTGTTTTCAGTACAGGAACCAAGGGCATTTCAAGAGGGAAGGCCCACAGACACAGAGACGGAGACAGCTGGCTGCCCCTGATCCCTGCCCATGATGTGGCAAAGGATGACATTATGTGAACCAGTGCCGCTCCACTACCCATTGGGATGGTGACTCCTTCCCAAAGTAAGGAAACAGGAGGCGGAGTGTGGTCGATGCTCGTGCGCAGACACAAGTGATGCATGTAAGGAGAATGGAAGACAAGGCAGCAAGTCCAGTAGACTTCCATTGGCAGTGGCTGTCATGGCAAAACAAGTAGTAAGGTGGGTCACGGTGGACCGGCAGGAAGTGCCCCTGCAGGTTGAGCTGGACTTGGGTCCAGCACTGGTTATAGGACCTGCCGGTGCAGACTTCTGGGTAACACTCACGACACCAGTAAACTGAAAAATACAGATAATAGACTTAAAAGACTGTTTTGCCCACATTCCAGAATTCAACAAATGTAAATATGTTCATGTCTCCATCAATACATATTCAAGCATCATTGTGGCAACGACCCACACAGGAGTGGCAGTGAGGGATGTATGACAACATTTCCTCACAGTGTTTGCCATGCTCGGTATCCCTCAGCAGGTCAAGATGGACAGTGGACCAGCCTACACCCTCTGAGCATCTGCAGCTGTTCTCCAAACCTGGGGGGTAGACATGTGACAGGCATCCCACACTCCCCTACAGGACAAGCTATAATAGAACAAGCACAATAGCACGTTGCAATAAACAAAAAAAAGGGGAAATGAGGGACACATGCCTCAAGACAAGTTAAATAAGGCAATGTACATTTTAAATTTTTTAAATTGCAAGAAGCATGGAATAATGCCAATCCAAYGGCATCACCGAGAGGGGATRCAAAGTATGGGGTAGGCTATGGTAAAATATAAAAATCTGGACATGCAGAGGAGAGAGGGACCAATRCTATTAATAACGTGGGGTTGAGGGTATGCTTGTGTTTCCACRGGAACAGGATCACGATGGATACCTGCAAAATGGGTCCATCTAGCAATAGAGGCGAATGAAAAGGAACCCTGAAGGTGATGCTCAGCATCTTAAGCTTTACCTCTGTGATGAGGACGCTGGTTTCACCTCTCTGACAGTCCAGAGGGAATGTATGGGGAACCTTGGCCAAGTCAATGGGACAAGACTCAGTGTGCCTGCTGTCAGCACCCCAATGACCTGTTCAGCATCTGCTTGGTAGGCAACCCAGCAGGTATGAGAGCCCAGCAGGTATGRGAGCCCAGCAGGCTACACAAATAGCCCATAATTACTSAGAGGCACAWTCCAAGTCCTCAGAGGAGAATGCCATCTGCATTCTCGATGCTCCCCATCCTTTCATATTTGGKGGCTGGGRGCTTTGGTTTGGCAAGTGGTTTGGGAAAGTTATAGTTGTGAGGTTTGTAGTTCTGTTAGCTTTTGTAGCAATTTGATCCCTGTTTCATGAGGCTGATATAGAGCATGATAAACCGCATATTACGCACAGTGACTGCCGACACGATGACAATCCAGATGCAGACCTGACTCCCCGATGAAGATGGAGAAGCAGACACAGATGCCCTACTAGGAAAAGTGCCTTAAATCAGGAGGACAACAAAAAATGACCTTCAACATGAGTGGAAATCACTGTGTGCTCACACYACCCTTAAGCAAACCCAATAGTGGAAAACATGTTACCATATCGTTCCTTTCTGCTCTAGGAGGGAAAACTCAGGAGAGCCTGAGGCTGAGAACTCGAAGAGCAACTCACAAAGGGGTTTTTCCTTTCACTTGGCCTTTTTGTAAAGGATATTATGAAGCAGCTCCTAATAAAACACAAGGCTGCTCTAGATGAGCGTGTCCACTTCTTACATGGAACATTCTTGTACCTTGGTTAATGGCATGTTTCCCTTTGATTTATAGCCAGGCTTGCTTTCAGACGGCATCAGAATACCAAGCAAAAGTATGAATGAGAAGCAAACGTGGCCATCAGTGCTGCTGCAGCTGGAAATGCTGTTCCTGGTGCTCCGCAACAGATTCCAAGTGCTGACTGGTGTCTATTTCTATGCRGTCATGACTATGGGTTGTTACGACAGCTTTAGCCTCTTTGCTTGGAGCTAGCCACAAGTTCACAGCTCTTCAGCATTTAGCAGACCTGAATGTACTTGTGGCATACCCTTGTCCTCTCATTTCCAACACGCTCCTTAGCTGGATGTGAAGGATTTTGGTCATCCCTCAGACATGGCTGGAGTACTGGAGCCTTGATCCTGGGTGTGGGACAGTAGACAGGCGTGCCAGGTTGTCCATCCTTTCTGCCTCTGAATCCTGTTGTGTGGAGTCAGGACAGATGCAGGTCCTGCTCCCATATCAGAAAAGTTAGTTGCAGAATTGCTCTAAAGATCCATTTAAAGATCTGTGAAAGGTATGTAAGGGGTATGTTTAACACCAGATCTTTTAAGGATAATTTGGGAGCTAGATTGCTCTGCAGTTGTAGCATGATTTTTGAAAGCATCTAACTTACATAGGAGCTGGGCACTCAAATTCTTTATAAATCCAGTGAGGTTCCTAGTAGCCTCTTCAAGTGAACAAACAGCTTTGAAATTCAGTCTTTTCTTCCTCTTTTGTTGCACTCATCTGCCTTTAGGCTTATTTGCTGAGCAGCCTGAGGACACGCAGCCCGTGTGCTTCATAAGGCATCTCCSATCATGTGTCCAAGCTTGTTGTACAAACAGTGAACTTGGGTATAAGAGTGGCCTCAGGATAACCCGCAAAGGAGGAGCTGTTACACTTCCTGCTGTGGAAGTGGCTTTGGATGGCATTAATGAAGCATTAGCAGCTTCAGTATGTCACCTAAGAAGGCTATCCTCCAAGTGTCTGTGGAACGGTCATTTGCAGGTGTTTTGGGAATTCATAGCCAAGTGGCAGTTTTACAGATGCACTATATGTTTTATCTCCATATGAGGAAGAATCCCTGTCCTGTGAGAGCGACRGAGCCCTGGAACAGGCTGCCCAGAGAGGTTGTGGATTCTCTTTCTCTGGAGATCTTGATAACCTACCTGGATGCCACGCTGTGCCAMGTGCTCTGGGTGTCCCTCCTTAGCAGGAATGTTGGAGTAGATGATCTCTAGAGGTCCCTTCCAACCTCAACCATTCTGTGATTTGGTGCCTTATTTGTAGGAAAAATCCAGAAAATCTCATACTTAGAAAATCCAGAACTCGTCTTTTCAGTAACAAATCTGGAGTACTTTAACTGGAAGCAACTTACTCAAAAAAATTATAAGCAACTGAACTGACTTAAAGCAAGAACAAGAGAAGAGAACAGAGTTAAGTGTTTGGTACTGCTGGTGCCCGCATGGCTGGTCTCAGTCCTACTGGAAAGGTTTTGATGCTCCAGAGGCAAATGCAATACAGCAACAACACAGTACCAACTCTGACCTATATGTTTTGTTTTTGTGTTTGGACCCTACTCAAACCTTCAAAATAATTTCAACATAAATTTATCTTTTTTTTTTTTAATCCATAAATCCTTCATATGAAAAGAACTGTGCTTGCACAGAATTTTTTGCTTTGTTTATGATATTCACCTTGAGTCTATTTTGTTTATTTTTAGTAATTTCCTTAAGAAAATGCTCACATTCTGCAGAGGAACAAAGAAGCTAATCTTCAGCACTTTTTTTTTCCTTTTAATTTGTGCTAAATTTTCAGTTGTTACTAGAGCAGCTGGCCARGTTAGGAGAGTTCAAGCATATGCCTTATGTACCTTTCACTCTGTAGTCTACGGTGAAGGCAGAGAAGTCTGCAAATTATTAAGCATTTGGCAGTGCCTTCTCATTGTATTAGGTTATAGCTGCATCAGTTGCATGATTAAGAGGAAGTGACAGGTAAGCAAAATGAGAACAAAAGCCTCATGCTGTTAGAAGCAAATGTCACTGTGTCATACATACTGTACATACACAACAGTGCTCGGTCTGAATACACATTCAAGAAGGAGAAGAAATGCTGTTGAGGACATTTGAGAACATTTATCTGTGCGTCAATATGTAGGCACGGGCTACTTGTGTGTTTTGCATACTTCAATATTTATCTCACCTACACACTCTTATTTCTGTTGACATCAACCAGGATGTATGTGGAATATGTGGCACAGGTACTAACACTGTGCTGGAGATTGAGTACAGTAATGTGTTAACATGGTATGTTTACATTACTAAAGTTAAATACTGAGAACAGAGAAAACTGTATTTAGAGCTTCATTTTCTACATACGTGAGTTTTGGGGTTTTTTTTTTCCATTTGTATTATTTTAGATGTCTTTTTTAATGTTACAAGCTCTGTAATTGTTTTTACCAAACATACAGTGATTATCATTGTTGGTTTGATAGATGTTGGTCTATCACACAGGTAAGGTGATGGAGTTGGAAATGTCCAACTGTCCTGTGTCCAAATATGCATCTCTCTCTCCATTGTCCAAATATGCATCTCTTTATGCTTCTCCATAGATGGGGCATCAGCATGCTGCCTGTGTCTGTTGTTCCTGAATCAACATTGCTGAGTCTACAAGCTCTGTTGAAAAATCTCCTTTTGGCTGAGAACCACAAAGCATGTATCATCACAGATCACAGATATCTACAATAGTYATCCACAGACAAAAAAAGGTTAAGTTTTTGGAAACCCCACTGCTGTGTTGCTGGGTGAGACATGACCTGGGTGGTTACACACAGGATTACCTGGTACTGTTGGTCTCCTGCTTGTTCAGTTTCTTTCACATTTTGACAAAAGCGTCCATTGTCTGTTTTTCTCTGCAAGTCACAGAGGTTCAGTTTGATGGCCTAATTCACATTCACATAAGAAGGAGCATGCTTTGATACTGTGGAGTCACATAATACTCTCATAAATCCTAAAAAAAGAGCAGAGTTTTGCATCCTTGAAATGCCCAAGTAAATTTAGAAAATAAATAAACTAGCCTAAGCCTGCCTTGTCACATTTTCATAGATATAGAAAGAAAATGCCATTTAACTTTCCTATTATTGTATATATGAAGCTTAAAACTACATATTTCATTCTTGTGTTGGTAACAGCAATGACTAACTCTGTGCTGCTACTGCATAGGGCATTTTAATTTCTTCATCGTTAGAGCTGAAGAAGCAAGGAAGGCAGGAGCCTTTATTTACCATATGTCCAAACAGTGAAGAAAAGGCTATTGTTTTCATTTCATTTCCCACAAGCTATTTCTTACAGATTTGCTTTTTGAATTTTTCTGATCAATTAAGTAGAGAGTCAAGACTGGTGAAAACTCAGGTGGCCGAAGAAAATGATGTTCACTGCTTTAATTTCACTTAAACACAAAAAGAGTCTGTGGATGTTGTGGCTGCTATGAAACTGGCCAAGTGTTTGATGCTGARGTAGCCAAGCTGGTCAGCCATGCTGCTTGGGGATATATTTCTGATTTCTGGTGAAGTTGGTGGCTGAACTGCTCTTTAATTCATTGCAGCCACTGTCTCACATACATGTTTGACTGCAATTTCATATCTTGGGTTACGTTATTGATTACTATTGTGCAACCTACCTGTGACTCTTTCTCTAGCAAGTACTAATTGAATATTAATGACTAAGTTATTCTGTAAATAGAATCCAAAATCTTGCTCCAAAGGAATTTATATGAAGTCTTTTTCCACTCTGTTTCATAGAGAAGAAACAAATATATAATAGAATGCTTAAAATTCTTTTTAGTATTTCATTTGCCAGTTTGCAATCAACATCCCGAGAGTAAGGAGACAAGAAAAGAATCTTTTCTTCTTTCAAGGTCTGCAGTGAGCAGTGTAAAGCCATGCACAATGGATTTGGAAGAAGATTTATATATTATGACAAGCAAGTGCATCTCCAGGGCACTATACTGTTGCGGAATATAGTTATAATCCAAATCATCCATTAAGCTGCTGAAGGTCACCACCTTCAGCACATCAAGCTGATGAAAAGCACATCAAGGGACACCCATGACTCACTTCTTACTAAGGCAATGAAATAAGATCATCAGCCCAAATTGTGCCTATTAATCAACAGCGTGATCCTGCAATAAGATCAAATCTGCAGGACTTTGGGACTGCATTGGGTGGAAGGAGGCTGACTGACAGTTTGAGGGTCATGGACTCCATGTAAACCTCAAAGTGTTCCAGCTGAATAAAGAAAAGAAACCATATGTACTAAGGAAAAGAATGTTCTCTGCTCCAGGGGAAGTGGTCACAGAGTTATGGTGCATGATTATGTTACTTTTTCTGCATGGAGGGAAAAATGGACTCTTGTTTTGCCTTTTCATTCCATGCTACCTCTTTTATTTTAAGTCCTTAGATTCAGCCCTCTGAATTTTCCATGCTAACCAAGGATGAGTGTGTGTGGGAGGCGGGGAGAAATGTGGTTTTGCAGTGATGCTTTGATATCATGACCAAAATCATTTATCACTGGTATATCAGCAAATCCATACATTCATGTTGGTAGAGTAAGAGCCACCACTTAAGCTCCAAAACAACCCTAAAGATTCTCAACAACTGAAAATTAGAAATTAAACTTCCAATATTGATAACATGCTGATAAAAATGAAACATATAACAAGCAGAATGAGTCACCTTCTCACAAGTAACTAGAAGACAACATTTCTCTCAGTACTTTCTGCTTCTACTTCCTTCCTTTATTTATTTATTTATTTCATTTGCTCTCAGCATCTCTACTTGCCTGGGTGCTTTTCATACCTATCATCTACTACTTAGATTATGTCTGACTTCAGAAGTTGTGTTTTGTTAATAAGCTTTTGCAGAAGGAAGACAGATTTAAAAAAAACATACTTAAGAACGAGGAATATTTTCTTTTTAAAGAAAATGCAGTTAAAAAAAAATCTATACTGGGGAAATTTTGGTTATAAGGAATCTTGTATGTGGACCTTTATGTACAATGCCTTTCAAGGAGGAGCCAGCAATTCCTGTCCTGGCACAACCCACAGTTTTGGAGACTAGTTTAAGGCAGGCTTGGAGAGAACTGAGAAAGGAAAAAGCAAAAGTAGCCTTCTTTAAAAGTACCAGGACCTCGGTCATGGAGAGAAGCAATATTGAACTGAACATGCGAAGGCTGCTTAGGTCACTCATACCCACTGTCTGCATCAGGAGCCATAGAAAACAATAGCACTGAAGAGAGCTTTGGGGGTAACCCTGGGATGTCTTGTGTAACATTGCTGTAAGATGAGAGCTCCAGTAATAAAATGGCCTTCGGTCCTTTTGCAAGGCCTCCTAACAGGCCCTGAATTACCTAGTGCTGCTGCTGTAGGCACGCCTGGAAGTTAAGTTAGTCTAGAAGTGTTAGGAAAGTTAATCTAAAAAAAAAGGGGTGAGGGAGTGACAAGGGAAATAGCCAAATAGCCACCAACACTGGCATTTGAAAGAGCATCAGTAAATTTGGGTAGAAACTGAAAAACCATTTCCCTACTTTCTCTTGTATATAGATGTTACTTTTTTTTTTTTTTTTTTGTATTGAACTCTTACGTTAAGTCCTTGAAAACAGGGAGGAAATGTGTAAGATTTTATAGACCTTGCTTCAGACTGTATTTAAATTAACACAATAACAGTAGAGTTAATTAGTGAATACATTCCCACATTTTTTTGAGGTGATGTTTCTTACATCTTTTCAATTCTGTAGGTGGAATTTAGTACTCCTAAACTCTATGATATGACTCAGAAGGTCTATAAAGTTATTTTGGTTTCTGTTTTACAGGACTGTTCTGCAAAGGTTTGCATCTAAAATATGCAATTTTTGGAGAAGATTCTGTCTTCAGGTAACTGTTCCCATAAGCGCATTTTTTTTCTAATATATTGCTCTTTTTTTTATAAGTTCTTACTGATTCTTTTTAAACAAACAAACAAAGCCAAGTCTCTTATCCTACAGAACAGTGCAAAGTAATCCGAAAGAAAAATTTATAATACTTTTTGCATCCACTTGAATGAATCCTAATTAGAAAGTTGTGCAGTGAATGATGTTACACCGACTGTCGGGAAATTGGTGAAGGAAATAACCAATTTTCAATCAACATAATTGATTGCTCAGGAGGTTTGAAGTCTAGAGATTTGGCATTACGTCTTCTGCAGCTGTGTTAAAAGATTTATCTAGAAGAGCAAAAGCAATTTATGGTGAGAATTACATTTTATTTTTCCAAAAAGAATTACCTTTACAAGCAATCATAGAAATATCACATGGCAGTTTAAAAATCATCAATGCTTGTATTGGGTATTTTGGGTCATTAGTAAAGATTACTAAGTCCAAATTTTTTTAAAGATGTATGTTTTAAGAATCAGAAAGTGCCAGTCTCCAACAAGCAAGCTTCCTTATTGACTTTTGTAGGTGTTAAGTACATTTTATCATCATTATTTTAATCCTTACTTAGTTCTGTAACATTAATCCATAGTTGGAATTGCTCCTGGAAGCTGACTCACCCTATCTTCCTCTTACTGTTAGGACATAAAATTTACATTAGAACACCATCAAGGAGTCCCACTTACAGTTGACAGTGGTGATATGCTAAGAGCAGAAGACATGTGAATGGTGGCAACAGTCCATCCTGCAGGAGGTAATTCTGGTGGTAAACTCTGGTCTCCAGCTGGTTCTAAATCCATGTAAGACTATGAAGGCAAAGTGTTGCAGTACCTACTAGGGAACTTTGACCTAACTTCATAATGCATCATGTGTTTTGAAAGCATGTTCTGATATTTTCCTCTTATAACTCTGATTATGCTCAGTAAATAAATGAATAAATCCCATATAAAGTCATTGTAGGTCTTACTGAACCTAGATGCTTCACAGATGCATCACAGATAGAAATAAGAATATTTCTCAAAAATGTAAACATGTCAATCTGAACCAGTTCTGCTAAAGTTTTTCTTGTTTAATGTCTGTCGGTGAATTGAAATGAACTCAAAGCCACCTGTATGGACAAGCTAGCCACCATGCTGCAGTAAAACTAAGTAGCACAGATGAGCATCACCTCAGCCAAGACCTAGCTATATAATAATGCATCAGATTTTGCCCCATCAATGCTGTAGACTTGTGAAATTGCAGTTGTATATGCTCATCCTAGAAGAGAACATTGCTGAATATCCATGGTTATACACACACAGCCTCACACATTCTTGTGCTTTAGAATCCCCTCACCTAAATCAGCCAAGACATGTAATGACCATGCTGTACCTGGGCATAAAATATTTTTTGCATTGCTGTGCTTTCTGAGTGCTTTGCATGTCACCTTGAACTGCCTGCTCAAGTGTAAAGAGAAGTTTCACTACCTACCTTCTAAAATTATTGTTTCCATCTACTAAAAGAAATAGGCTCAAAAAAACGTTTTGAAAGGATAAATAGAACAGAATGCTTTGATTCATATCTGTGTGCTAGAAATTTCACACATCACGTAAAATGCCATGAATACATCATTATTTTGACAGCTTTGTGAAAAAGGAGGCAAGAGAATCGCATTGCATGGATTTAATGTCTGCAGTTTACAGCTCTGTGTTTTGCAAAAGAATCATATCCAGCCATCAGAGCAGTGCAGGTGGCAAACCAAAGGGCAAAGTGGAGCTGCTATATAAAGGCTTGACAAACCTCGTACTTGGAATATGAGTCCCCACCAAGGACTCTCCAACCGAAACATTTGTGTCTCACACTTTCTCAGAATAGTCTCTCKTCTTTTTTTCAGCCTTTGAACTTCTCCTGATGCAGGGGGTGACAGGAGAGACTAGAGAGCCCTGAAAAGACCTCCTGCCATGGCTTTGAGAGCTTAATGGAAAGAACTGTGCTTTCCACACCAGAGGACAATAGGATGGCCACCATCCTGATCTGTGGAGTTTCATGGTTCAGCATTCAGGTAGGCTGCAAGTGTGGCCATAGAGGTCCTGTCAGAGCAGAAATGCATTCTTTGTGATGAGCAGCAAGGGTTTGACTGTGAAGCTGAGAATGTAGCACAGCGGGCAAAAATCTAAAGTCCTAAAGACATGTAAACAAATATAGTTTTACCACTGTTGGGAGTGTTGCTATGTATAAAGCTACATTTAAGTCCAAACGTCATGACTGAGTGTTCACAGACAAGGTACATCGTCTCAGGGCCAGTGAAGAACAATTTATGTTGAGGTAGGAAGAGGAAAATTGGGAAAAGAGTCTTTTGCTTCTCAGCATTACCCTTCCTTGTTCTCATGTCTCTTTCCTAAGCTTTCTCATCCTAATAGTCATGCAGCTTCTTTTTTGGTTTTGTATTTTTTTTTGAGTTAAGTTTTAGAGTACAAGCATGTGTAATGCTCCTGTTATGTCCATCATAAATCATAGATTTGGACCTCTCATAAAGCCACAAAATGAATAATATATTTCTAGACAACAAAGGCTTTTTTCTTTCTCCCATCCCATGACTCCAGACCCTAGAGGCTTTATAAAAATAACAAGTGAATGCAGTAAGTTGCTTAAAGTTGTTAACATTTTTTGCTCTCCTTTGCCATGATTTCTTCTTTTTTTTTATCTGGACCAATTTGGGATTATGTCAAGCATGTCTTTTCTTGTGGAGTAGGAGCCTGACCTTGCTGAACTTTGGCATGGTCTTCAGGGTGTCCTGTATTTCACTGATAATATTTCAATATTTTTGCTTCTGTGGCCAACAAAACATAAAAATTGCAGAGATTTGCAGAATCACAATTAAAACTAAAAGGGAACTGAAATTTTTCAAAGCCAAAAAAACCTTTCCAGTAAAGTTCACATTTTTATGGGCTTGTTACTTTGCACAAATCTGTTTTCTTCTTTTCTGTCACATCTCAAGACCCTTTTATAAGGAATTACCATCTCTTTTCACCCTAATTTAAATTCCAGTCTGGAGTATAAGGTTTAGTTTAGCAGTGAAATTATTTTAATGATGTGGCTCAGTGCTCATATATATTCAGACAAGCAAACATAAAATGTTCATTCTTTATATTAAAGGTCCAACTGCATTTTAGAAAAGGTAATGTCAGATTGATGACTTAGATGTCTCCAGTAGTAGGCAGTGTATATTACCGAGGTTATTAGCTCATCAGCTGAAGGTATTGTAGATGGCTKCAAGCCAAACTTAGGAGAGACCTGTATACTACACAGAGACTCCCTAATAGTTTAATATGTATTAAACAGATTAACTCTTTATCTACTCTTTATTAAATATATATGAATAGAAAGCATATCCATTAAAGGAGAAACACAATTTCCTTGTGATRGCAGCATGTTGGTTCCTATTTCAGTAGAAATGCAGTTTGATTTTCAAGGGTGCCTGTGTCACCTGAGGTTTAGGTTATATTTTCAAAAGTGGCATTGYGCAGTGCTCATCTCATTCCAGTTGGGATTTGCCCTAAAAATTTCTTGGGGAAGCCCTCAATATATTGCTGTAACTTCCTTTATCATTACGGTGAGTGTTTTAAGTCCACATCTCTTCCTAGGATGGTGATTTCTATTGTTGGTTTTGCCATTAATACTAGTACTAAGATCAGACTCTGGCTGGACAATCRGCCCTCTGTTTTTCACCTAGTGCCTATGCCACCATCTTTTAAGAAGAATGATTACTGATCTGGCCTTGAAGAAGAGCTAAGTAGGAATCTTCAGCTTATGGACACCAACAGTGTAAATGGGTTCTGAAATGGACTGGGCATATGGAAAGTGTTGTTTCTTGTGGTGACAGTGTTTGTCCCATTAGGCATATAAATTCCTCTAAATTACATGCTTTGTGCAACAAGGAGGAAAGTATCTGTGAGTTTTGGCTCAGCTGCTGATGAGGGGTGGTGTGGCACCACCCTATGTCTTGGAGGAGACCAAGACTACTCCATGGAAGTGAAGGCTTGAATGTATGGCATTTCCCTGAAACTCCACAATGGGCATGCAGGGTATTGTTGAAAATMTGAAGGATTTCATCCAGAAGGATCTGAGTTGCTCTTGTGTAGATACCTTTTTCTGAACTGATGCAAGATAGTTCAAAAGACTATTGGAGTATGTGCACCAAAAGACTACAACAGTCTGACTGCACATATGCACATACTTCCGAGATGAGGTAGGGCAGTCCTCCCTGGTCTCTGCCCAACTCATAATCCCATCACAAATGCAGCAATTTAGCAGAGACTGATGGAGAATAGGAGTTATGCTGCATTCCACTACTTCCCTCTGTCCCCAGTTTTATGCCATATCTGAATTTTTGGGCTACTGCCCACTGGCAGGTCCAAGATACTGTTCTTTCACTATACAGAAAGAACTCACTGTTMTTTCCCAGCTGCAGCTATGGCATAGGTCTTCTTCAGGGCATGGGGGTTTAAAGGTGTTTTGTCAGTGTCTCTGATCTTCTCCCCATTGAGTCATTCACAAGAAGGAGAAAGATTTGATTTCTCTCAAGACTGGAGAAGGATAGTACAAAATCTATGATGAACAGATGACATCAGAAGAGCAGATAAGATTCCAGATTTGGATTTKTGTTTCAGGTTACAAGTATTTTATTCAAGCTTCTCCTTTCTCTGTCCTTGTTCATCAATATTATATATGTAGTTTGCAGTTCTGCAAGTAYGAGGTTTTCCAGCCAAATATCTCACAGTGTGGCCTTGTATTGAGTCTTGTGTAACTTGATTGTCTTCGAAACATCACCAACTCCACTGGGTTTTATTGCAGTTGAAGACTGAAAAGCTGTGAGGGGAGGAGATGCAGTGGACATACRTAAAACCTGTGTTTATCCAAGTGTCACTTTCTTAAGAAAACAGACTAGCTAATAATATTAGGCTAGTCATCTTTTATATCTGGCTTCTTTCTAYAGTGACCCGATAGAGGAGTATGTGCATATTGATTCAAGTGGGAATCAGTCATATTTAAAACATCAGTGATATAGGAGTATTTGTAAATTATTAGCCTAGGTTTGCCTCACAAGTTCACTTTGCTTCACACRTACTGAATGTGAAACAATTTGGCATGTGTTTCCAATACCTGGCCATTAACAGATGCCATTTTTTCTTCTCCACTTTTCTTCCCCATTTGAGGAAAAAAAATGGAGATGTGAGTCTAGGGTTTTTTGAGGCTTCAGCTTTGGATCTTTTTTTYCCAGAAATGTAGCCTTGCTGTTGTTTTAAGTACACTTTGTGAGTGTTATTTCTCATGCAGTATGTCACAAGGATGAGGTCAGCATGCTGGTTGCACAGTGCCCTTTGGTCTGCAACTTCTCTGTTGTCTGTGCAAGCGCTGACAGAACGAGCAGTTGGGAAAGCCTCCCGGGGCTATTCCCTGTTTGCCCTCATCTCCAAGCAGGCTATGAAACATGTACTAAGTGAAAGTTSTAAAGATAAGTACTCATATCCAGGATTCCTGCTTTTAAGAGAACATGCCTTTTGGTAGAGAGCAGACTGTACTGCCTACCTCCATGGGCAAGCAATTCGGAAATGGAGCTAAAGGTGCATGGGAGGATGACTCACTTCAGACTCATGCAGCTCCCTGCACCAAGCTGAGTGAAACAGGTGTCTTTGGATTTGCTGTAGTCATTCAGRCACCTATAACAGGACCCTAACCACCAGGAAGAGCTTTTGAATAAAGAAATGTATGCAGTTGCACTATGTCAGGTTTGTGAAACAGATGATTCTCCTTTGAAGGCCTTTGGTTTCGGAGCAGACCCTGGGTGCTCCAGGCCCACTCTGTGGATGGGACAGAGGCATGAATCACCCCAAGCCTTTTCAAGGGTCTCTGAAGAGAACTGGGGAGAACAATCCTGCCATTAAACACGCAAGTTGTGGTTATGTCGAGCAGGAAGGAGTCCCTCTGGACCTTCTGCTTGTTTGCATCCTGACCAAAAGCATCAGGCAGGATCTATCCCTAAATGGACAGATCTTTATCTGTCTGTTAGGGTGCTTGTGCCCTACTTGTTATTCGCTTAATGAAAAGTCTCAGTAAAATAAAGGGACCATTCATAAACCCCTGACAACAAACAATCATGAAAATTGCCTTTGATTTCCCCTAATTTGCTTGTASAGTGAGAACAATGGGAGAGAATAATTACAGTTATTGAAAGAAGTAGCTGCAGGCAAAACAAAGTATATCCTTTTTTATTTTTTTTATTTTTATTTTTTTAATCTCAAATCCAGGAAAACAGAGAGGGATGGGAAGGAAGGAGAGGCATCTGGTTACATGTCCCATGATCTCTAGCTCCTTTTTTCTGCATAAYGAGTCTTCACCTGGCTGTTTTCTCAAGCACTGTTATTTACAGGAAAAATCAAAGCACTTYGTATCAGCATAGCCAAGCTGTGTGTGGGTACACCTCGCCTGGCAAAGCCATAGGAAAACTGTTTTCCTCCAATCTGCTTCACGCCAATGCAAAACTATACCTCTCTGGAAACCAAGTGTATTGGAAACCAATATGAGGAAAAATTACTCTAGCATTAGCTACTGTACAGGAAAAACTTTTAACTCCTTCCTTGATTGAGTAGATTGCTTGTAAAGCTAAAAGGAATGTGGGATTTTCAGAACAACAAAAGTGACTTTCAGTCCTCTAAAGTGGTTAGTTTACCCAAGTCAGTCACAGCTAGATTTTAGAGAATTTTGGTGCCTGAATCTGCTTCTGTRTAGCCTGAGGGGTTCCTTTGGGTCCTGATCTGGTTGGCTTTGCACATGGGGAGAGATGATGAAGAGTTATTGGTCCTTGACCCTATGGAAGACCCCCTAAAGTGACACCAGATACCAATAGGGTTTACAATTCTGTGTACCTAACTTCCTTATAAAGTCAGTTGGACTGCTAAATCAGGTAAACTCCACAGTGCTAAGCAATGCAGTGCTTAAATATATGTAATATGCATACCTCCCAAACCACCCAGCATTATAAGAACAGCCTGGGCTTTAAACAAATCATTGCTTTTGTCTCAGYCTGTTCAGGTGAGTTCAGCTGTATAAGTGAGTATGGAAGTAATTCTCATCTTGGGAGTGTGAATGAGATTTATTTGTTTCTCTGTTTTGTAAGGTAGTAAGAGAACAAAGGTTTGGTACAACTTGAGGGACCAAGCCCTCATTTTCTATCCACAGCTAAATAGAAAAGACCTCCTTGTTTAACTAACAAGATTACCTTCTGCAGAGAGAGAGAGAGAGAGAGAGAGAGAGAGAGAGAGAAAGAGAGAAAGGGAGGGAGGGAGGGGGAGAGAGAGAGAGAGGGAGAGGGAGGGAGGGAGAGAGAGAGGGAGGGAGGGAGAGGGAGAGGGAGGGAGGGAGAGAGGGAGGGAGAGAGAGAGAGGGAGAGGGGGGGAGAGAGGGAGGGGGGGAGAGAGGGGGGGAGGGGGGGGGGGGGGGGGAAGGGGAGCGAGGGAGGGAGAGGGAGAGGGAGGGAGGGAGGGAGGGAGAGGGAGAGGGAGAGGGAGAGGGAGGGAGGCAGGGAGGGAGAGGGAGAGTGTGTGTGTGTGACTGTGGTAATACTGTTGCATCACTACATCCAAGTGTTAGCAGGCATTTTCTTGCATAGGCAGTTGGCAGTCTTAATTGTTCTGAGGAGAAAAGCAAAGATGTCTGCTTTTCTCTTGGTACTTGGGGATGTATATCATATGGTGTTTATGTTTATAGGTCTGTGCCTCCACCCTTCAATCTTTTCCTATCAGTGAAGGTGGATGAATCTTCCTCCTAGTTACCTTGCTTTAGACACTGAATAGATCATTGAATGTCTCTGTTTTGCATTGATGTAATGTGAATAGAGTTTAACCTATGATCAGCATGCAGACCTTAAGTCATTTTCTCAGGTAAGCACAGAATATTGAGTAGTCAATTCAATCAGTGCTTACTTGAGGGAAGCAGAGAATCATATTCATAGGAATTTCACCTGCTGTTTACCTTTAGATGTTGTTTTTCTTTTTCCCTTTTTTTCTATAGACACAAATGCAATTTTGCTATTAGAAGAGATCGCAGTAAAGGTGCTGTAGGTAAAGATGAACTCCATTATGTTGTTAAAGAAGTCATGAATTAAATGAAATRAATTACAGTTCTCAAAGTCCTTCTTTCCTTTCCACTTGGCATCTACAATTGTGCTGTGATTCCCTGCATAMAAATTCACAGGTCAGAGATGTCACAAACACACATGTTTTTAGTTTTTTTCTGCTCCTTTCTGGATGGCTCCTCACCTGGGATGTTACTGAGGTAGAATTTACAGTATCTACCAATTACTGTGGAGGCACTGTTCTCATCTTGATRCTTGAAGGCTTAAGACCATATTCTGGGAAGCAGAGTACTCTAACAAATTGTCTTTTGCCAAGGACCAAAAAGCCTCTTAGTTGTGTAACCATAAGTCTAGAGGATTTAAACGAGCTTTCCTGACTGTACATCATTCCAACTCTGCATGTGTGCTGTAAGCTTGCTTTTCTGTTAGTCTGCTCCGCTTAAAAAGTGAAGGTACCTTGTAGTCAGTGCATATATTGTGCTTAATAATACATGAAATTTTGTGTCTTATTCCTCCAACTAATGAAAGTCTAAATGAGAGAAACAGGATTTATTGTAAAGTCTCTTGTCCTGTTAAAGCATCTGAAAAATGGATAGAGGAGGGAAAAATGTGTATGTGTGAGGAAGGGATGATTATACTCAAGCTTGGTAGGTTTTGCTGTATGGCTCCAAAGAACGGGCATATGTAAACGTGGAATTGCCTTTTTCTGCTGTAAAGCAGCAAGAGTAGAAWACATAATCTCTCCTTGTTCATTAACAAGTGAACAAATGTGTTTTACCACATGTATATTTTTTGCTATATTTTTGGAGCAAATTTAAAGGCAACTGCAGGAAAATGCTCCACTATTTTAAACACTTTTTGTTTAAAATCCAAATAAATATCTCATGGATGCTGGGAAATGTTAGCCTACTGCAGTGTAGATCTTCATAGTGTTTATCTCTGCTTGCTTTAGATATCTCATTGGCTTGGTTCTTTCCAGTGCTTTTTTGTCTCATGAGCAGTCTTTATGATACTTAATTTCTTGAAATATTTTGGCACAGATGATTTGGCATTTTGAGTGGGCTCAGTAAAGCACAGAAAAAAACATTTCTCTCTTCTGTATAGCTGCACTAATCGTACAGAAACGCTTGAGGGCTGAAAATGTATGATTTCTAGCAAGTGTTCTGGTCTGTTATTTTCTACAGTCTCTCCTTGTATCTCCTACTTGATCCAGAGCTTCAAGCCCCAGCTAGATGTCCTATGAAGAAGTGATGGTCTTGCTACTGAGTGTGGCTGTGCATCTGTACATAAAGCAATAGTTACTAAAAGGTTGTGGCTATAAAAGTGTGTTTTTTGCTCTTGGGGAGAAGGTAAAGCAGTGGCTGCTCAAATATTTAGTGGAAGTTTTTTTCTGTTCAAGGGACACCAGTGCATGATGCCTTTAACTGTTGATAAAAGGAAGGACTAGGGTTTTGAAATACCAAAGGAGATGTTATATATAAATCTATCAAAGACATAGGGTATAAAATGGGCAAAATATATTCTGGTAACAGTTGAATTTAGAGATCACTTTGGGACACAAGAGTTAAGCTCTRGGCACCTAGGAAATTCTCATTCTATTTAAGTGGACTCTTCTTTAARAAACTAGCATGTATTTGGAATGAATAGAAATAGTGAGGAAACAAATGTAACCATCCAGGTCTCCCCATAGCAATGGATTTTTTAGAGTGACTTCAGAACTGCAGTGTCATGTAGGTTACTCTTTCCACTCCCACCCAACAGAGCTRCTTTCCTTACAACTCCTGACCTGTAAGCTTTAGGAATAATAATGAACATTCATTTAGCAAATAAATACCCCTCTGGTGGAACTAAAAAATAAAGTTTTGAAATACTGCCGCCTTCTGATAACTTTGGGATCGAACCCCCAAAGTTCTGCAAAATTTGTCAAATTTATTATCCACAGTGCTAATTGAGTTCTTGATGCTAAACAGTACTAACATTATAAAAACATTCATTACCTTGCTAGCTTTCCCTATATGTGACACTGTATATGCAGCTGCAGAAGGGGGTGAAGAAAATATAGCATGATTTCTAACACACAGTAGAACAGACAGTAGCAAACGTTTAAAGTATGAACTAAAGCACTTCAGTAGCTGTTTTAAATTTTAGGAGTTCAAAAGCATTTACACCTACATTTTAAGTTAAGTAGATTTTAAGTTAAGTAGTTTGTAAATGTTTTAGAGAATTGGAACTAAACTGGTAGAACTGCAGGAAGAATTAGGTTGGAGGAGAGGTAAATGTGCCTAGAGTCCTAGAGAATCAGATTTCTCCCTCTTGCAAAATTCCCACCTCTGACATGAATTTTTGCTTTCCTAAGATTCAGATGTTMCTTGTCCCCATACCACCTTTGTGCTTATTTTAATTTTCCAGATGATATTTTATGTGACATGCCTTGTACCATCGCTATATTACTTAATTGACAATTATACTTAAAAATAGCTTTTCCCAAGCTGGCTTTTTCTTGTAAAGTTCATCCAGTCTCAGATTTCCAAATGCCCTTTGTACTGTGATGGCTTATATTGTGTACCAATATGGCTCACACATCATTTAGATTCTGTGATAGGGATAGCCTGCTTGGCAAAGACAGTAGGCCCTTAAAAGTAGCAGAACTAAACACAAAATCCAAACTCGGGTGTCCTTAAAGTTACCATTTCAAGCTTTCAGAATTTAGGCAATACAAAGCTATAGTTCTTAAATTTCCTTAGATTCCCTTAAGTTTTTCTGAATTCAGTGTGAGTTCCAGTGAGGTTCGAATGTGTATGTCATGCTCCCACCTGTGAGATTGTGAGGCCCCTGGCATTAACCTGGTCCATGTCTACATTGTGTTTTCCATAAAGAGTACAATTTTTTTATAACAGTTTAGGTTTACCTAAAATAGTTTGCCAGGYTTGTCCCTGCAAAACAAGTATGTGGAGATGATGATTGAGCAAGCAGATTCCCATATCATGGGAATTCCTCTTTGAAGTTGTGTTTGGGATGGTAGGAATGATGACAGGACTTAACAGCAACAGAGKAACAGAGCAACTCAGCTCCAAAGCTACAGCATTGCTTTCTTGTGAATTCATCCTGTATCACCGTTCCTGTCTTTCCTCGAAGATCTGTGACTTGGCGTTGTGAGCAGCATCCATGGTATGTGCAACAGGTATCAACAGAAGGAGAGCCAAGAAACCATAAGGTCTTGTGTGAGAGTGTTGTGGCGAGGCACACATGGAAGGTACGTGGGAGAGGGAGTCTTCCTCTCATGGAAGGTGCTGGAATAATTTATGCTAAAAGATTTGGTCACCTGCTTTCCTCTGTCCTCTGGTACATCCTTCTGCCCAGGGAAATAGCTGCATATGTGTTTGGAAGGAGTATAAATAGGCAGTAGCTTCTATGGGACCTGCTTTTCTCTGCTTTTCTTTAAATACTTGTGGCATTGTCTGTGTGGTGAGGCAGTACTGATGCTTGAGCAGAGGCCACTACACTGTGGCCAGTGGAGCTGAGGCCCTTTTTGGGGTCGATGGAAGTGTTTTTAGGGTTATATCTTCTATTAATCAACTTCTCCAACTTACCATTTTTTGCATGAGAATTTTTTTTAAATTATCATTTCATTTATTTCATTTTCCAAATCAATGTAATTTCTTTAGTCTTCCACCTTGGTGATATTTTAACTTGTTAGCTGATTCCAGCCAAACTTAACAGAATGAGAGGAGTCTTGGGTCTGCTGAGTCTGCTTTGCACAATTTTTCTGAAAGTACACAATCAAGCAAGCACTGTGCCCCACTGATGGGAAAGACTGAAATTTGATTTCAGCTGTACAATTGCACAATAGGAAATGYATGTGTGTGAAAGACATATTAAATGAAAATACTCCGAAAGCAGAATTCAAAAGTTTTTCTGCCACTGTAATTACTTGCACGTTGGCTTTGATAACTGAGAATTGGATAAAATAGCTTGTGTTCCATTAAGGAAGATCAGTCCTGCAGTAGGACTTGGATTGCAGACTGCCTGGTAATGATCAGTGGATGTGAAGCCCTTCTGTGCACAGGCAGAGTGCCCTGGAGATGAAACCTGTTATGACCATCAATGTGCACTAATATTAGGTAGGAGTGCCCTGGAGATGAAACCTGTTATGACCATCAATGTGCACTAATATTAGGTAGGAAAAAAAAAAAGGAGAGTTGGATATTTTTTCATGACTGGTTCATAGCTAGCTGCATGGTATGAGTTCCTGTTCTGCACAGACTTGTTTCTCTTTCTCTTTGTACAAATCGTATGTAAAAGGATTACTGTGCACCTAATCTCTAGGAGTTTGCTGCCAGGTACTGCAGATCCATTGCAAAGCTGTATATAAATTTACAGATCATTGCAAACTAAAAATAAAGACACCATTTTCATCAGAAGGGTGAATACATTTGACTCGTGTGCTCAACTTAGCACATTTAGGTGTGCTACTTGTTGTCATCCTATAGAGCTTGTTTTCCTAGGTAGCATGTAAATATATGTTTCTTGTTTCCAATTTAATGCAGAAAAATCTTCCCAGACAAATGATAAAAACTTAATCCCCAAGTTACAGATAAGAGACTCTCCCAAAGCTGATTTTCAAGACTTCACAGGCTCTGCTAGGTCCAGAGGATACATGCACGCAAGCCACAGTGTCTGATTTGATAGCAGGCTCCAAGTGTTTTTAGAATAGATCTTRCCATCTGCATACTTTGCCCCTTCTGCTGTTGTATGTTAAGCTCAGGAGAAAGCAGGTAACATAATTGCCTTCAGCAAAATTGTCAAAMCAAGGAAACCCTTTTAAGCTACAGAGAAGAGGAATGTAATGAGTGCCCTGGAAGGAAGAGGCTAAGAGAAGAAAAAYTGGCAGGGAGCATTAACATATACTTTTAACAAGCCTTTTCGCAGAGGGAAGAATGACCTAGAGGTGTGACTGTTGTAGTAGTACTTTTTTTTTCAGTGAAAGGATTTTGTCTGTGCTGCTGTGTAGAAAAGAAATGAGTATCCTCCCTGTGTTATTTTACATTTCAGTTTGGAAGAGAAAGCTCTATTTAGCCCATTGAACCCAACCCCAGAGTAATACAGCATATAAAACTTTCAAGAAGTGAAAGGCTTACAAAGTTYGCATTGAAGATAGTTTGCAGGATAACTCCTTGGCTGTTTTAACCATATACCACACTAGGCGTGAATTATTAGAAATKATTTGCTGCAGTCTACATTCATATTACTCCCCAGGGACCTTTCAGGCTGGATTTATGAGGAGAGATATGTTTCCTGAACCTTTTTCTCTAAAGAATACTACAGATCTTAGGACAAGTCAAGTTTCGGTGGAATAAGGACTCCAGACTTGAATTGCTGACTGAACTGTGAGAGTGCACSCTCTGGGGATGATTAGGGATATTTTCTCTCAACAATAGTTGTGTCATGCAGTGCTTCCAGTTGGAGATAGAGGACTTACCACTTGCCTTCTGTACAGGCAGGTGCCACTGAGGAGGAGTCAGGAGCCAAAGCCTGTGCTTGGAGTTCTGAGGAGGGAGATCTGAGCACCACACAGCTCTCAAATCAYGTGCACCAGGAAACCTTTGCCCAGCAGATTTGGTGGCTTCTCCTGGACATGGTAGACTTTCCTGTTTCTTTTCCTTTTGCCTCAAAATTGTTCATGCCTCTCTGGCAAGAATAGGCCAGAAAGCCCTTCCTGAATCTAGAAATGCCATCTACTTTCTTTCTGTCATTACCTGAATTGTAAGATCTCCCTTGCTTAGGTGTTGGGATCCATCCGTGAAAGGTCCTGATGTGAGGTCTCTCAAGGGTAGGCTGAAGGCATTCTACACTTGAGCAGCCAGAAGCATGGGTGCTTTATTCCATTGCTCAATCTGTATTTTTGGAGCCATTGGGGATAGTGTGCAAGGACATTGGCTTCTCCTAAAATCATCCTGTCACTACATTGTGCTTCTAGTTGTATTATAGTAATCCAGCCCTGTGTAATGGAAGAACAAGTCTCATAGGAAGAACTTTTCATGTGGAAGGTGTAAATGGAGAAAAATCTGTGTTCTATACTGTAATGAAATGGTAATTACTAGTGCAGATGACGTTTCTTTGTAGTTTGTACGTGTGGCTGTGAAAGGCCCTGAGKCAGGGACTCAAGCTGTTAAACTAGCAGGTGAATTGCTGGGATATTTGGCCAGCAGTACATTCCCAATATAACTGAGGAGGCTATAAAGAATATTAGTAAAATTTTTTGTGCGGACTTCTCCTTGGGCTATATGGGAATGTCAGCAATTTTGTATGTGGGGGTGAAGCAGATTCCTCATACTGGCAGCACGATTTGCACCAATTCATGAGAAAGGTGCAGAACTGCAAGCATCAATTGCACCCTCCGAGGAGAAGCAAAACAACTCTTGCCTGCCTTAGGGGATGTTTGCAGTTATGGCCAAATTCTGCAATGGCAAGATAAGAGATTTCCATCCCTAGAGATGCAAAATTTTCCAGGGTGAGTGAGTGGACTAAGAAGACAGTGGTACTGAAAGAGTTGGTGGTTCCTAGACTTTCGCTTCCTRCAGTATCTTCATCCTTCTCCAGCTGTTCTGAGAAAAGTTTTCTTGGAGGCAGCTTTTAACAGAAATTCAGAAACAGGTCATAATCTACACATCAGASCCCCACAGCACTGACATTACCATCTGGACCCGTCCGTGTGAGATACAGCAGCTGGGTAGGGCTGAGGCTGTGCCAGGCATGCACACAGTGTCATAGGTTGAGATGGGTAACATGAGTTGATCCAGACTGCTTCTAGATTGCAAGTGTGGATTTTGCAAGTCTGACTACTTTGCAAACTCAGCTTTGTCCAAATTGCTTCTTGGAGGAACAAGGGAACCCCTAAAATTTCAGGTGAACAAAAGACAATGTTTTGTTTTGAAGGCACTGATTAAAATGCTCCTATGTGCTGAACTTTGAATAGAGATTGTTCCCAAAGCTTTTTTTTTTTTTTTTTTTCCCCCTCCCAATTACCAGCTCACCACAAAATCTATGACTGCACACTTGTAATCCTGATTATCGGGACTATTTGTTTTCCCACATTACCAGGTGAACAGCTACAGGTATTGTTTATTGTGCTGAACACAATGAGACGGAAACAGAAATCCACTGTAACAAAAAGCAACCTATTATTGTAAGAGAAGAGTTCCTGCTCTGAAATAAATATCTTTAGGCTTCAGTCTGAAATATACCATTGTATTTTCTGCTAGCAAGTTTACTGTATGATACAACAAATCTCCTGTGTAAACTAGCTTGGTTTTATTTTCTAATAAAAAATCAGACCTGCATCTAGGAACTGAGCTAGAGAGGCAAGCTCTTTACCTGTGCTTGAGTTTTTACCAAGGTCTGCAGGCACAGCTTTGGATACTATCTTATTTCTTCACTGTCATACTCATCAGGTTTACAAAGCTAACTGATACCACTAATACTGGATGTGTGCTGCCCTAAAACAAAAGCCATGATGCAAATTCTTGACTGGTGTGAACAAGTGGAGAACCAGACTTGAAATTTTAACCAGTTCTTTGCTGGCTGAAAGATTTGGCAGCCCTCAGCTTCAAAAGACAACCCCGGCAAGGGCTCCGATCCAGCCAGCTCTCTTCCTCTGCTTTCTCTTCTTATTTTTTTTTCCATCTGCACACCTTTCTTAGACCTTATCCCTAAATTCTCCTACCACATTTCTGCTGTTGATCTCCTATCACCTTGTTGAAATTTTGGTGGATATTCCTGCTAGGCCAGTAGCACATCTGTAGCTCCAAGACATTTCTGTACAGTGGGCAAAAAGTCCCAGCTTCCACCATGTGATTGCTACAGCTAGTTAAAGAAAATAGACATTTTAAAAACCTTTCTTTAAAGAATGTTAGGCTAATGAAATCATTGTCCATCTGTCCCTTTTACTTCCCTATCCAACAGCTCTTCACAACCTTTTGAGGTTATTGACCAATTTCATATAGGTTTGAAATATGAAAGAGGTATTGAGTTTCTAGTAGCTGCAAGATTCATGCAATTCTCCCCACGTTACCTGACTATCTATTAAAAGCAAAGGCTGCTATATGAATCTGCCTGTTATGACATACTGGAGACTTCAAGAGGGAGATGTCCTCATCTTAGCAAAGCTCTGCATATCAGACAGCAGAGATTCCAACCCAGAGACAACAATTCATGCAAGAGCCAGAGTCAGAGTACTCCTCAAAGKGTTAGTTGTTTCACTGTGGAGCAATGACATACTTATGCCTCCTCCTGTGAGCTTTTAGATACCTAATCTGTTATAATTCGGGTCAAGTGATTAAAATTATGACAACTTTGTAAGCCACCGGAAACAAAATATCCTTATAGCCCTTTGGGCGACTTTAATTGGTGGTCTTCTAAAAACAGTCTAAAATAAGTTCATAGGTGTCAATCTCACTATCCTCCAACCCACCATATAGCCACATCTCAGGAAAGATGTTCTGCCATCTCTGAATCAGGCTGCACTAGSAGTATGGGGAGGTTCTGCAGTTCCCGCTAATTTGGGAAAAAAAAAAAAGAGGTGCTGACAAGAAGATATTTTTACTCTTTCAAATGTGCTCCTACTAGGGAGAGGAAGAAAAAAAGAAAAAGACAATTGCATTTTTGCAGCACTTTTGAAAGTGCACTTCTGCATTAGTAATGATTGGCCTCATCCCTAAAATATGCCGCCATCATCCTATTCACTCTCCTGCTTCTTTTTGCCTGTGTGGGTTTAAAAGTGCTTATATTCATGACACTGTGGTTAGAAATACTAATGCTGTAAGGCCCTGCAGTGAAAGTCAGTACACTTAGCAGTTGACATATCAGTTTGTTTCTGTGGAGAGAATATTAAAATTAATGTAAAAGCATAAACCCCAAAGATTAAATTAGAATGACAGAAGAGATGCTACTCACTAACAGGAAATGAATTGACAAAATTATACTGCAGACCATGAATGAGATTTTCTGTGGAGCTCAGCTCCTATTAAGGAGCTATATAAAGAGCAGATGTACCAAAGGGCTCAGTCTCTGTCTGCTCTTGTGGAGGGATCTAACACTGACATGGTTTTGGATGACCAGCCATATAGGAAAGCAGTGATTTTACTGCTGTGCATGGAGTTGTGAAACTAGGTGTCCTGCAGAATCTAGTGTTATCAGGGAACTCTGTCTTTCATCTTTGATGTGTGGTCTTAATCTTGGTAAGATGATACTTGCTCCTGTCTCAGAAAACTTTTGGCATATATCGTGGTCTTGTTGTGAGATGCATGTTGGAATATTGAAAATGGATGGATTTTTAATTCCTCTTTAAGCGTGTATCTCAGATGAGACCCTTGGTAGTTTTCAAAATTATCTAGTATTATACTAATGCTCAGAGATTACTGTTCAGCTCCACACTGCAAGAACAATTAATGTTCTCCTTGTACCAGGAGCTGTCCATTCCTCACATGAGAGTTGGGGCACGCTCCTTTTCTCCTCTTCACCCTTCAGCGTTTGTGAAATACAAATGTGTTGAGACGTAACATGGGGAGGCAGGTGGGCTAACTTCTTAAAAGTACACTAGGAATTTGTAGAAAAACAAATATGAACTAACTATCCTATAATGCTCCTTTTCTAATGCTATAATTTGGTCAGTGGTCACCTCTTGCAGCAAGTAAGTTCCCTGAATAAGAAAAGTACCATCTGAAATCTGATGTTTTGCTTTAAGAGAGGAACATATTGAAGCACATGGATAATTAACTACCTCCTGCTCTAGTGTAGCATTGGCAGTGGCTTGGTACCCAGGTTCTGCTTGTCTTGGGAGGATTTTCTTGTTTGCTTGCTGAACTTTCCATCAGTGTCTGGGAAAGCTGATGCAAAAGATAGGCAGTGGGGAACTTGTTTGCTAGGAAGAATTCTTCCTTTGTACCAATGTTAAATCTCTGGTTCCCATTGCTTGTATAGTTTGGCCAGCATGTCCGGTTTGTACTCTAATAACCAGCTCAGAAAATGACTCAAGCTCCCAGTTACTGCTAACAGTAACATTTTCCAACAGGTGACTTCACCCCAGTCCTGTAATGAGTAGGACCCTAGAACGCCAGTGTTTCGGAGGTGATATATTTGCCATTGATGGCTGCCGTGCAGAAATGGGTTTGATTTTAGGTAGGCACATTATATCAAGCTTAACTGTGATGGGTACTGTGATGGGAAACACTCTGTGCAGGTGTGGTTTGCAGGATGATCTATGTAGACTCGGAAGTGGGGAAYTGGATGCATGCTGTGTATCTGTTCAATGGTGAAAATAGCCAGTTTGTGGACTGAYGTATTTTGCTTAATAGTTAATCTATCTCATTTAGCAGGCAATGYATCTGAGATGGTAGGTGACAGATCTGATTTGGTGAGTGACATGTCTTACTCAGCAGTTGAGTAACGTTACTTGTTTAGGAATATATTTTCTTCAATGGAGGATAGGCACACACACTTGTATGCATATATATATATATATATGCACACACACTTGTATGCATATATATATATATATGTTAGCAGATGATTGAGCACATTCCAAAATTAATCAATCATACTTATGCAAGGGGTATTTTTTTACCGGTACCTCATACTTAGTCATCATTTTATAGAGTACTCGCCTTGCAGATGCATTCAAAGCTCTCTGGAAATCACTGATGTGCAAAGTGCTATGGAGCAGGCCTTGAGAGCCAGTGCAGACTTTACTGCCCAGTAGGTAGATCTGAACGTACACAGAAGTTTGCAGTCCCTTGGTGTCTCCAGAAGTTGCATTTCAAATTCTTCTTTGCAGGAAATCTGTAAGATATTTATGTTTGACTAAAGTAAGTTGGGAGACATGGCCTTAGGGCTGGTGCAGCCTACATTTTCACTTCTTTTTCAGTCTGTTGTGGATTTTCATAATACATTATTGTTGTATYAAAAAAAAAAWAAWTCCWCTRTGTGCATTTGAACAGCAAACACTGTTCATAGGCTGTCTTGGCTCTCCATGCAAGAGTAGTTGCCTGCCCCYTGAAGAAATAGTTGGAGCTATTTTTGGATAAGATGTTTTTGTCTCCTTGGGATCACGTAATTTCTCTAGAAAGGGCCAAGCATGGCAGGGTGGCGAAGGGATGYTGCTGGCTGGTTGATGCTCAGTGCTGTGGGGGATGCAGCACCTCTGGCCTGCACTCAGAACACTGAGAATAGCTCAGAGGACAACAGGGCTGATGTATCTGGAGGAGAGCAAGTTGAGAAAATGCTCATCTGTTGAGTTAGCAGCATGCCTGGTGGGAAGGGAAAGACTCGTCTGGTTAGCGGAAGGCAAAGATTCGTCTGATTAGCGTTGGCACGTTATCCTTCAGCAGCAGGTTGCCTGAGGCAATGGGCACAGRGCCGATCATCCAGAATGGATTTGGCAGCATTCTGCTCAGTTTAGCTTCTGTTTTGATTTGCTTCACTTATTCCTTGTTTTGAGGAAGATATAATTGATAAGTCTTGACAACAAGTTGCCTTGTGGAGGGCTGCACTGCTGCAAAATGCTATTTTTATATTTTTTGTGGGCATGCATGGCTACACACCTGCACACCTCTGCTATTAGCCTGCCTCCTGTTAATGTTGTTCYTCTTTTGTCATTGAGGCATTTTGACATTTTGACATTGTCACCACTGTCAAYTGCTTTTTAAGAGTTGTGTTCCTGTCATGCAGATCTTCAATGCCCTACGGAAAACCACACAATTACCACTGTCAGCTCACAGTCTTGGGGTCAAAATACTGCAAGTTGCAGGTACCGTAGCAGGATGCAGAGGATGGCAAGTGCTGGTGCATTCTACACAGGTAGTGTGCTCCAGTTTCTCATTCCTCACATAGTGAATTTGATAGGCTKTTTCTCTGATTACCACATAAAATCTGTCTTGAAACGACAAGTGACTTGTTGGTTGAAAAAGTATTTCATCTTCAGGAAGAGCTGTAGCTTTTGTATGTAAACAAGACACCATTGCAGCTCAGAAGAAATGTCTCGCTTCTCTGTAGCCAATGATCCCTTCCAAATAAAAGATACCTGTGCTTTAGTGATGGGTGAAACTAGAAATGAGAATACTCACCCGCACCAATCTTTAGTGTTGTGGTCTGGTCTGGGCTTTTGGACTTAAGAGACTTTATCTGCAATGTCTCAGGTCCCCCTCACCATTGTTTGACTACCCTTAACTCGGTACAGCTCCTCTTCACTACAGGAGTAGTGGCAGAGGGAGCAGAAATGTTTAGCAATCTTGGCACTTTTACTCTATGCTGCTATGGTGAAAACTTCTACAGGACCTACCAGAATGTGTTGTACTAAAACTGTGGCTAGCAGCAGGGTTCTTGGTTGTACATTTGATAGTATCTGTGAAAAAACTGCATGTGGATCCATCTAAAAGTAGTATGCAAAGAAGCTATGGTATTATTTGGAGGATTTCAGTAATCAATGTGCATCTTTTTATGTGTCTGTATTTCCCCTTCATTAAAATGATTAGAATAAAACTCCTATAGCTGCTGTTCTTTCCTCCAGCAATAATTCTCTTAAGACATAATCTTGAAAAGAGGTAATAATGTAGGCTGCTTCGTTTGAAATGCTTTAAGAAAGCCTGACTTTCCAAGAAAAGTTGATCCTATGCCTGCTTTAAACTCTGCCTATTTAAGTTGAAGTCATGACTTTGATTTCCTTTTTTTTTTTTTAATCTGGCCAAGTGTTGAAGTGAGGCTGTTGAGTGCTTTGTCTGTTGAGTGCTTCGTCTGCATACCTGGCATTCATCCCACTGTTCCTCTACAAACCATCCTCATCCGCYATGACTGGATACTTTAGCTTGAACCTCCAAGTTACAAAGTGAACTGGAATACTGGGAACAGTTGTCTGGAGGGCRACTAGAAAATATCTATGTGCCTCATACCATCACCTGGCTGGGAATTGAACTTATTTAAKGACTTATGGTCCTTTTAGATGCCATTATATTTCTAGTCCTGTTGCTTTAGTGGCTGTGTTCCATTACAAATGTTTAGGTCACCTGCTTGACAAACTCACATTTTATAGTTAAGGATTAGATTATATAAGTTTTCCATGCTCTTGAAGTTCTGAGAGGTTGTTTTATTTGCTGTGTGAAAGCAAGTTGAAGAGGAATRAGTTGCAGAGATCTGTGGCAGAAGTCTAACTCCAACTGGCTTTGACTGAATAAACTTTTGGGGCAAGGCGCTGTGAATTTTTTTCTGCAATTAAATGGAGTTTCTCAGCAGTGAAACATTTAACAATATCCAGTGCAACCCAGCAAGCAAGAAGCATAAAGCTGGGAGTTAAGCAAAATGCAGAGATTCCACTGGAAATTAGAGCCAGGCTGTGAAATCACCACAATTAAAATTCAGAGAGCAAAAAAGGGAAAGCTTATTCAGTGACCTCTGCTTGCTGCACTGGGTTAGGAAAGAAACTGGGCTACTTTAATATTCTAACATAATTTGCACATTATTGCAATTGTCAGGAATGTAAAGGGATAGTAGGGAACTGGTCTTTAACTGATGAAAATCAGCATAACTTGGTGGATATCAAGGGAGCTGAAGTGATCTATCTGAGCTAAACATCTGCCTCTAAAACAGCAACCCTGCCCTCTACCTGCCCCCCTACCCTATACCAATATATATGTAGAGAATTAAGCCTTTCTTACTTTCTGGTAAATCTCTGTGCAGATCCCAAACTGTATGTGTCTATTTAACATTGCTTATGAATAAAGATAACATTCTTGAAATCAACCCCTGGGTAAGAAAAATAGACACACAATAAATGAGATTGATATAAGGTGATTGATATTTTTTGGGGGGTGATTGTTTCTTGAATTACCTTCAGTTGATTTATTTTACTAATGCAAAACTAAATTGTTCCCAATTCAGAATCCTTATGAGCATTAAGAAGTTGAAATACCAAGCTGACAAAAAATTRATGCCAGGATTCTAACACAAGAGCTCCCTAGAAACAAATTCAAAGGCAGCCAAATAAAACAAGAGATTAAAATATACAAAATACTGCAATTTAAAAGAAAATCACTGAATTATTGAAACTGTATAGCAGAGATGTCACTGCAGTATCTCTAATCAGACTGATTAAAAAAAAAACACTGTCTTTTCTTCCCTCCTTTGATGTCAAGAAGTGTATTGTAAACTTAAAATGATGTATGTAGTTCAATCAGATTGATCTGGAGAGTTCAAAGAGACTGTAATTTCCTGAGCATTTATTCTTTATCCCATGTAGACAGTACATTCCATGTATGYACAGCATCATCTTTTTAATTCCTCACTGTTGGGCTGCAAACAGCAAACCCCACGCTGCAGAGTGGAAAAAGTAAGCGGCCTCCATAGAAAAGCTGTGTGCTGACCCACGCCACGTTGTGTCTGTGATGCAATCAATGTAGTAAGTGCCTCGCTTGCTGCAGGACTTCCTTCTCTCCGGTTGCTGATTTTGTTCCAAATTTCCATGCAGACTTTATAAGCTGCCTCATAATTGTGGCATCGAGTAGCTGAGCTGTGCCAGAGGGCCAAAGGGCAGCACAGTTTGTGTGCAGGGAGAAGCTAATATTTCAGCAGGCAAAACAGARATTAGCTCCCTGTTGGGACAAACAGCCCAGGTCTTCCATGTATAACACAGAAGGAGATGCCTTCCAGCAGGAGCTTTTCACCTATTCTTTGAGCCAGCAGACTCATCTCAACAACTTCTGCCGCTGGTAAGAGTTGTTGCTTTGCTGTGGCAAGTATCTTTTGATCTGGCTTGTCCATCACAAGTATTTGGAAACTCAATGCTAAAAATCCATCATTTAAGTAATTTAAGATGGACAACATATTATTCCTCTTTTTTATTATAGMAAAATTCTATTGTGGAACAAAGGGCTTCTTTAAGACTCAGCAAAATGGATGGAAAGACACCGCTAAGTTTGGGACAGACTCTAAGCAATTTGCTTTGTGATTCTGTGCTTTGCCTCATCCTGCCTATGCTCAAGGCAAAGCTGGTTTAAGAACTAGTTTTAAGTTCTTAATTCTTCCATTTTTATCTCTTCATTATTTGTGGGGTTTAGGTAGAGTTTATTTATTTATTCTTTTTTTTTTTTAATGAGAAGACACTTGGATGCTGCATCTGTTGATTGAAAGTGATTCTTTTGACATTTCCTGGGAGCCACGATTTATTTTACAGACTGCAAAATAAGCCTTGCTGAGTCCAGCGAGGGAGAGAACCTGGTGGGCTTAACTGAAGCTGCATCCATTTGCACGCAGTGCAAGATGTAGCCCTTGCTCTGTGATCGCCTGGGCAAAGCAGCATACTGTAACATAAGAATTTGCAGCAGTCCTTCATCTGCTTCAATTGCTGGGCCAGCTGCAGGTTAGAGCACTGTAAATGGGGGAAATTGGAATGGCAAACGGATCAATTATGGGATATTGAAAAGATCACAGCAGTGTCAGCAATGCTGCTAAAGCCAGTCTGGAAAAAAAACCTCTCCTATCCAATAGTCTTCTTCTTGTGAGAGAGCTCGTAACAAGATGGAAAATGGCCCAACATGAATGCATTCTGTTGGCAATGATTGCTGTGAGAATTGGGACTGGCTTRTACTTAACCCACTCTGCCCATCTCCCCTTGATGCTGTATCCCAGGCAACCTCGTTGTAGAAAGTGTTGTAGGTATTATGTCCCTGTCACTTCTTGTCTCTCCTAGTGAAATTCTGCATTAAATTCTCCAGCCTCTGCTCTTTTAAACAAGCGGGAAGATGGRGCAGCGTTACCTTCCCTCCATCTCCTAATGAGGCCAACAGAACCTAATTTTCTTCCACGTCTGTTGGAGGAGACCCTTGCTCAAACTATCAGAAACTAGTGGCTAATGGCAAGTTTTGCTCTGTTATGRACAAGGGTTCAGAGTGCTTCAGGGTGCTTTCTCTGACCCTCTGACAAGGGTCAGAGTGCTTTCAGAGGTGGGCTTGGCCTTGTTTCTCCTCCACAAAGGTCTTAGGGCCTCAAAAGAGGCAAAGTTTGCACCTGTACCAGGGGCTGGAGAAAAAGTATGATGCCCTGTGTGGAGGGAGTGATGCTTATCCTCTCTGCACAGAGTCTGAACGATAGCTAAAGGCACTGTGATTAAGGAGAAAATTAATAAAATAAATTTCAACACATATCAGGATTACTAGATCTCATAATTTTATATATTAAAGTGAGAAGGCTTCTTGGAACCATTGAAAATGCCCTCAGCATCCTGGAAGATGTTAGCAAGAGGAGGGATGGAATGAAAAACAACTTCGGCAATCATGGGATCAAACTTGCCATGCCARCATTTTGAGATGCAGGTGCATGTTAAGGTCACCCAAGTTAAAATAGGAGCTGGTAACTGCCAGGTAGGAGTAGAGAGCTTCTTGCCTTTGCTTTTTATGCAGCTGCTCTCTTACAGTGTGTTCACATGTCATCRTAAACTGTGCAAAAGAGCCACGGCATTTTCCCCGCCCCTAATCTGGAACGCCTGTAATTGCAGCCTACCATGGCCCAAGCTAGCTTGTGTACTGCTCATCCTCTCCGAGTACYGGATCTTGCTCATTTCCATCAGCCTGGCGATGAGAAGGAGATGCAGTTATGGCCTGTCTTCCTGGCCAGCGGGGTCTTGGCTGCAGCTGAGTGAGAAGATCACAGGCAATCAGATAAACTAAAAGAGGATCATGTGTTTGCAAAGCCTGAAAAATATGGCTCCAATAGCTTCTTCTCTATTAGCTCTTTTCAATGCAAAATTAGGCTTCTCTTTTATTTTGCATTCTTTTCTCTTTAGTGTATTTCTTCWTACTCCTTGGCAAAAAATGGGTCATCAGTGAGAGAGCAAAACTTGTTCTTTGGTCCTCACCTTTGGGAAGAGAAGAGAGCAGAGAACTGCAGAGGATGCTGACCCAAGGGCTGGGAAAGTCCTCACAAAGCAGCAAGGGGAGGAAAAAATTCCCTGTCCTGTTAGTGAGGAAGGAATGACTWGTTCTGTGTGAAACACAGCTTTTCTCACCTTTGCTGGATCAGATCAGTCCATCTCCCTTGCTTTGGGCAAGCCAGTCTTAGAAGAATAGCTTCAAAATCACGGCTGCACTTGGAGAGCCCTTTGAAAGCTTGTAGTTTTGTTTCAGTCCTTCTGTAACTCGGCCAAGACAACAGTTTTTCAGTATTTTAAAAAGTCCTTCCATATTTTTGCATGAAATTTCCAGTCATCCCTGTGTCTGGTCGCAGCAATGTTATGGTCTGATGTCTCATTGAAGGCTTTGCATTTAAGCCAAAATACAGTGTAACATTATTATGGGATTGTAGCCTTTCCAAAGAGAGGGAATTCTGAAGCTAATTGGGTGTTTGGGGTTYTTTGTTTSTTTGTTTGTGGGTTTTTTTCCCCTTAAATTGGTACCAGAGAGCTGTGCTGCCATGGTCCAGGAGGAATCGACACCATTYCAGGTAAAAATAGGGTTTATCAAGTGCTATATTTGTAATGCTTCCCTGGAAGAGGCTGATGAACA
Organism: Eudromia elegans; assembly: GCA_003342815.1. NCBI lineage: Eukaryota > Metazoa > Chordata > Aves > Tinamiformes > Tinamidae > Eudromia > Eudromia elegans. The sequence goes on from PTEX01000317.1 coordinate 331,090, forward strand.
GCTTGTCTGTGAGCACATGTCCAGGYAGGAGTAGGTATTCCTGAGCCAAAGGGGAATGTGCGTTGGCCAACCTGTCTTAGYGCACAGGCTGCAACTTCCCTATAAGCACACACATCTGCTCACGGTGCTGTCAGAACCTGGCTTAAGCTTGCTAGACACATATGCCGTAAAATTGCCAACTCCTGTGCAAGCCAAGCTGCTGTAGCTATAACAGGGTTGGGCTTTTTGCAGCTGGCTTGCATCCAAGGTTTGCCCATTTTAAATAAACCCACATTCCTGGAGATCCATATGTGGAGGAGTTTCTGCCCCCATCCTGCTGGCTCTTGCTTCTATCCAGCAGCAACCCTTTTGACCTAACTCAAATACAGCTTCAAGGCAGAAAATGAGAGCCCCAAATGAGCTGAACAAAACTCTCCAGACTCTCTGCCTTCCTGTCCATTACGTAAATAAATAAATAAAAATAAACTTCTGTTTATTCTGAAAAGCTTCTGTTGCTCTCAAGTAATATCTCCTAATGGATTTCTTAGAGAAGCATTTTCTCTTTGAAAGTAATTTAAGCTTTGCATACCCTCAAGCTATTTTTTAATTGAAAGAAAAGTAGCAAATTCTTGGCCCAAATAGGGGGCTTATGCTAGTGACTGACTACAGTAAGGAATTTTGTAGAAATTTTGAATTCTGCACTGTCAGATATGAGACCAGCCCTCTAAGTATAACCCTGACCTGAGGCTGTGATTTTTAAAATTAGTTTTTTAATAAGAAARGGAAGAAATAAATTCTGCTTTGAATAAGCATAATGCAATTTCCCTTCACAGAAATTACTCCTTTATTGTACCTCAGATACCCACATTTATCAGGCTAAATGCTTCAGTCATATGTAGCTTCATTTTGCTGGACTTGGCGCAGTCCTGCTTAAGTGGGAACCCTTTACCAGACACAGCTTCATTCCTATTCCATGCCACTTACGTGGCCATATCCTGTCAAATGCCTGTGCCCTCTGTCACTGCGTAGCAGGATATATTTGGTCTCAGACCATGTGTATTGTTGTGAGCATKTATAGAATCATAGAATCATAGAATGGCTAGGGTTGGAAGGGATCTGTAGAGGTCATCTAGTCCAACCCCCCTGCACACGCAGGGTCCCCTAGAGCATGTGGCACAGGGTGRTGTCCAGGCGGGTTTTGAAGATCTCCAGAGAAGGAGACTCCACCACCTCTCTGGGCAGCCTGTTCCAATGCTCTCTTACCCTCACTGTTAAGAAGTTCTTYCTCAAGTTCCTGTGGAACTTTTGGTGCCTCAATTTGTGGCCGTTTCCTCTAGTYCTATCACTGGCCACCACTGAGAAGAGGCCAGCCCCCTCCTCCTCACTCCCTCCCTTGAGGTATTTATAGACACTGATGAGGTCCCCTCTCAGTCTTCTCCAGGCTGAAGAGGCCCAGCTCTCAGTTTGGACTTGGCAATGATTCAACGTGTTTCAACATGATTCAGCATGTTGCACAGGCTAAGGAGCRTTACTGCTGGGGCTTATTGAATGCTTMCTGAAGAACCCTGGTATTGCCCTTGGGCTTCCACCTCTCCAGCCAGCTCCACACACAGCATCTTAACCACAGAATATCCTGGCTTGCAAGTAGCCGTTGTATAAAATTATCAGTGGCCAGTTCTCATGGTTAAAATGTTCCCAAAGCACATGTAATAGAAGAGGTAGCATAGGTGCTCATCCATAGGCCTATGAAGTTTAAAGAATAGCATAGAATAGAATAGGTTTCCTGTCAAAACAGGAATTTAAGAAAAACTCCCTTACCCTTTTCCTCTTCAGTAATCCTGATATTTGAAATCCTTTTTTCCACTGATATCCATTCTAATCACTTTCAAGTGCCAGGAAATGGGGTGATTGAGGAATAACTTTGAAGCAATGCTGGAATACATTGGCTGGTAAAATCTTATATATCTATTGTATGTTTTTGACATCCTCAAATCCTACATGTCTCTCTTTCCATCCTGGAAACCCATCTGTGCTTTATTTTCAGTTATTAGTGACTGATGATTATCCCTTAAAGAGTGGTAGCAGCAATCTTCTTCCATCCATCCCCACAGTGCACCATGGGCAGATAGAGTGGGCTGCTTGGCTGAGAAGGGAGAGTGGGAAAACAGAGGACAGGGGGGCTTCACTTTCCTCTGAAACACTGCAGTAACAAAGTCCTAAATGGATTTTTCAATGCGGGATATCTGGGGGTTTTTTTCAGTGAAATATTGACCTTTTTCCTATTTAATCAAAAGCCCAATTTGCCTTAGCACTTTTCATGGAAGAATATCCCATAGGTCTTGTGAAATACTAACATGTCAGAATTACTCATTTATTTCCTCAGATGTGACTTCCAGAAGGGGAACATCTCCGGTGATGAAAAACACAGCAGCTTTGCCATCTCGGCTCAGTCAGACATTTATATGATAATAGAAAAGTTTGTCTAAACAGTGTATTTCATTAAAGCTGAAATGCTTTGTGGACAGGTTTTGCTGAAGTTTCTATCGTAAATTTTTTTCCCCATAGTCTCCCCTCACACTCCCCCAGTGTGCACTGGTTCCTTGCACCTTGAATAGTGATTACATGGGCAGTGGTGCAGGATCAAGTGTCTGCTTTGCCTCATTCAAACTAACCTGGCCCGAAATGATTCAGATGAAGCCAGGTCTCGACAAATAGTGTATCAGTTTCTGTTACACTATTTGCCTTTCCCATCTAGAATGAGGAAGTGTTTTTTGATCTAGAAAGAAATATTTTTGAATKATTCTGATTTTGCAGAATTGTGAATGAAGTTCTTCTGAGCCCTTCTCTTCTGAGGATCAGAAAAAAAATGACTCCCAAAGCAGAATTACCCATCCTGGATAGCTTTGCCACTGGCCATTGCTGATTCTGGAATTAAAAACAACAAAACTGTAAATAGAGTCTGAAAAGAACCAAGATATTTTCCTCCTGCCCTGTCACTAGCCCATGCATTTGGCTTTCTGAAGGTCAGAGAAATGAAACCCTCTGCAAACATCCTCCTCACCCCTCATTTATCCTGAAAACTGCCTGGCATGGAATTTGTGTCTGGAGTTCAAATTTTTCCAAAGTGAAAAGAAGGTATTTTTTGAAAAAAACCTTCAAATCTACCTACCATGTGGCAGGATTTAAGTAGATTTAAAATCCATCTTTTATTTTCTAATGTGAGAGTTTGGGTTGGCTGAGTGTAGGTRCTTTGCACCCTTCCAAACCATCAGTGACTACAGATAGCACAAATTCGATGTTCAGCATAGATTTTCTTTCTTTATTCTTTTTGTTTTTAAGGAACTACAGCCATTTCACACAAACTATTAGCAGAGCCTGTAGAGTTTGGCATCCTTGTAATCCTCATTACTCAGTTTGTGTTGGAAGCCCTGCCACTTCCCTCATTAGCAGCAGATAGCACCCTCATGGCTCACCCAGTGATATCTGGAGAAMCCCAGGGAAGATGCAAATGCAAAGTGTTTATGCAAACAATGGCTGTTCTTCATGATACCTGTATATTTAGTTCACATCCAGCACAGAAAAAAAAAATCAGCCAGTAGCAAGCCAGCCTCCAGGCTTCCCTGGGTTCTCTCGGGCCTGATGGCAAGCAGGATATGTTGGCAGTGTTGCTGGCATTGTGCTGACAGTCAGCATATGAAGCAGGCTCCAGGTGAAGAGTTTCTCCAGATGTCCAAGCTCCCTCAAGTGCAAGCTGCATGGGAGAATTTTTGCAGCGGGCAATGAAATATTGGTAAAAATGAAATACTTCTTGAGAGCCACAGGAAACACATTCTCTCTTCTTTTTGTTATGGCTACATCCTCCTAGCTCTATTCTCTGCAAAAACTCCCTATGCAAAGGAGATTGAAAAGGGGATTTACTTTGATTAGACCAAAGCCTTTCCTAGCATTTTCAGTTATAAGTATGGCAGTTTTAATGAGCAGGAAAAGAAGATAAATATGAGTTACAGGCTGAAAAGAAGTTCAATAGGAACCAAGAGAAAATTTATGTAGGAAGTGCTGCTCAAAGTTGGGTCGCCTTCCAGCAGGGTCTGTGATAATCTTCTCAGCCAGAGGAAGGTAACTCTTTGTGCTGCAAGACCTTTGCAATTCTCTGAAAAATGCAGATTGAAGGATTTCCAGGGAGTGATTTCAAAACTTTAATTTCTGGGAAAGAATTGAATCTATATTCCACTCAGTTAAGGCTGGGAGAATTACCCATCAGATTTTCTCTTTCTATAACCTCACAGTTCACAGCCTTCAATGATCTCCTGCCAGTCCCCAAGCAAAAGGAATAGAAATCATGAGATGATTTTATTTATTTATTTATGTATTTATTTATGAATGAGGGGGAATCCAACCAGTTTTATAGGTCATAAAGAAGTAGGGAAAGAGCAGAACACAGTTTGTTTTGCAATTTACCCAGTGGAAGCTATTGATTTATTGTTTACTTAAGCTAATCACCAGTGTCCATCGCCTTGTTACCTGTTGTGCARAATTCAAAACAGAAACAGAAAACATATGATAACAGACACTGACTCTAACCAACTCACTGTACTGTCAATGAAATGAGGTCATGAACCCCAGCCAAAGTTATCCATGGTCAATAAGAAGGCCTATTTGTTAGAAACTAGATAGAGAAGCTCAGTACCAAAAAAAAAAAAAAAAAAAAAAAAAGGACAGAAAAGAAAAAAAAGATATCTTTGTAGTAGATAAAAAAAAGTAGTACCAGTCTTTCTGGAAATGTAATGTGGAGGTAGGTGCTGAAGAACGTGAATTACAGGGTCCTTGGGACCTGTGAAAGCCTCCAGAAGGTGCATTCCAGCTTCAAAGATGTATTTTCCCCATGGAAGTGTTTCTGAGGATAGGAGCACGGCCAACATGGCAGCCCGGATTAGAAAAGCTTGTAGTCCAGGTTGTATGAGATGGGAGTACAGGAAACATTGCTGAGTTTCTTAAAGGATTTTGTAGGATTTATAAAAATAATCCCAAGTTCCTGTGTACTTGACTGTCTTTCTGATGCATTGCTTTAAGGTCCGGATCATGTTCCCACAAACAGTTCTACTCCCAAGTTGAACCCACAAAGCCCTTAGCTTGAGATAAAGCATGAGCCTGGTTTTGCTAAGACTCTGTGTTGTAGAATGGTATTTTCTTATCTGCAATAACAACAGCGAGGAGAAACCATTCTGAGGACTATATTTTGGAGCTGACTAAAGCATKTCAAACTTTATTTTATAAAGTTTAACAGTGAAAATAGAGCCACTTGTGACATTTCCCTCCAGGGGAAAGGAGAAATGCCGTGGTAGCACATGTACATGAGGAGGTCCCATCCATCCCCTTGAAAGAGGGGTACGATACAGCCCTGACTTTGATACAGCAGTGACAGGCCATTTTTCTGACTTTCACACTTTTGAACCCTTGGAGGAGAGGTGCCATTTTATGATCTCAGGACTGTAGTTGCAGCAAGGTTGTACAATAGCTTTTGGCTCTGTGAGAGATGAAAATTATGGTGGTGATTAATCCTGCAGCCATGGAAAAAATCTCCTGCATCCTTCTTTAAACTAAAGGAGAAGAAAAGATACTTATTCTGAATCAGCAAGCTTGAGTATTTAGTCAAGTTGTAAGAGACAGACACTGCTCATCTTTTAGCAGCGTTTAAAGACAGATTTTTTTATAACTTGCTGGTCCTCTCCTCCTTTGATAGATATATAGATGGAAAGAAAATCATTTTGAAAATATGTTCTGCCACAATAGCATATAATTATGTGACAGAAAATATATCAGGGTATGCAGCAGGCAAGACATCGTGTCTCATTAGTGTTTTGTGGACTTGATTGCAAATACCATGTTTCAAAACTGTCAGCCCCCTCTGGTTCCTCTTCTCTACTTACCTACACACACAATCACACTCAAAATCAAGCCAGCTCCTGGAAGGAGACTTTGTCAGACCAGTCATGTTCCTAATGATTTGCTYGTGGTACTCAAGGGCCGCATCGTTCGGCATCCACGCTCCAAAGGGCAGAAAACAGGCARTCTGCTTGCTGTAAATAAATAGTAATTTTTCACAAAAAATGGCTATTAGAGACTGTTAGGGAAAGTGCTCCATGCAACATATTAGGGGACCTGGCTCAACRTTGTTTGCAAAGATCAGTGCTTGGCATACTAAGTAACATGGAACTGTATGGTCCAGAAAATGCTCAGTGTTCCAAAGGTCCCATTTGAGCATACATTTCYTTTTGCCTTCCAATATTTTCTCCCACTGAGCAAGACAATGCAGTTAAGGCTGTTAATAATGAACAGTAGATGCAGTTAGTACCACAGCTCTCWGCCTTGGTGCTGATACACTGCAGTTCACTTGTGAAAGAAGGAGACAACCTGCTGTGGATGGTGCCACTGCATTGCTTGTCTCATCCTTGACCATCCTTCCAGCTGGTAAATCAAATAAAAATGACTGGTCACAGGATGAACATTGCACTTCCCTATATCCCAGTATCAGGAACTGTGCTTGGGAGCAAAGGAATTGAGATGAAATCCTTGCTGCTTCAAGACACTAGTGACAAAGTGTGGATGTTATTTCTTGGTAACYGCAGTTCTTTCCTGGTGCAGCTGTTCTAATCCTTTTTAGAAAGTCGATCTGTGTTGATTGATTTCTCATACACTTTAGAGATTGTTTCTATTTTCTTGAAAGACCAATATCTGAATTTTAGTGTGCAATATATTTGGTGACAGACAATAATAAAACATGTGGCTTTGACCTTTTCAGTTGCCTACACTTTAATTTAATGGTCTTTCTTATTCCTCTTTGTTTACAGCCTCTCAGTACAACTGGTGAGGAGAAAGTCAGATGGACATTTAGCCAAGATGCAGATTATTTAAAAGGCCAAAGCCTGGCTTTGTCATCATGCTAAAAGTTTATGGTCTTTTGTGGGTGATATTGGGCATTACAGTGATGATAGCTCCTTCTTAGTTACACAAAAGATGGTCACCAGAATACTACCAAGTGGCACAGGTTCAAATTTACTGATAGTGACTTATGGGTCAGCATCCAGATTCAGCAGTGCTGTGGTATATTTGGTTTCAGTCTTGCCAGCAGTTAATAGCTTTGCTGTGAATTTTGTGAATCATGAATTTGACCCTGCGTGTGCAGGGGGTTGGACTAGATGACTACTAGAGGTCCCTTCCAAACTTAAGCATTCTGTGATTCTATGAAAGCATCAACTTTTTCTGACTGAAAGAGAGGGGCAACAGTTGCTTGTGGACCCTCTGAATGCACTGTGGGAGTACATGCTGCACTCTGAAATACAACCTCTGAGGATGGCTGTATTCAGTTGTTGCCCGTGTATCACAAATACTTCTCATCCCCCTGGAGACTTAGCAGATTTTGCCACAGTGCGAAGGATCAGAGGAAGACAAAAACACACTGCTAAAAGACTTGTTCTTGCAGGGACATGTGAGATTTGAATGATGCCGCAAGTGAGAAATGAAGAGTGACAGCCAATCCAAACCATCCACAGCAGGGCTGAGCGTTGAACTSCTCGTTTCACTTTGCTGGCAGCTCTGAGAAGCTGCAAGGTAAACACTAAAAAGAATAGGCATAATGAAAAGGGGAAGGGRAGAAAGAAAAAAAAATAGTGCTTCAATCATTCACTTTATTTCATTTGCCCTAAGTCAAGTTGCTTTGATTTCAGATTCAATGATATGTTTTTAATTTTTATTTCTGTGTAGATTTACATCAAAAAAAGAAAAAAAAATAGGAGGGAGAGGGAGGGCAGGCAAAGGTTGCTTACAGTCTGTTGCTCATTGTGTGTCATTTTTTAGGCAGATGTGATGATCCTCTGAAGTGACCTGCAGGTTATAAATGTCACCCGCAGAGTCTAGCACCAAGCCCAACAAGTTGTGGCTGAAGTGACTCATGGTTTTTAAATTATGTATTTGGTCTTTATTTAAAGACTCTCAGAGATGGAGGTCATTCTGATGAGATCTCTGGATAATGTTTTTTGCCAGTTAGAAACTCAGCTTAAAAAGAAAAAAAAAAAAAAGAGGTAAACTGAAGAATCCTTTTTTTTTCCCCTTCTTCAATATCTGAGTTCAATTTACAGCCTATAGAGATAGAAATTATGTGTCTAGAAGACTGAAGAGTTTTAGAAGCATTAGAAATGTTCTTTCTGGTTGGATATATTCAGGTAGTGGGGAATTACTTACCTTTCCCCTTCCATCTTGGAAAGCAGATGTATAGTTCTGCTCTGGGAAATCAATGGGTCTTGCTGTGTTATCAGCAAAGGTAAAATACCAGAATGAAGGARTACAGGTGTTTGGTAGAGCTGTCTGATAATTTTCCTTCCTAATGCTTTCCTAACAAAAAAATGGGGCTTTTGATCAAAGGATTTGCTTTCTTCCACAAAATTTGCTTTGTATATTGTTTTTATCTGGGCCTTGAAACTTTCATCTGTGGTTTGTGGGGAGACAAAATGAAGCTACTTTCATTAAAAGTCAAAGCTCAGTGACAAATTTTAATAAATTTAATGTAAGCACGAGTCATATTTCTTCAGGAAAATAAAAATCTGATTTCAAGTAATTTAAGTTCTCTATGACCCAGAAATATATGAGGGTTTTGTAGATACTCACTGAAGAACTAGACCAAAAAAAAAAAAAGAAAATTCAGACTATGAATATGAATTGCTTTTGAAATCTCTGATACTATATTAAAGTAAAAGAGATCTCAGAATATGCCTTTACAAATATAGTCATTTGTCCCAGTTTTCTCCAGCAATATAAATAAGCTCAGCTCTTTGCAGCTGTGGATTCAGGCTCCTTGCCTCACACAAATGAGTGAAAATCCATTGCTGTAAATCAAATGCACATYTGGCATAAAACAATGTTATTCACCAAGTGACCAACGGGGTCCCTATTTTTTGGTAGACCAAAACTACAGTGCCATAAATCTAAGTTTATTAAGTTGTCTCATGCAGATCAATGACAGATTTGACCTATTTGACTTTTCATTGAAATAACTCAGCCATCACTGAGGACTTCTTGCCATAGAGTTAATAGCAGAGTAGGTGTGGGTAGGATGGTTTGGTCATATTTTTCTAACATCAACCTTTGTTGATTTTAACAGGAGATGTTACCTGTGTCAATGCTGTTTTCCAAGGAATAGCTTAAAAAGTAAGAGAAAGCAAGGATGAACATTCATCACGCAAATCATGCTCTAAATGGCTTAAAGTTGTAAGAGATCTGYATATTCTGTGCTGGCAATTCTGTTTTTTGGGTTTTGTTTTTTCAATTTCYTTCTCTTTCATGACTTTTACTGTTAGAGATCTAATCAAATGCCCTAATGTGTTTATTGAGAGGGCTGGAAAGTGAAACTGTAACATGAGAGTTTATTGTGATAATGGGAAACTCCCATTTTTATTGGTGGGGCTTAGAGAAGGTAAACTTTCTGGGAAGGTTCCGTTCCTAATGTTAGATTTTTTCAGTTGATACAAATATTAGCTACAAGGTGCAGATTTTTCTTTCCTAAAATGGCTGCTACCAAAATGAGATTATATTATTTATTCCATATCTTTCTCATTATCCCATTTGATCATATGGCAATTACTTTAGTACACTAGGTGAAGACTTCACAAATTTTTCACAAACAGCAGCTCAGYATATAAAACCAAAGGCTCTTGCTGCCTTTAAAGAATACCATCCATCATAAGTGGTGAAGGGTCAAACATAATCCACATTGCCTTTCAATAACCTCTTGCTATCAAGTCACTGATGCAGATTAGCAGTGTGGTAAGATAAAGCAGAATCATAGACTCATAGCATAGTTTGAGGTTCATCTTTTCAGATGCAAGAGGAGGTTATTCTTTAGTGTAAAGTCAAAAGAAAATTGTTTTACCTGTGCGGTTTCTTTTTTCAAGTACTTCTTTCCATTCATCTCATATTAGTTGAAGCATTTGCCTCACCTAGAATGGTATATGATATTCCAAATTTATTGTGACTGTAAACAACAACTCCGCTTACTTTATAGCTTTTCTGGATACCAACAATAAAACACAACGTCTCTATCTGTTTGGAATTATGTGTTATAACAGTTTTATGGTGGGGGGAGTAAAGCTCTGATAAAGATAAAATAGAGTTTTGCTTTTTTGTGTGACCTTGTCATTTGAAAAAGCATTGCACTCTAACGAGATATAATTTAAAAGACCTATGGGAGCAAATTGAGTTTACTGAGATATTTCTAAGAGTAATTACTTACTGTGAGTTGTCAGTGTGCTCTGCTACAGTTCCATTCCTAGCAAATGTAGATATCTGAGACTGTGTAGAATGGATTAGCACTCCTACCATTAATGTTTGATGGGAGACAGTAGTGAAAAAAGATGGATGCTTATATAACTGACATTTCCAGCATTTATGGCCCCAGACTAAAATGCCAGGCACATAATTTCAAGTAAAATGGCAGGCTCAACTCAATAATATTTAATGATGTAGTAGACCTTGGCTAGGAGAATAGCTAACGGAAGTAATTCCACGACGTTTATTGAATTGTTAAAACGAGTTAAATAATAATTGTGTTTTGCAGGAGTTTTGTTTTATAAATTTATTTCTGAGATCTGGTACTCTACAAATAAATAATTTATCATTCCTAGTCAACACAAAATATAGGAAAGACTTCAAGCTGGTTAACTGATGGCAAGATTTTTACACTGACATTGTCTGGCTGTTTACAGTGCAGAAATATATTCAATAGCTCAGGATACAGTTTGGAAGATTGGGTAAGATTGATTTGGAAAGGTAATGAAAGATCAAATTACCTTCCAGAAGAATCTTCTTTTAGCAGTTTGACACTTTACAAAGTCAGATCCTTAGGTTTATCATCCTACTTCTGTGAATGTCAGGATGTAGATGCTGAAGAACTTATTAAATAACAGAGATATTTGCATGCTGGGATTGTGATTACAGTGACAAYGGCATCAAACAGAATATGGACTTCCTCAGTGTCCTACTGATATTTTAGAATATTTAACCTTGAAGTATCTTCAAGGATTTGAATGAGTGTAGAACCCCTAATCTCCTTTCATAGCTTGTTCCTATAGTGACCTTGTCATATTGCTCTTGCAGGTGATGCTGGACTGTATCACAAAAGACAGCTCCTGTGTTTGAGGAAGCTGCTCTTAATGGTAAGCTAAAGAGTTGTTTTGACCATAGCTTTTCCCTTTTGCTGTCTTGTGCATTATTTCAGTGCTAGGTTGACTGAAAATGGACATGGGTATGCTATACAGGATGCCTGGCATGCCTCAGTCCTTCTGTGGGTGACAGGACAAAAATGGACCCTGGCCCACTGTGCCACTGGACATCAATGCTTCACTGAAGCTGCTACTCTTCCCACCTTTCAAAGCATAGCAGCACATTAATCAATGGCATTTTCATTCAGGTTCAAGGTAAAAAACAAGTCTGCATTTTCAAGAAGATATTCAGAAATGTTTTATTTTTACCAAAATCAAAATCTCATTTTGCATCAGATTATTTCCATAAACAAGGAAAGAGAGTTTTTGATGCAAGGTGTTTTGGACTAATAAGAAGTCAAGAACTGCTTTTTGAAATGTCAGCATGAATGGTCCTGTATTTCTCAGATTAAAATGAAATTACATATTCTAGATGAATGAAGAGAATGCGAAATCTCTATTTGCTCTTCATAAATACCAAAAGTGTAGTTCTCTAGCTATATAGAGAAGAGTCATCTGGTTGCACTTCTTCGGCCTTAAGAATTCAGGAGGCTTAGCCATGGAAGACAGTGAGGCAGTGGTGGGATACGGTCCTCTAAATAGCCCTTTTGCCTCAGCTGTGTCTTTAATGCGTCTTGTGTAGTCTTTCTCCAACCACAGTGTCTTCAACCCCTGAGGAAGTCTTTTCAGTGGATCTATTATCTCTAGCACTCAACAGGACTCTGTGGAAGACAGCATATAGGGCTTGGGAATGGCTTTAGCCTTGTTGTCTATAACCTCAAGGAATCATTTTCACTGTGGCTCCCCATTGACCAGGCTGAAGTAAATGTAGGAAATTTTTACTTGCTATATCCCCAGTAGACCTCATTACTTGCCATCCTAAACAGATCAGGCTCTGAATATCTGAACTGATTTCTTCCAGGGGAAGTAATGCTTAATTTTGTTTTTCATTTAAAAAGCCACCAAGCCTGCTTGTCATGGCCTTGCATATAAATTTGTTGGAGCTCCATTATGGTCAATGGGCTGTGCTGTGGATTTTAACAGTATTTAGTATGCCTTTCTGTGCAGTATAGAAGGAAAATTGAGTTGGGGAATAGCTACACTTCACATATGAGAAGTGCACCAGCAAAAATTGCTGGGGCTTCCCTTTTATTGTAGCACATTTTAAAGCAATTTAGATGTAGAAAGACTGGAAAGGCTGATGTTGGTAGATCATACAGGTAGGGATGCTGTAAGAACAAAAAAATAGAAGAATGGTAAGTTTCTAGATATTATGGAGTTGCAGAGGACATTTCAAGAACAATGTTTAGGTGCTTGTTTTTGGCATTTTCATTTTTGTGCTGCAAGAATGAGTTTGCTAAAACTTCCTGTGTAGTGGAAATAGTAGTTACAAAATGAAATTCCCCTTTATGACAAAATTCTCTCTCACTTCAACATACCCCAAATTTTCCTGTAGTGCTAAGCTAAGAAGTTCTGGAAACTTAAACTAAGCATTTCTGTTTCAGAACTCTGAAAAAGAAAAAAAAAAAAAAAAGAAAAAGAAAAAGAAAAAGAAAAA